>OZ024803.1:5904931-5932963 GCA_964017045.1 Omphiscola glabra | reverse complement strand
AGAGCAGAGAGAGAGAGATTAAACCAATATTATTTAAGCAAATAGAAATCAAAGGACTCATCGATGTCACGTGGTATTTCAACGTGATGGAGAAAAGAACGATAACTGGGACAACAAGTAC
Organism: Omphiscola glabra; assembly: GCA_964017045.1. NCBI lineage: Eukaryota > Metazoa > Mollusca > Gastropoda > Lymnaeidae > Omphiscola > Omphiscola glabra. Next base: position 5,932,842 of record OZ024803.1, on the reverse strand, counting down.
TTGGTCCTGATAAAGGAACCTCTCTGTCTGTGGTACGAATTTATTTCTGGAACTCAGATTCGACACCATACACGCTTAAATACTTTATTATCTTATAATCAACGTTTGTGTGTGTGACTGAGTGAGTGTGTGTGTGTATATTTAAGCGTGTATGTATGTAGCCCGCGAGGTTGAAGCGTGGCCTTCAGAACATGGGGAAAAAAAGATTTGGTTACAAAAAAATTCGATTCCCCTGAAATGGAGTGGAGGTTTGCTCTTATGCTTGAAGAATATTTTTTGATTATCTAAAAACATATACGTTCCTTAAAAAGACTTTGTAATGATTTGGATATGTCGAAGGAAACTCAATAGGATAAATGTCCGACACGGAAACATCGTTTATGCGCTCTTTGATCTTTGATATAGAATAAATAATAACACACATCACACATCGGAAGCCATGTTTTCACTCAAGGGCAAAGGAACGTGTAGACGAGGAGGCAGTCTGACACGGGGGGGGGGGGGGGGGGATTTTTATCCTTAACATTGAGGGGCGGCGTTTAGGGCAAACTGCCCTTATATAAACAGCGTAACCATCAATATATATATATATAAATCAACCATCAATATATATATAGTAACCATCAATATATATAAATCAACCATCAATATATATAAATCAACCATCAATATATATATATAGTAACCATCAATATATATATAAATCAACCATCAATTTATATAAATCAACCATCAATATATTATTATTATTATTATTTGCTGTATTATATAGCGCGGTACCCCAGCCTAGGGCTAGGCTCACCGCGCTGTACATAAAAATATTTTAAAAGAGACATAATCGTGACAATAACATAAAATACATATATGTAATAAAGAACAGCTGTATAGAGACAAAACAAAATCTAATGCATATTCACCTCATCCACACCAGAACGTTTACATGACAAGCCATGGACGACGACCAGCAGCAGCGTTTATCGGTCAGATGTGGGGAATCAGTCGGGGTAGTAGAGTTTAAAGAGATGTGTTTTGAGTGCAGTTTTGAAGGCTGTGATAGTTGATATATTGCGGATGTGTAGTGGAAGAGAATTCCATTGTTTGGGGGCACAGTAAGAGAAAGATCTTTCACCGTATGTTTTTGTGCGAGTCTTGGGGACAGAAAGAATACGCCCGTCTGCGAAGGAGCGAAGCTGTCGAAGGGGTGAATAGACAGAGAGAAGTTCGGTTAGATAGGAAGGGCAGGAATTCGAGAAAAAGTTGTGGCAGAGAACAAAGAGTTTATAGTCAATCCGTGCTTGTACAGGGAGCCAATGAAGTGAATGAAGTAGTGGTGTGACGTGATCACGTTTTTTTGCCTTTAAAACTAGCCTAGCAGCTGAGTTTTGCACCTTTTGTAGTTTTTCTAAGAAGTGTTTTGGTGAACCTGACAGAAGAGAGTTGCAATAGTCAAGACAAGAGAGAACAAGAGCATAGACTAGGGTTTTTGTTGCAATAATTGTGAGGTTGTGGCGGATGGACCTGATCTGACGGATGGCCGTGTAAGCAGAGCGACAAATGTGGGATATATGATTATCAAGAGACAAGTTGTGAGATAGAAAATAACCAAGATTCCTAGTGGAGGATGTAAACTGTATGTCTGAGTTACCTACTTGAAATATATAAATCAACCATCAATATATATAAATCAACCATCAATATATATAAATCAACCATCAATATATATAAATCAACCATCAATATATATAAATAAACCATCAATATATATAAATCAACCATCAATATATATAAATAAACCATCAATATATATAAATCAATAATCAATATATATATAAATCAACCATCAATATATATATTTTAACCATCAATATATATAAATCAACCATCAATATATATAAATCAACCATCAATATATATAAATCAACCATCAAAATATATAAATCAATAATCAATATATATAAATCAACCATCAATATATATAAATCAACCATCAATATATATAAATCAACCATCAATATATATAAATCAACCATCAATATATGTAAATCAATAATCAATATATATATAAATCAACCATCAATATATATAAATCAACCATCAATATATATAAATCAACCATCAATATATATATAAATCAACCATCAATATATATATATAAATGATACGAATCCAAAAAAATTGTCTACAAAGAATTTTCCATTCATCGTGCACTGTTTGACCCCGGTGTAGCTCAATACAGCCCATCATGTTTTAGCTGGCATCGATGATAGAGTCAATGGGAAACAATTTAGGAGAAGCTTGAAACAATTGAGAAATTTTCTGTGTCAGGGTAAATTGTGCCTGTCTCAATGTAACAAGACTTCTGGTTCAGGGGATATTGTGCCTGTCTCAATGTTACAAGACTTCTGGTTCAGGGGATATTGTGCCTGTCTCAATGTTACAAGACTTCTGGTTCAGGGTAAATTGTGCCTGTCTCAATGTAGCAAGACTTCTGGTTCAGGGTAAATTGTGCCTGTCTCTATGTAACAAGACTTCTGGTTCAGGGTAAATTGTGCCTGTCTCAATGTAGCAAGACTTCTGGTTCAGGGTAAATTGTGCCTGACTCAATGCAGCAAGATTTCTGGTTCAGGGTAAAATTTGCCCAACTCAGTGCAAAATATCTCTAAATGTAAAATTCTGTCAAATGTGTCATTCTTGATGTAAAATAGGTCAGACTTGAGAAGTTATGTAGTGCCACACTCAAAAATCCTACATGTAACAATGTCTGGATTATTTCAGTTGTTCATTCCCTCATGCGTTCTTCCATTTTGTAACCAAACAAAATGCGTATGACGTTCTAGCCCAGAGCAAGAGGCCTTTCTGAGTGCACTCCCATGCTTTTCTCTGGTAATTCAAATCCATTTCACCATCCTACACTCTGGCTAAAGAAACTAGTTTTTATTACATCAAACCCTGCCCGCCATTTTGTAGGTCAACACTGCTGTAAGCGGTCGTGAAAGAGATTCTTTTTTGACGCAAATTAACCGGCACCGACTCCGAGGAAGTGCCCAGAGCACTCACGCCTGTAATAAAAAAAAAAAAAAAAACTCTCTTGAAAACATTTTACTTTGCCTGAAAATCAACGACTTTTCCTGGATGGCTTCGAAAAGATGAAGGGCTGGTTCAAGATGGAGGGGTGTTTGGCTGGGGTGGGGGAGCGAAGATTAAAAGAGACGCACTCTCAAACAGCACCGAATTAAATTGTGACAAAAGTTGCATTGGGAGAGATCCGGCAGAAGGGACGGTGAAAAGACGAGTGTAGCGGGTAAAGATTAGAGACCTGGCTTTCAACACAGCTCGACCCGAGTGAGGGGGCAGGCGGGGGGCAGGTGGTGGGGCAGGTGGTGGGGCAGGTGGTGGGGCAGGTGGGGGCAGGTGGGAGGCATGTGGGGGCAGGTGGTGGGGCAGGTGGGGGGCAGGTTGTGGGGCAGGTTGTGGGGCAGGTGGGGGCAGGTGGGGGGCAGGTGGTGGGTGTTAGATGGTGAATGTTTCGGTTTAAGCATAGGATACTCAATATGTTTTTTTTTAGATTCCGAGTGATTGGGGGCAATGGAAACGCTGAAAATGGAGTGAAAACCTTGGAGTCATCAAGTCTGATTTAAGGATGGCTTGAACCTTAAACCTTGAACCTTTTTTAGGGGGTGGGCGGGGGGTTGGGTGGGAGGTGGGTTGTTTTGGGACTGTTTAGATATTTATTCTATTGGTAAGAATTAATTTATGAATGATGTAAATTATGTAAGTGCTAAGGCAACGGTTCTCAACCTGCGGATCGCGACCCCTTTGGGCTTGATTGACCCTTTCAAAGAAGTCGCCTAACAACATCGGAAAAGACATATACCCTACGGTTATGAAGTAGCAACGAAAATAATTTTGTGATTGGGGGTCGCCACAACATGATGAACTGTATTGAAGGGTCGCGGCATTATGAAGGTTGAGAACCACTATTCTAAGGGTTGGCGTAAAACAATATAGATGTATTTATTCCAAGACAATCCCAATTGCAAGTTGGTTTCTCTCGGAGACAAGCTCACACCAGTTGACCCCAATATATGTGTGTGTGTTTGTGTCCGATTTTTTATGTGCAGCGAGAAATTGACTTATTGATTCAACAGATCATGCCCCATATAGGCTAAACAAAACCCACATCACCGTTGCAATAGCGGGGGGAAAAAATAACCTTAAAGTTGCCGAATGTTTAACACCACGTTAAGGTCCCTAAACGACTGTATAAATCAGCCGTTTCTAGCCTTCACTGACAGTTGAGAGATCGAACACTGATCGAAGTGCCTCATTTCCAGTTGACAGAGCCTCCGTAATGCCTTCAGTAGTTGTAATGATGCAGTGAATTTTTCCAGGTCAACTGGATTTAAAAAAAAAAAATCTATTTCGTATTGATTTAATGGGACGATAAATACTATTCTTTAAAAAAAAATAAGGTCATGCATTTGTAATGACAAAAAATTTCCTTACCAGCACCAGCTGAACTCACCTTACCAGCACCAGCTGAACTCACCTAACCATCACCAGCTGAACTCAACTGACCAGCACCAGCTGAACTCAACTGACCAGCACCAGCTGAACTCAACTGACCAGCACCAGCTGAACTCACCTTACCAGCACCAGCTTAACTCACCTGACCAGCACCAGCTAAACTCACCTAACTCACCTTACCAACACCAGCTAAACTCACCTAACTCACCTGACCAGCACCAGCTGAACTCATCTTACCAGCACCAGCTTAACTCACCTGACCAGCACCAGCTAAACTCACCTGACCAGCACCAGCTGAACTCACCTGACCAGCACCAGCTGAACTCACCTGACCAGCACCAGCTGAACCCACCTGACCAGCATCAGCTGAACTCACCTGACCAGTGCATTCGACGGAGGCTTCTCGCCGAAACGTTGGTTGTTTTGTCGTCCATTTTTCAGGTTTCCCCAATGATTGTTTCACATATTTCCTTCAACTGCAAGTTTGGCCTTATATTTATATTAAAGATTATTTCAAAACGTCCGATTTTAATTTGAAAAGTTCCATAATTTGCTTTTAAATATTCTTTTTTTTTTAACATCGCCAAGTTGACTTCCAAGTAAAATTACCCCCCAGCCCCCACCTTTTTCAAAAAAAAATAAAATAATATCCTTGCTCAAAACCTTAGGGGTCGTTCGCAAATTGCGTCATGCTCAAAAAAAAAGGGGGGGGGGAGATCTAGAATTTGTGACGCCATGTTACGTACTGTTAACAGTATGGAGAAATTAATTTCTTTTTTAAGTGTATGGCTCGTTCTGAAACAGTACACAACAAAAGGCGATACCAAATGATAAATACAATAACAAACAATACGATACTCAAAACCAGGGCTAATTACAATTAAATAAGTTTTTTTTAATGTTAATTGTAACGAATCACAAAATCAAAAGAAATATAATTAAAACTATTGACTTACAGTACACTGTTTGGCTTGTACCGGTACAGTGTTGAATAAAATACAATGTGCAAAAAGAGTACAATGAAGAAAAGAAATCTACACACACACACACAGTAAACAAAGCACTGTCTCGTAGCAACAAATAACATACGCTCCAAATATCTCGTGATAAACGATCTGCCCCTTTGTCATTCAATCTATCGGCTTTATATTGTCGGTTTCATTAGATGATTCCAGAAACAGAATACGCTTTGCAATTGCTTCCAGCTGCTTCTACAATATTCTACACGATTCGAAGGATACAGACTATAAATTTTATTTAGTTGTAAACAAGGTCAAGCGAGACTATTTTAGCCAGCCACACCCTTAATTCGGTTCCGAGCTTGGGTAGAGTTCATTCACGTGGAAAGAATGAAGTAAACACGTCGTCTACATGACACGTCACGATTAAAAAAAAAAACATTTATATATAAAATTTTCTTATTTCGAAAAATCTGTGTTCAATTAATTTTTAAAACATTAAGTTGAGGTCAAAATTGCCTCTGTTATTCTAGGTACCGTGAACCTCAGTCGTGCACACTTTCTGCGTATATCGAAAAATGACACACAAAAACTGCGGTGGCCTTTTTGCATTCAGCTTGTTGATGTCTTCGTTGTTTTACGACACAGCTCTCTAATAATACCACACCTTATTCCATTATGGGAAAATGTTAAAGAATAAAATAAAATTTTAGTTTAGTTATGCACATTTTATGCATGTTTTGATTTTTTTTTAGGTGTTACGTGACACTGGGGGTGGGGGGGGGGGACGGATGTGTAAAGAATTTGTGACACTGTGACAAGGGGGGAGGGGTGTGTGAAAAGGTAATTTTTAGCGTGACGTAATTTGCGGACGACCCCTTAAAGAAACCCCCAGGGTGCCACGTCAGGATGAAACACGTGGTCTGCACGGCTTACTCCAATTGGACCAATTCTTCTTGCTGCTAAGACACGCCGCAATAACAGATGCAGACATTGAACAAAGTCATGAAATCTTTATAAGATACAAAGAAAAGTATCGCAGCTTTTGAGAGGATTTTTCTCTATTCTCATACAGAGAATATTACCTGTACTTATTTGACAATATTACCTGTACTTATTTGCCGATAGTACCTGATCCTATTTGACAATATTATTTATATTTATTTGACAATATTACCTGTACTTATTTGACAATATTACCTGTACTTATTTGACAATATTACCTGTACTTATTTGACAATATTACCTGTACTTATTTGACAATATTACCTGTACTTATTTGCCGATAGTACCTGATCCTATTTGACAATATTACTTATACTTATTTGACAATATTACCTGTACTTATTTGACAATATTACCTGTACTTATTTGACAATATTACCTGTACTTATTTGACAATATTACCTGTACTTATTTGACAATATTACCTGTACTTATTTGACAATATTACCTGCACTTATGTGATAATGAAATCTTTGTCAGTTACCAAACACATATCGCTTAGTTTCAACAATCTTGTAATAGTGCATTCTTGCGAAAATTGTATTGACCATTGTTATAGATGCAGGGATCATTGTTATAGATGCAGGTACCATTGTTATAGATGCAGGGACCATTGTTATAGATGCAGGTACCATTGTTATAGATGCAGGGACCATTGTTATAGATGCAGGTACCATTGTTATAGATGCAGGGACCATTGTTATAGATGCAGGGACCATTGTTATAGATGCAGGGACCATTGTTATAGATGCAGGTACCATTGTTATAGATGCAGGTACCATTGTTATGGATGCAGGGACCATTGTTGTAGATACAGGGACCATTGTTATAGATGCAGGGACCATTGTTGTAGATACAGGGACCATTGTTGTAGATACAGGGACCATTGTTGTAAATGCAGGTACCATTGTTATGGATGCAGGGACCATTGTTAGACATATGCAGGGACCATTGTTATAGATGCAGGCACCATTGTTATAGATTAAGGGACCATTGCTGTAGATACAGGGACCATTGTTATAGTTGCAGGTAATATTGTTATGGATGCAAGGACCATTGTAAGACATATGCAGGGAACATTGTTATAGATGCAGGGACCATTATTATAGATGCATACTTCGATCATTCTAGCAGGTAGAAATGTTTTGAAGAAAACATAATGTTCCCTAAAAGCAAATCGTATCAAATAAGACGCCTCAATCAGAAAATATTTTCTTTTGAAATGTTCAGACAATGGCTATCTTATCTGTTCATTCATGCGTGTAACATATGCATCCCAGTGGCCAAGATTTCACAGTAGCATGAACACAGAGAAGAAAAATCGATGACCTCCCAGACATCACTTGGAGTCTACTATGGTATTGATGAGTTGGAGTCATAGACTCGAATGAACTCCCAGAGATCCCATGGAGTCTACTGCCGTACTGGTGAGTTGGAGTCATAGACTCGAATGAACTCCCAGAGATCCCATGGAGTCTGGTGAGTTGGAGTCATAGACTCGAATGAACTCCCAGAGATCCCATGGAGTCTACTATCGTACTGGTGAGTTGGAGTTATAGACTCGAGCAAATTCAGAATTATTTAGGAATCGTAAAAAAGTTTGAACATATTGACACATAGATGTGATCTTATTGAGCCATAGATGTGAACTTATTGAACCATAGATGTGATCTTAATGAGCTATATGTAAGATCTTATTGAGCCATATATGTGATCTTATTGAGCCATATATGTGATCTTATTGAGCCATGTATGTGATCTTATTGAGCCATATATGTGATCTTATTGAGCCATATGTAAGATCTTATTTAGCCATAGATGTGATCTTATTGAGACATATATGTGATCTTATTGAGCCATATGTAAGATATTACTGAGCCATATATGTGATCTTATTGAGCCATATGTGTGATCTTATTGAGTCATATATGTGATCTTATTGAGCCATATATGTGATCTTATTGAGCCATATATGTGATCTTAATGAGCTATATGTAAGATCTTATTGAGCCATATATGTGATCTTATTGAGCCATATGTAAGATATTATTGAGCCATATATGTGATCTTATTGAGCCATATGTGTGATCTTATTGAGACATATATGTGATCTTATTGAGCCATATGTAAGATATTATTGAGCCATATATGTGATCTTATTGAGCCATATGTGTGATCTTATTGAGTCATATATGTGATCTTATTGAGCCATATATGTGATCTTATTGAGCCATATATGTGATCTTATTGAGCCATATATGTGATCTTATTGAGCCATATGTAAGATCTTATTTAGCCATATATGTGATCTTATTGAGACATATATGTGATCTTATTGAGACATATATGTGATCTTATTGAGCCATATGTAAGATATTATTGAGCCATATATGTGATCTTATTGAGCCATATGTGTGATCTTATTGAGCCATATGTGTGATCTTATTGAGTCATATGTGTGATCTTATTGAGCCATATGTAAGATATTATTGAGCCATATATGTGATCTTATTGAGCCATATATGTGATCTTATTGAGCCATATGTGTGATCTTATTGAGCCATATGTGTGATCTTATTGAGTCATATGTGTGATCTTATTGAGCCATATGTAAGATATTATTGAGCCATATATGTGATCTTATTTAGCCATATATGTGATCTTATTTAGCCATATATGTGATCTTATTGAGACATATATGTGATCTTATTGAGCCATATGTAAGATATTATTGAGCCATATGTGTGATCTTATTTAGCCATATATGTGATCTTATTTAGCCATATATGTGATCTTATTGAGACATATATGTGATCTTATTGAGACATATATGTGATCTTATTGAGCCATATGTAAGATATTATTGAGCCATATATGTGATCTTATTTAGCCATATATGTGATCTTATTGAGACATATATGTGATCTTATTGAGACATATATGTGATCTTATTGAGCCATATGTAAGATATTATTGAGCCATATGTGTGATCTTATTGAGTCATAGATGTGAACTACAATTTGCCTCAGGATCTGACATTCTTTCCATGTCTTATATCCGTAACGGCTTTGGAGCGCTCATTCTAGACATTTTGCATTATTTGTCAAATCCGGCACAATGGCTAAGAATGATTCATCCAGAATACCGATTGATTGTTTCACGTGATCAGTTTTCTCCAAGTCTGACTGTTCGATAAACTAATGGTCTAATACAGCGGTTCTCAACCTGTGGGTCGCGACCCCTTTAGAGGTCGAACGACCCTTTCCCAAGGGTCGCCTAAGACCGTCGGAAAACACATATAATCTACAGTTATGAAGTGGCAATTAACATAATTTTGTGGCTGGGGGGGGGGTCGCCACGACACGAGGAACTGTATTAAAGGGTCGCGGCATTAGGAAGGTTGAGAAGCCCTGGTCTAATACATTGTTTAAAGGTGATCCCTTTTTTATGCAACAGTTGTTTCCCCTGGCCATTTCCATTGTTCTGTTTTATGCCCAATGTCAAAACTGGGACTTCAAAGGAAATGTAATTCATCGGGGACTTTTCTTCGCGACGGCTATCGAGCCCAACATTTTTATGCATCGATTGTGACGCCTTTGAGACAAAAGAGTCGGATCTTTTTTATTGCAAATAGGGGGAGGGGGGTGTCTTTGAACAACACACTTTTATGGCCTTGTCTAGGGAAATAACCGAATCTGGTTAAAAGCTTTTGTTCAGGGGCGGAACTCATATTGAATCATGATCCTGGATCTGGCTCTTATTCTAAAGAGGGTTCCTGAATACATGTTCAGATTGTCCACATTTTAGAAGAAACCGCTCTTGGAACCACTTTGGAAGCACTTTTGGAACCACTTTTGGAACCACTTTTGGGAACCACTTTTGGAACCACTTTTGGAACCACTTTTGGGAAGCACTATTGGAACCACTTTTTGAAACACTTTTGGAAACAATTTTGGGAAGCAGTGGGTGATTATGAAAATTATTATGTGAAAATAATGAGAAACGCATTTTTCTAACATTTATCTCACAAATCGAAAAAAAAAAATTTGGAAGGCCACAAGCGTAATCACTGGGATGAATTGAAAATTTAACACAAAGCAACAACTTTTTATGACGAAACAAATTCACGTCTCTGTTTTTTTATGTAATTTTGTTTTTTGATAATTTCCATTGTTTGTTGTTTAAAATCTATTTTCAAAGTCATAAGTCAAAAGAATATTGTTCTACGTACCTAGCATCTTAAATCATTATACGTTATTTTCCACTCATTTACATTTCGTTGTAATGAACTGGTTGATGTCATTTATCCGAAATTCGCTGTGACCTCATGACACATAGCTTCCTCCACCCCATGCCAGGGTGAGGAGGGGGGCAAGAGCAAAGATTAGGAGTTCGCCCCGGGCGCCGTTAAGTCTATTTCAGGCTCTGCCATCTGCAAACTGCTTCACCCACATATCATCTCAATTATTTTCTCTGTACACCAACTTCGCCGCTAGGTGAATCTCCTCTAACTGATCCTAACACAACGCCATTATTTTATTAGTATCCACGTAAATACCGATCCGCGTTTTAGCGCTCCATGTGACATTTCGGATTGGGTTTACTTTCACATGCATAAACGTGTAATAGGCGCAATGCACTCACATCATTAACTCGCCCAATGACACCCGCAGTGTTCGAGGTTCGGTTGTCAGGTTGGAAGTAAATATACACAAGTGAAAGGCTGACTCCAAATTATGTTATCAATGTATTTGAATCTGAACAAGACTCCTACAGTAGGGCTGATTAGAACAAGACTCGTACAGTAGGGCTGATTAGAACAAGACTCGTACAGTAGGGCTGATTAGAACAAGACTCGTACAGTAGGGTTGATTAGAACAATACGCGTACGGTATGGCTGATAAGAATGTGTAGGTAGGGCTGATAGGAACATTATTTCTCAACACCGATGGATGGTTCAATCAATATCCGATGCTTGAATGCAGGTTCCCCTCCAATTAGTTCAATCATTTTTTCAATACAAAAAAAAAAAGAAAACAAAGAAATTCATATGAACGAATCCGAGAAAGTAATTCATGCAGACGTTTTAAAATTCAGACAAGCAAGGGTGCAAAGAACGTATTTAATATACACCTATACCTCGCTATACGGCCGCTCTTTATACGGCATTTCGCTTTACGGCCAACTTTAAATTATGGCACTTTTTCGGTTTACGGCCCACGATGTTTCATTATACGGCCAATAGATATCCTCTCTTTAGTTTCAGCTTCTCCCCTTAGGCTGCTCTGCTTTAGTAGTCTGCCTTATTTCCTGTGCTATCCCACCTTGTTCATACAGTGGCGTAGCGAGCTTAACTCGCGCCCGGGGCACAATACCTTTTTAACGCCCCACCCCCATTCGAAAACCATACAATATTATATGTAAAATATACCGTTGGCGCCCCTTTGTGAGTAGCGCCCGGGGCATGATGCCCCCCTTGCCCCCTCGCTACGCCACTGTATTCATATCCTGTGACTCAGTAAGTTGACGTGTTTGTTTCTGTTTTGTTTGTTTGGATTAATTGGTGAATTTTTATTTTATGTATATATATGTGCATATGATTTCTTTTGTTTTTTAATTTATATGTTAATTTTTTAAAATTTCTGTTTACTATTACAATGTTTTGTACTTTTATTTTTATAGGAAATGAAAAGAATAAAATGATTTATGAACTAACGACTATATTATTTTATACAAAAATTGGAACAGATCTAAATAAATTTGTATGGGTTTATATCAAAAATATTGATTCATTATACGGCTTTTCGCTTTACGGCCAACTTTTCCGGAACGTATCTAGGCCGTAAAGCGAGGTATAGGTGTATTATGGAAAATTCTCACTGATGCATCGTTCGGGAACTGTTGAACAACCCGGGCCAGGCTCCATGCTTCAATGTCGACCCCAGGTGGTCTGGTCTTGGTAAATGGGACGAACAAAACAAGCATAAATGACAATTCACATTAAATGACCTAATGACTTGAATTACTTTTATTCTCATCGACATATATATAAATGTACATACATACATTCTATCTCGTGTTTATTTATATTTTTATAGTATGTATGATTGATGATAATTGTTGTGTGTAATGAGTGAACTTTGTGACCTGATTGACCTGTGTTGTTTTCATGTTGTGTGACTGGACGTGGTGAGTCGTTTTAATTGTGAATGCCGTTAGTCCCCTTTGTACCAAGTTAGCCCCCCTTGTACAAAGTTAAGTCCCCTTTGTACAAAGTTATTCCACTTTGTACAAAGTTAGTCCCCTTTGTACAAAGTTAGTCCCCTTTGTATCGAGCTTGTCCACTCTCTACCAAGCTTGTCAACTTTCCACTGTGTTAGTCCCCTTTCTACCGAGTTAGTCCCCTTTCTACCGAGTTAGTCCCCTTTCTACCGAGTTAGTCCCCTTTCTACCCCCACCTATCATTCATAAATCAAGATGTCCTAAAGATTTATTCAAGCGACTGAGCAGTGGCGTAGACCATACTCTGAGCAGTGGCGTAGACCATACACTGAGCAGTGGCGTAGACCATACACTGAGCAGTGGCGTAGACCATACACCGAGCAGTGGCGATAGACCATAAACTGAGCAGTGGCCTAGACCATACACCGAGCGGTGGCGTAGACCATACACCGAGCAGTGGCGTAAACCATACACCGAGCAGTGGCGATAGACCATAAACTGAGCAGTGGCGTAGACCATACACTGAGCAGTGGCGTAGACCATAAACTGAGCAGTGGCGATAGAATAGACCATAAACCGAGCAGTGGCGTAGACCATACACCGAGCGGTGGCGTAGACCATACACCGAGCAATGGCGTAGACCATACACCGAGCGGTGGCGTAGACCATACACTGAGCAGTGGCGTAGACCATACACTGAGCAGTTGCGTAGACCATAAACTGAGCAGTGGCGATAGAATAGACCATAAACCGAGCGGTGGCGTAGACCATACACCGAGCGGTTGCGTAGACCATACACCGAGCAATGGCGTAGACCATACACTGAGCGGTGGCGTAGACCATACACTGAGCGGTGGCGAAGACCATACACTGAGCAGTGGCGTAGACCATACACTGAGCAGTGGCGTAAACCATCAACTGAGCAGTGGCGTAGACCATACACTGAGCACTGACGTAGACCATACACTGAGAAGTGGCGTAGACCATACACTGAGCAGTGGCGTAGACCATACACTGAGCAGTGGCGTAGACCATAAACAGCAATTTCGAACTATTCAACTCTCCCCAGGAAATTTTTCTGCGCAACAATTTGAACTTGTTTTACTTTTCTCTTTTGTTAAATTGTCCAGGGGCAACATAAACATCACGGTCTTTGGATCAACCTAATTATCACGGTCTGTTGGATCAACATAAACATCACGGTCTTCTTCTTCTATGTTTTGAAGGGCCCACGATCAATGCATTGATCATTATGGCTCCTATGGTTCAGAGGGGTTCGCGATGTTAATGTGCGTGGTTTTCAAGGGGATAATTCACTGGTTGCAAGACAGGAGGCAATAGCCGCAAATGTGTCAAGTGTTGTCGCCTCAACTGTTGTTTTTGGAAGCTTGTTCCATTCCTTTATTGTCTTTGGAAGGAATGAGGAGCTCCTGTACTGAGTTCTTGTTTTTAAAAGTCGAAACTGTTTGTCGTGACCTCTTCGCTGTCTAGGGTGGAGATTGACGAGTTTCTGTTTGATACTGGAGCAGTGGACCAGCCCATTTTTGATCTTGTACAACAACCTAAACATCCCGGTCTGTTGGATCAACCTATGCATCATGGTCTGTTGGACTCAGTATCACATTTTGTGCATGACTTAACGCACCGTTAGACGACACATCGTATTGTCATGTAAGATTTCCCGGGGCGGAAAGAGGTTGAGCATTTTGAATGGATACCTCAAAGCATATATATTTCTGGCAGCACTGGCTTTAAGACCTACAGAAAATACTGAGATATTAGACTAAATAAGTTATTATTATTATTAGTGGTCTTATATAGCGCAGTATTCCAGGCAAGGGGTGGGCTCACCGCGCTGCACATAAAGTTGAGTAGGATACCTCTTGATACTGATATGACTATAAACTCTCTGTTCTCTGCCACAACTTTTTCTCGAATTCCTGCCCTTCGTATCTAATCGAACTTCTCTCTGTCTATTTACCCCTTCGACAGCTTCGCTCCTCCGCAGACGGGCGTATTCTTTCTGTCCCCAAGACTCGCACAAAAACATACGGTGAAAGATCTTTCTCTTACTGTGCCCCCAAACAATGGAATTCTCTTCCACTACACATCCGCAATATATCAACTATCACAGCCTTCAAAACTGCACTCAAAACACATCTCTTTAAACTCTGCTACCCCGACTGATTCTCCACATCTGACCGATAAACGCTGCTGCTGGCCGCCGTCCTTGGCTTGTCATGTAAAAGTTCTGGTGTGGATATGGTGAATATGCATTAGATTTTGTTTTGTCTCTATACATCTGTTCTTTATATATGTATTTTATGTTAATATCACCATCATGTCTCTTTTTTAATATTTTTATGTACAGCGCGGTGAGCCTGACCCTGGGCTGGGGTACCACGCTATATAAGACAACAAATAATAATAATAATATGTTTAAGTGTGGTAATCCATATCACGGGCTTTGCCAATGACTTAAGTACCGAAATATTAAGCTAATGGTGTTGTGGCGTATAGATCAATTCTGGGCACCACCTTGTACGAATGATTAGAATTTATATTTAGATAATAAAAACTAAAAATTAGTTCATTGTCGAATCTAACAATCGTAGCAATCGTCATATGTCATGACCTTTGACCCCTGACCTCTACGCTGACTTGACAAAGTTGTTGACCTAATATTTTTTATGGAAGTACACACATACACAATCACATACACAAACACCCCCCACACACAAGCACAAACATCCCACACTCAAGCACAAACACACCACACACAACACAAACACCCCACACTCAAGCAAAAACACCCCACACTCAAATACAAACACCCCACACACAAGCACAAACACCCCCACACTCAAGCACAAACACCCCACACTCAAGCACAAACTCCCCACACTCAAGCACAAACACCCCACACGCAACACAAACACCCCATACAAAGGCACAAACACCCCACACACAACACAAACACCCCATACACAAACACAAACACCCCACACACAAGCACAAACACCCAACACACAACACAAATACCCCACACACAAGCACAAACACCCCATACATAACACAAACACCCCAGACACAAGCATAAAAATCCCACACACAACACAAACACCCCCACACACAACACAAACACCCCAGACACAAGCACAAACACCACACACAAACACCCCAGACACAACACAAACACCCCACACACAACACAAACACCCCAGACACAACACAAACACCCCAGACACAAGCACAAAGCCATCGATCAAGACTTATTTGGTTAGGTTTCTTGAACAAGTTTATTATTGGAGTTATTCCCCTTTCTACCATGACAAGCAGACCTTGAAAAATTGAAGTTGATGCTTCTTTAGAATCTTCATACAACAATAGCAGACTGTTGAGTCCTAGGATGTCCATACAACAATAGCACACCACTGACTCTCGTGTAGAATCTTAAGCAGATGGAGTGGAGATTAAAAAAAGAAATTAAATTGAGTGAGCCGCTTGAGAGCTCTACCTGACGAGACAGAGCATTGTCAACACAAGCAATTGATTGGAGGTTATTACATTATAATGTGGATTTTTTCCAATGCTCGAAATAACTTCATTTAAAGAGTTTTGTGGAGTTTCTTTTTAAAAAAAAACAAACAAACAAATTAAATAATTTGGGAATAGAAATTTGATTTTTTTTTTTTTTTTTAAATGTTTGAATAATTCAATTTTCTTCTCTGTTGTGCTATAGACATGTTTAAAATTAGATTTTTTAAAATAGTGGTTTGTATTGCAGCTTGGATGCTTAAGTATAACAATATGATTTACTTACCAACAGTTAAAATATCCCACATAACCTATTAATAATAATAATAATAATAATAATAATAATAATAATAATAATAATAATAAAGTTTATTTGAAAAATCACGCTTCATCCCCAAAGGCTCGAAGCGCGTTACAAAGTCAAATCTTCGATGTTCGAGAGGCATCACTGCTGCCAGTTAGGCGCATGTGAACTCCATCTCCCCATCTCCGGGTTTGTATTCAGAGTTGCCTTCTCTTAGATGAGATTGCCGTCCAAGGTTAACGAGTCCCATCCACCCGGGAGTTGCCGGAATGTTTCATTGTATCAATGCTATCCGCCTATCGGGAATCCATCTCCGGGTTTTTGAATTCAGAGCTGCCTTCTCTTAGATGAGTTGCCGTCCAGGGTTAACGAGTCCCATCCACCCGGGGTGCTGGTGGTGTGTTTGCTTGACAGACCATCAACTTGAGATTTGCTCAGTTGAGACCACTCGGCCACCCATTAACCCTTATGTACCCTTTCGGCTAACTACTAATGAAAAATATAACGCTCTGTTATTTCCAATGATAATAAAATACAAACCAACAGATTTCAACGGCTGTCCATCTTCTTGAGTCAATCATGTTGACCCAATTTTAACGATTCCTGGTCCCGTGTTACAAGATATTCACCCAGGCTGCAACAAACAAATGGCACTCAGTCGGCAGAGCCAATAGAAAGATAGTAAGACGGAGCCAATAGAAAGATGGTTAGACAGAGCCAGTAGAAATATGGTAAGACAGAGCCAATAGAAAGATAGTAAGACAGAGCCAATAGAAAGATAGTAAGACACAGCCAATAGAAAGATAGTAAGACAGAGCCAATATAAAGATAGTTAGACAGAGCAAATAGGAAGATAGTAAGACAGAGCCAGTAGAAAGATAGTAAGACAGAGCCAATAGAAAGATAGTAAGACAGAGCCAATAGGAAGATAGTAAGACAGAGCCAGCAGAAAGATAGTAAGACAGAGCCAATAGGAAGATAGTAAGACAGAGCCAGTAGGAAGATAGTAAGACAGAGCTAATAGGAAGATAGCAAGACAGAGCCAGTAGGAAGATAGTCAGACAGAGCCAGTAGGAAGATAGTAAGACAGAGCTAATAGGAAGATAGCAAGACAGAGCCAGTAGGAAGATAGTCAGACAGAGCCAGTAGGAAGATAGTCAGACAGAGCCAATAGAAAGATAGTAAGACACAGCCAATAGAAAGATAGTAAGACACAGCCAATAGAAAGACAGTAAGACAGAAATAATAGGAAGATAGTAAGACAGAGCCAGTAGGAAGATAGTAAGACAGAGCCAATAGAAAGATAGTAAGACAGAGCCAATAGAAAGATAGTAAGACAGAGCCAATAGAAAGATAGTAAGACAGAGCCAAAAGAAAGATAGTAAGACAGAGCCATTAGGAAAATAGTAAGACAGAGCCAGTAAGAAGATAGTAAGACAGATGCTATAATGAGATAATAAGACAGCGCCAATGCGATTGTGATAAGACAGAGCCAATATTCCGAGGTAATAAACTATATTGATGCCTTAGACAGCATTAAAGTAATCTAACTTTGTACCAACACACTTCAAGCATTTAATTTTGTTCACCGTGGCCAAGGGCGGTGATTTCCTCTCTCAATGGTGGATGCGCCCCACCCCCACCCCCACCCACGCGTAGACCTTGGAATTAGTCAATTGTGCGCTGTGGGTCCTGTGGGTCCATGTTGGTCCTATGGGTCATGCAAGTTATGTTAATGGTGTTTAGTTCATGAGTTCATTATGAATATTAGTATTACCAACATTTACAGCTAAGAAACTGTTAGAAAATTTTGGATTTTTCATTAATAATATCGGTAACAATCTATTTCACATCTTCCAGCAAATTCAAAGATCAAATCCTGGGATTTTTTTTAAAATGAATTTTAGTGGGCCGATAATTTTTTATTTTCCTCCCAACAAACCAAATATTAAAAAAAAAATTGTTTTCTTTCCCAAATTAAATTTGTTACCAGGAGAAATTCAAAAGGCAGGCAGGAGAATATTATCACTCTCTCTCTCTCTCTCACTCTCTCTCTCTCCACATTCTAACTCAGATTGCATTTTATTGCCCCCCACCCACCCTCATTACCCCTATTTGAACGTAGGCATTTTAATGTAAGTGGATTTCATTGACGTCTTACACACATTTTAAGGTAAGTGGATTTCATTGACGTCTTACACACATTTTAATGTAAGTGGATTTCATTGACGTCTTACACACATTTACAACTCTACTAGACATATGGACAATGTTGAGCTATTTCAAGCCGTACACTCTGTCTAATAGATTCTATTCTGTGTTATAGAGACCAGAGATCAATTGACGTCTTATTTTCTCTTTTCATGTCATCTTGTCGGACAGTTAGTGTCTAGCCTTTAACACAGAAAAACATTTTTACCACGACTTTCATGCATTGTTTAAAATGTGGATCAGGGGAATAATGACATTTGAATTTGTTTAAATTATTTTTTTTTTAAAGGGGGCAGGGGGGGTAGATAAGGGTTTGTTTTTACTTGACAATTTTGTCAGGGTCGGATCCAGGCACCCCACAAAAGGTAATTAAGCGAAGTTTAAAAAAAAAATGTAGAAAATCCAACATGGAAAATAACATTTTTTAAACGCAATCACGTCCATTATTGTTATGTTATGGTCATGTTATTGTCATTTCATTGTCATGTCATTTTCATGTCATTGTCATAATATTGTCATGTTATTGTTTGTAATTGTTATGTTATAGTCATGGTATTGTCATGTTAAACTTGCTTATGTCATAGAAAACTGGTTAATCTGAATCGAACGAATCCGTACAAAAATAATTTCATCTTTCATGATTTCATAGGCAAATATGGCTCGTCAAAATCTACTCCAATGTTGAAGTATTATTTTCTTAACGCCCCAATCAGTTCGGGTAGCCCTGTAATGTTATCTCTTACTCACCTAGCTCCCTCTTAATCTCATTCCATTTTCACTCCCTCTTCCCCCATCCCCCCGCCCCCGGCCTCTCAATGGATAATTAAAGCTTCTATGCTCGTGCCTTGTCAAGGATCTGGCTAAAAACTGTGCATCCACTTCATTGCACTCATCTCTTCATCCGATAACGAAACAATCTTATCAACTTCACATTAATTAATTGTGAGAAATGTTCATGTTGCATTTTTTTATAACTTTAAAATCCAAACATAAAAACCACAAATATATTTTTTAAAATATTTGCCACATTCTTCTTCAATATTAAAATAAAAAGAGATCTATTTTTAAATAAAAAACTTTTCTTTTCCAATGCGCATGTCTGAATATTCTTGGCTTCCTTTATTGGTTTATTCCCGATTGACCAGATTGCCATAATTACGTTTGTTTGAAGACTTTCCGTCCAACAACAAGAAAAGCCATAGGAAACGAACGACAAGACAGCTCTTTGGACACCCAACGGACAAACAGCTTTCTTTTTTTTTTCTTGCGGCCATGAGGTGGTGACTAAATCAGTGGTTCTCAATCATAGGACGGAAATGTAGTCGGAAAGCCTTGACCATACTAGGGGAACGAGCTGTGACTTGTTATTTTGCCGTCTCCGTATTCGAACAAACAAAGGAAAGAGCATGCCAGATTGAGAGCATGATCTTGCCGGATTGAGAGCATGATCTTGCCGGATTGACAGTATGAGCTAGCCTGATTGAGAATACCAACTCCCCCACCCTAAGCCACTTTTAAAACCAAGTCTCCCACCCTCAACCCACCTCTAACACCAATTGCCCCACCCTAAACCCACCTCTAACACCAATTCTCCCACCCTAAACCCACCTCTAACACCTTCTCTTTTCTTCGATGTGGGAAAAATGAAAGGTTACAATTATATATGACAGAATAATTACTTCAAATTTACTACACATGCAATTCTTGCTAAAAGTATTTCGATCTTTCGAGAGCTTTTGGGTCACACTGAGAACACCTGATAAATTGAACTATTGCCCCCGTGGCTTGAAGGAAATATAAAAATACTTTTTATACGTCTGCAATTAATAAGAATTGTCGAAAGTCATCCAACCACATTCAGCAAATAGCATACAAGAATCATAAAAACATCCATCAGGGAATTGTTATAAAAATATTACCAAAGAGGAACCTGCACTTATCTACCTTATCATCCAGCCAACCTTATTAACCAATTAAATAATAGACAAATAACATTTATAAATATCAAGAATAATCCTGACAGTATAACCAACAACGTATCTAATATTCCTTCTATTGCTTGTACAGATGGTTTTATAATTTAAATTATTGGCTGAAGGTCCTTTATAAATGGGATATTTATCTCATGCCAAGAACAGCCTTTATCTCACGCCAAGAACAGCCTTTATCTCATGCCAAGAACAGCCTTTATCTCATGCCAAGAACAGCCTTTATCTCATGCCAAGAACAGCCTTTATCTCAGGCCAAGAACAGACTTTATCTCAAGCCAAGAACAGCCTTTATCTCATGCCAAGAACAGCCTTTATCTCATGCCAAGAACAGCTTTTATTTCAGGCCAACAACATTATTTATCTCATGCCAAGAACAGTTAAAAGTCTGTTGTTTCACCCTATTGTAAACATTCTGTTACCCTTGTCTAAAGAAAAACAATAGTTTTTCGACATTTGCTTTCTGAAGAAAGAAAGAGTACACATTCATCCTGGCAGTCACACACCAGACTCACAACACCGACGTACCATTGTACCTCAATCACCGACTCACACCACCGACGTACCATTGTACCTCAAGCACTGACTCACACCACCAACGTACCATTGTACCTCAAGCACCGACTCACACCACCGACGTACCATTGTACCTCAAGCACTGACTCACACCACCAACGTACCATTGTACCTCAAGCACTGACTCACACCACCAACGTACCATTGTACCTCAAGCACTGACTCACACCACCAACGTACCATTGTACCTCAAGCACTGACTCACACCCCCGACGTACTA
The DNA here is from genome assembly GCA_964017045.1 of Omphiscola glabra. Classification (NCBI taxonomy): domain Eukaryota; kingdom Metazoa; phylum Mollusca; class Gastropoda; family Lymnaeidae; genus Omphiscola; species Omphiscola glabra. The sequence continues at coordinate 5,911,293 of OZ024803.1, read as the reverse complement.
TTGTACCTCAAACACTGACTCACACCACCGACGTACTATTGTACCTCAAGCACCGACTCACACCACCGACGTACCATTGTACCTCAAGCACTGACTCACACCACCGACGTACCATTGTACCTCAAGCACTGACTCACACCACCAACGTACCATTGTACCTCAAGCACCGACTCACACCACCGACGTACCATTGTACCTCAAGCACTGACTCACACCACCAACGTACCATTGTACCTCAAGCACTGACTCACACCACCAACGTACCATTGTACCTCAAGCACTGACTCCCACCATCTGTCGTACCATTGTACCTCAAGCACTGACTCACACCCCCGACGTACTATTGTACCTCAAACACTGACTCACACCACCGACGTACTATTGTACCTCAAGCACCGACTCACACCACCGACGTACCATTGTACCTCAAGCACTGACTCACACCACCAACGTACCATTGTACCTCAAGCACTGACTCACACCCCCGACGTACTATTGTACCTCAAACACTGACTCACACCACCGACGTACTATTGTACCTCAAGCACCGACTCACACCACCGACGTACCATTGTACCTCAAGCACTGACTCACACCACCGACGTACCATTGTACCTCAAGCACTGACTCACACCACCAACGTACCATTGTACCTCAAGCACTGACTCCCACCATCTGTCGTACCATTGTACCTCAAGCACTGACTCACACCACCAACGTACCATTGTACCTCAAGCACTGACTCCCACCATCTGTCGTACCATTGTACCTCAAGCACTGACTCACACCACCGACGTACCATTGTACCTCAAGCACCGATTCACACCGCCAACCTACCATGACAAAAGAGGAATCGTTATAAAGATAAAAATAACTTAATACCCTATAAACACACTCAGACCGGCTTAAAGGAGTCGACCCACTTATGAAGTTTCCGTCAATGAGTTGCCACGAATTTCGTAGAAACGTAGTTCAAAGGTTAAATCAAATGTTGAAATTAGAAAATGGTGAACGGGAAGGAAGTTGGAAAGTGATCTTTAACTGACCGAACCGAATAAGTTAATTTACATTTTTTTTTTCATTCAATAAACTCAAGTGACTTAACCTAACACTCTAAGTTTTTTTCCTTATGCATAAATACCCAACTCTTCGGTGTAATAAGTGGAGAGAGTGAGAGAGAGATAGAGCGAGAGGGAGAGAAAGGACCCACCCTGTCCCTTGACTAAGAGGCACTCTGCTGCCAGCGGCTGTGGGAGCAACCACCTTGAGCACAAGCCCCAGAGACCCGAAAATTGTACAATCTGAGAGAACTTGCCATAATCGAGTTTTGTCTGGGGCTCTGCTGTTCTTCGGTTTGGCTCTGCCTGTCGCAACGAACACAAAATAAATAATCGTCCCCTAAACCACGAACAGAGCATAACCACATTTTAACAATGTTAAACATCATTTAAGGTTTTATATTTCGAGGACCGCTGCCCTGTCTTCCGGCTGCATTTTCTAGAGTCGGATCCAGACAATACAATTAACTTGTCCATTAATTGTCTCTTCTTTTGAGAGCGATTCAAATGACTTGTGCCTGATCAACAGACGAATAGTTTAGCAACGGTTGGTCAATCAATCTGACTGTCCATTGTCCCCTCTCCCCAGAGACAAGCCGAGCAGCTAATTCGCCCTGTTTGTATCGCGCCTGTGGAGCATATTTGACTGTCTTCGCGTCCAGTCTACCTCGGAGTGTTTCGTCGAGGGTATTGATTTCAGTAACAAGTCGTCGCCACAAGTTCTGTGTGTTTCTGACGTTTGATGGCGGTAAGTAGATTGAAATTTGAAGTTAAAAACTGTTGATGTCGGTAAGTAGATTGAAATTTGAAGTTAAAAACTGTTGATGTCGGTAAGTAGATTGAAATTTGAAGTTAAAAACTGTTGATGTCGGTAAGTAGATTGAAATTTGAAGTTAAAAACGGTTGTAGTAAAAAGGTGGGATACCCTTGTAAGCCTTACAGTGTAAGGTGTAAAAGTAGAAATTCTATCCTATTCTATTTTGATCATTTGATCATTTTTTTATTCTATTTATAATTTTCATATAATTAATTACATTTTTGTCTTCATAAGTATAGTTACATTTATTAATTTATTATATTTATAATTATTCTTATCATATTGCAGATTAATTTTTAGAATAATAAAATTGATTAAAACGTGTGCCATTAAAAAGCAATTTTGAAAAATGCATTTAAAGTTGATATTTTAAAAAAAAATCTATCTGATCTCGCGTCAAGCAATTTCACTCATTCATGTGAACGTCTTGCAATCGGACATTTATGGCAGGGGCTCTCAAACTTTTGGAATGTTGTGCCATTACAATGGATTCACAATCATTTTAAAATGTATTTCTAACGTGTGTTATGTACAACGCTATTCCAAGAGCTGTCTCTCTTATATAGAGCTAATAAGACCAGTGTTTCCCAGCTTGTTTCATACGACTCACGGGGGCTTGGAGTGGAGTTGGGGGCTTGGAGTGGAGTTAGGGGCTTTGGTGGAGTTGGGGGCTTGGGGTGGGGTTGGGGGCTTTGGGTGAGCTTGGGGGCTTGGGGTAGCGTTGGGGACTTGGGGGCTTGGGGTGGGGTTGGGGGCTGGGAGTGGGGTTGGGGGCTTGGGGTGGGGTTGGGGGCTTGGGGTGGGGTTGGGGGCTTGGGGTGGGGTTGGGGGCTTGGGGTGGGGTTGGGGGCTTGGGGTGGGGTTGGGGGCTTGGGGTGGCGTTGGGGGCTGGGAGTGGGGTAGGGGGCTGACAGTGGGGTTGGGGGCTTGGAGTGGGGTTGGGGGCTTGGGGTGAGGTTGGGGGCTTGGGGTGGCGTTGGGGACTTGGGGGCTTGGGGTGGGGTTGGGGGCTGGGAGTGGGGTTGGGGGCTTGGGGTGGGGTTGGGGGCTTGGGGTGGGGTTGGGGGCTTGGGGTGGGGTTGGGGGCTTGGGGTGGCGTTGGGGCTTGGGTGGCGTTGGGGGCTTGGGGTGGGGTTGGGGGCTTGGGGTGGTGTTGGGGGCTTGGGTGGCGTTGGGGGCTTGGGGTGGGGTTGGGGGCTTGGGGTGGCGTTGGGGGCTGGGAGTGGGGTTGGGGGCTGGGATTGGGGTTGGGGGCTTGGGGTGAGGTTGGGGGCTTGGGGTGGCGTTGGGGGCTTGGGGTGAGGTTGGGAACTTGGGATGGCTTGGGTTGAGGTTGGGGGCTTGGCGTGGGGTTGGGGGCTGGGAGTGGGGTTGGGGGCTTGGGGTGAGGTTGGGGGCTTGGCGTGGGGTTGGGGGCTTGGGTGGGGGCTTGGGGTGGGGTTGAGGGCTTGGCGTGGGGTTGGGGGCTTGGGGTGGGGTTGGGGGCTGGGAGTGGGGTTGGGGGCTGGGAGTGGGGTTGGGGGCTTGGGGTGAGGTTGGGGGCTAAGCGTGGGGTTGGGGGCTTGGGGTGAGGTTGGGGGCTTGGCGTGGGGTTGGGGGCTTGGGGTGGGGGCTTTGGGTGAGGTTGAGGGCTTGGCGTGGGGTTGGGGGCTTGGGGTGGGGTTGGGGGCTGAGAGTGGGGTTGGGGGCTGGGAGTGGGGTTGGGGGCTTGGGTTGAGGTTAGGGGCTTGGCGTGGGGTTGGGGGCTTGGGTTGGGGGGCTTTACGTGGTGTTGGGGGCTTGGGGTGGGGTTGGGGGCTTGGAGTGGGGTTGGGGGCTTAGGGTGACGTTGGGGGCTTGCCGTGGGGTTGGGGGCTTGGAGTTAGGTTGGGGCTTGGCGTGGGGTTGGGGGCTTGGGGTGAGGTTGGGGGCTTGGGTGGGGTTGAGGCCTGGGAGTGGGGTTTGGGGGCTTAGGGTGAGGTTGGGGGCTGGGAGTGGGGGTTAAGGGCTTGGGGTGAGGTTGGGGCTTGGGGTGAGGTTGGGGGCTTGGCGTGGGGTTGGGGGCTTGGCGTGGGGTTTGGGGCTGGGAGTGGGGGTTGGGGTCTTGGGGTGAGGTTGGGGGCTTGGCGTGGGGTTGGGGGCTTGGCGTAGGGTTGGGGTGAGGTTGGGGGCTTGGCGTGGGGTTGGGGGCTTGGCGTGGGGTTGGGGGCTTGGCGTGGGGTTGGGGGCTTGGCGTGGGGTTGGGGGCTTGGCGTGAGGTTTGGGGCTTGGCGTGGGGTTGGGGGCTGGGAGTGGGGTTGGGGGCTTGGGGTGAGGTTGGGGGCTTGGCGTGGGGTTGGAGGCTTGGAGTGAGGTTGGGGCTTGGCGTGGGGTTGGGGGCTTGGGGTGAGGTTGGGGGCTTGGGTGGGGTTGGGGCCTGGGAGTGGGGTTTGTGGGCTTGGGGTGAGGTTGGGGGCTTGGCGTGGGGTTAGGGGCTTGGGGTGGGGTTGGGGGCTGGGAGTGGGGGTTAAGGGCTTGGGGTGAGGTTGGGAGCTTGGCGTGGGGTTGGGGGCTTGGGGTGGGGTTTGGGGCTGGGAGTGGGGGTTGGGGTCTTGGGGTGAGGTTGGGGGCTTGGCGTGGGTTTGGGGGCTTGGCGTGGGGTTGGGGTGAGGTTGGGGGCTTGGCGTGGGGTTGGGGGCTTGGCGTGGGGTTGGGGGCTTGGGGTGAGGTTGGGGGCTTGGCGTGGGGTTGGGGGCTTGGGGTGAGGTTGGTGGCTTGGCGTGGGGTTGGGGGCTTGGGGTGGGGTTGGGGGCTGGGAGTGGGGTTGGGGTGGCGTTAGGGGCTTGGTGTGGGGTTGGGGGCTTGGGTTTGGGTTGGGGGCTTGGCGTGGGGTCGGGGGCTGGGAGTGGGGTTGGGGGCTTGGGGTTGCTTTGGGGGCTTGGGGTGGGGTTGGGGGCTTGGGGGCTTGGGGTGGGGTTGGGGGCTTGGGGTGGCGTTGGGGCTTGGGTGGCGTTGGGGGCTTGGGGTGGGGTTGGGGGCTTGGGGTGGTGTTGGGGGCTTGGGTGGCGTTGGGGGCTTGGGGTGGGGTTGGGGGCTTGGGGTGGCGTTGGGGGCTGGGAGTGGGGTTGGGGGCTGGGATTGGGGTTGGGGGCTTGGGGTGAGGTTGGGGGCTTGGGGTGGCGTTGGGGGCTTGGGGTGAGGTTGGGAACTTGGGATGGCTTGGGTTGAGGTTGGGGGCTTGGCGTGGGGTTGGGGGCTGGGAGTGGGGTTGGGGGCTTGGGGTGAGGTTGGGGGCTTGGCGTGGGGTTGGGGGCTTGGGTGGGGGCTTGGGGTGGGGTTGAGGGCTTGGCGTGGGGTTGGGGGCTTGGGGTGGGGTTGGGGGCTGGGAGTGGGGTTGGGGGCTGGGAGTGGGGTTGGGGGCTTGGGGTGAGGTTGGGGGCTAAGCGTGGGGTTGGGGGCTTGGGGTGAGGTTGGGGGCTTGGCGTGGGGTTGGGGGCTTGGGGTGGGGGCTTTGGGTGAGGTTGAGGGCTTGGCGTGGGGTTGGGGGCTTGGGGTGGGGTTGGGGGCTGAGAGTGGGGTTGGGGGCTGGGAGTGGGGTTGGGGGCTTGGGTTGAGGTTAGGGGCTTGGCGTGGGGTTGGGGGCTTGGGTTGGGGGGCTTTACGTGGTGTTGGGGGCTTGGGGTGGGGTTGGGGGCTTGGAGTGGGGTTGGGGGCTTAGGGTGACGTTGGGGGCTTGCCGTGGGGTTGGGGGCTTGGAGTTAGGTTGGGGCTTGGCGTGGGGTTGGGGGCTTGGGGTGAGGTTGGGGGCTTGGGTGGGGTTGAGGCCTGGGAGTGGGGTTTGGGGGCTTAGGGTGAGGTTGGGGGCTGGGAGTGGGGGTTAAGGGCTTGGGGTGAGGTTGGGGCTTGGGGTGAGGTTGGGGGCTTGGCGTGGGGTTGGGGGCTTGGCGTGGGGTTTGGGGCTGGGAGTGGGGGTTGGGGTCTTGGGGTGAGGTTGGGGGCTTGGCGTGGGGTTGGGGGCTTGGCGTAGGGTTGGGGTGAGGTTGGGGGCTTGGCGTGGGGTTGGGGGCTTGGCGTGGGGTTGGGGGCTTGGCGTGGGGTTGGGGGCTTGGCGTGGGGTTGGGGGCTTGGCGTGAGGTTTGGGGCTTGGCGTGGGGTTGGGGGCTGGGTGTGGGGTTGGGGGCTTGGGGTGAGGTTGGGGGCTTGGCGTGGGGTTGGAGGCTTGGAGTGAGGTTGGGGCTTGGCGTGGGGTTGGGGGCTTGGGGTGAGGTTGGGGGCTTGGGTGGGGTTGGGGCCTGGGAGTGGGGTTTGTGGGCTTGGGGTGAGGTTGGGGGCTTGGCGTGGGGTTAGGGGCTTGGGGTGGGGTTGGGGGCTGGGAGTGGGGGTTAAGGGCTTGGGGTGAGGTTGGGAGCTTGGCGTGGGGTTGGGGGCTTGGGGTGGGGTTTGGGGCTGGGAGTGGGGGTTGGGGTCTTGGGGTGAGGTTGGGGGCTTGGCGTGGGTTTGGGGGCTTGGCGTGGGGTTGGGGTGAGGTT
>OZ024803.1:5802431-5902431 GCA_964017045.1 Omphiscola glabra | reverse complement strand
GAAATCAAACATTTGATATCAATTCTCATGTTGGTTGTGTTAATGCTGTGATTGAAACCAAACCCAAAAAATGGCCACCTTCGCCTCGGCACTTTAAGGGTCTCGATAAAGAGGGATCTAGCACTGAGTACATTCCCCCCCCCCCACCCCAACTGTGACAGATATGAAGAGTGCTATGAGGAAGAGATGGCGCCTGCGCAGCGGCGGATCAAGAAATAAATGACAGGGTGGGTCAATTTGTAATGTGCCTGGGGAGGGGGGGAAGGGGGAGGGGAGAAACATGTCGAGCAATTATAGATTTTTATTTAAAAAGTTATATTTAAACTAGAGCTCTACCGAAATCTATATGCATAGGCGTGTCATTGGGACCCATCCCCACACACACAGAGCCGCTGCAGTTGATCTTTCTAAGGACGACATATAGGTCTGTTTTCAGTATAAATGTTTAGCACTGGGTAGATCGCGGCAGCATGGCGACGGTTAAAGAGATTATGAAAACTCTTTCTTTTCACGGTTGTGATTTCATTTGAAAAAAAAAAATAATGAAAGGTTACCCCACGAAATGGGGTAGGGACCGGAGGGGGGGGGGGCTGGGGTGAGGTGGTCGACATGTACAGGGACGTCAATATTTGTCCTACGTAGATCTTTTCTTCCTTAAGTATCGTCCGAAAACGACGATCCTTAATTTAGCGACATGTTTCATTGACTACGCCCCTGGATCATAATAATAAGTGAAGAAAAAACAAGCTGCCTAGGGTTTCGGGTGCTATAAGCAGGGGAGATTACTGCAGAAGGGTGTAGACTAGGGGGAGGCCACTAAAAAAAAACGGCAAGGGAGAAAAGAGACGGAGTAAAAATAAAAAATGCGAAGTGTACACGGAATCCTGAGCAAAGCCGAGGCCATGTTGGAATGGTGAATCGATAGCTTCCTATCGATCTCCTGGGGTGGGAAGTCGAGTGAGCAAGGCTCGTGCCGCTGCGTAGCCGGACAAAGAGACGCTCAAATAGGAATTCTTTTATTCAATTTCACAGGGGTTATTATTATTTTTTTTTTTTTAAATTTGGTGGGTTTTTTTGTTGTTGCTTTTACAAAATTGAAAGTAAACTTTGAATGCTCTTTTTTCTTGTTTTTGTTTTGTTTTGGTTGTAATTATTCAATATATATTTTTTTTTATATTATTATTATTATTATTTCCATCGGTATCCTGTTTGTAAACTCGTGAATATTTCGAGTTATTTATCTCACGCGAGCACCTGTATGTTTGTTCAAAGCAGGTTTCTCACGTTTAAGCGCCAAAAATGACAAGGCGTAACAAAGTATGCAGGGGTGCAATAAGTCACCGTTTGGGGTCGTTCACAAATTACGTTCCGCTCAGGCGGGGAGAGGGGGGGGGGGGTAGAATTTGTGACACTTTGTGGGGGGGGGCGGTGGGAGAAGGGTAAAAAAATTGTGTGTTTCGCAAATCTTTTTTTTTTTTTTTTAAATTTAAAATTTTCTAATTTTGAAAAGTCTTCATTCAATTAATTTTAAAAAAAACATTAATTTGAGGTCGAAATGGCTTCAGGTATTATAAGTATCGTGAAACTTAATCACTCACACCTTCTGGACATATCGAAAAATGACGTAAAAACTGTTGTGGCCATTTTACATTCGGCTCGGGGATGACTTCGTTGTTTCGCGTCACAGTTTTCTAATAATACTACTTCTTCATCCATTATGGGAAAAATGTTAAAGAATAAAATAAAACCTTAGTTTAGTTATGACTAAACGCATGACTCCCTACGCAACGGGAGCTGCGACTTACATGATTACTCGTTACCGTTGATGGATATGAGGCTTGGGTGGCGGCCAAAACCCATTCCGATGATTTTAGCTACGCGGCCGTGGGAAAGCCGCTCCTAAGCAACCGTTTCATCCCGCCACTACTCGTGCCGACCGAAAGACTCCTTGGGCGGTGGGGGGTGGTAACGCAACACTTACCCCCCGGAGTGGAAGCAAAAACGTCCTGACTCACGGAGAGTGGACTGCAGACCCTTTAAACGCAGCGTCCTCGGTCGACCGGGCTTCCCCTAGGTCAAGGGGGGAGTTCCCGGCGTCCTTCCGCACGGGCTGGTGTCGGGGAAACCTTCAGTGCGCTGGCGTGTGTGGGGGAGCGCCGGAGGGGGGGGGGGGGCATTAAGAGCTCGCGCTCGACGGCCCACCGACGCCATCTACAATGCGACATTTTCAGTTTAGTTATGAAAATTGTATGCATGTTTTGAATTTTTTTAGGTGTGATGTGACTCTAAATGGTGGGAGGGGTAAATAACTGTGACACTTTGTAACAGGGGGTCTGAAAAGGTCATTTTAGGCGTGACGTAATTTGAGGACGACCTCTTTTAAATTGAAAGACGGCAGAATAATGTTGTGTAGCAGTGGATCGCCTTGATGTATTGTCCTCGTCTACAATAATATTCTGACTTTTTCTGACTTTTATTTTTTGGGTGGGAGCGGCGTGTTGGGGGATTGCACCATGGCGTGCTGGGGGGTTGTACCATGGCGTGTTGGGGGATTGCACCATGGTGTGTTGGGGGTGCACCATGGCGTGTTGGGGGATTGCACCATGGCGTGTTGGGGGATTACACTATGGCGTGTTGGGGGATTGCACCATGGCGTGTTGGGGGTGCACCATGGCGTGTTGGGGCTTGCACCATGGCGTGTTGGGGATTGCACCATGGCGTGTTGGGGATTGCACCATGGCGTGTTGGGGATTGCACCATGGCGTGTTTTGGGATTGCACCATGACGTGTTGGGGATTGCACCATGGCGTGTTGGAGGATTGCACCATGACGTGTTGGGGGATTGCACCATGGCGTGTTGGGGGATTCGACCATACACTCATTCATATCTGATAACCTCGTTTATAAAATCCATACAACTTGTGACTGACATAAGTCTGGAAGGAACTTATACACTTCATGCAACTTGGAAGGACGAAGTAAACTTCTTCGTGGATTGGACGAGGGTTCATTTAAATTAAACTTTATTATAATTCATAAACATTTTGACAACCGCTCTCCATGTACGTGTAGGTTTGTTTTGGTGAAATAATAATTAGTCGTACGTAGAGTTTAGTAACTTACAAAATATAATTGCAAGTTTTGGTGAACAGATTTATAACCAAAAGTAGCGAATACTTGTAGCACAACATTTCCGATCTGCTTTAACCGTTCTCTGTATGTGAGTGTATGTTTATGAGATATATCACACTTTAATGACGTCAAAGAGCGTGTAGATCAGGGGTCTCCCCATGTTTCAATGACATCATACCGTGGGTAGATCAGGGAGTCTGTCCGGGCATCCAGCCACACCAGCCTGGTCGGAGTGAGTGAGGGGGAAGCAGAACAAGCATTGAAACATCAGCGACAGCGAACCGCAGCTGGTGAGACGGGGAGGCGAGACGACGGACAACACAGCAGAAACCTAACCAAGGAGTCACCAACAACAACCCTTGCACCGGTGGCCTCACCCCAAGAGAACCACACGGCACGGCATTGATTTTAAATCAATAAAACACATCTCTGAGACCGAACAGCCGCATGCAGTCGGGCACACACTTATGAAATAAGTTACAATTAAAATTTCAATACTTCCAGTAATTTGTTTCATTGCATGAAATATTTTTGTTTTAAAATGTTATTCTAGTTCCGTGTTTTCTTGAGCTGGAGAGCGCTATCTGGTAACTCCCTCAAAACTGACACAGCGTTGTCAGGCCCGGCGCTGGTGTGAGGGGAGGAATTTCCTTCATTCTGGTTTACTTTCAAACCTCCCCACCCCCTCCCCCTCCCCCGACACTGATTTGTGAGTACAGGGACAGCCGGATACACATACGTCCGTGTGGAAACGGCAGGCGGGTCACAACTGACCCCTCGCGTCATGCGACTCACACACGCATTCAAATCACCTTTTTTTTTTTAGATGTTACCTCTCATCCTCCTCGGATATATAAACACGACGCTCTGGTGTGAGAACACTTCACAGAGAAATCGTTTGGTTTGAAATTTATTTATTAAAAATTAATAAATTGTTTCGTTGCGGTGTTATCGCGTGAGAGATCGTCATCTCAGCATGTTTTGAAAGATAGCAATTTTTTTAAAAAACAAATTTAAAAACACGGATTCTGGAGAATTAATTTTTAAATATTTAAAAAATAATATTACTTAGTGCTGTGTGTTGGAGATTTTCCTAATTTGATTTGGGGTGCACACATTCGCCACGCGTACGTGTCTGTCGTCTGGACATCCACCGTGACCACAGCGACAACAACACCATAAGTCTTGCACGTGACGAGCACAGCGAACGCCCTGGACATCTCAAGTAGGTCAGTTTTTGGATAGATATATTAGCGTCGTCTATTTCCGGAGACTGTGTTGTGTCATCCCCGTGATGTTTAGTCCTAATGAACCAATCTTATTGTGGTGCCGCCCCCTTAACTATTTGACCAATCTGGAGTTGTATTAAAAAGGCCTGGAACAATTTACAGTAAACAAATAATTCAAATTAAAATAGATTCATTTTTTTAAAGAGATGGTAACGTTTTTAATTCACGATTCTCCCTTCATTATTTTTCGCTTATTTTATTACTATTTTTTTGTTTCTTATTTATTATTTTCTATCTTGTTTTTGGTGAGTTCTATCAAGATCAGATAGAATTAATTTCTCCGCTACCCAAGCTCAATGCTCACTGTCTTAAATTACTTCAATTCAAGTCCATCCATTGATGTAGACGATCAACACATAGTTCGTCTAGTCGTGTACGCGCCAAGTGTTCGATATTGTCTGTAAGAAAGCTATTCAAAACGAACCGTATGCCAACACTATCTCTAGATGTTTGTACCGGTATAATACCGGTATAATAGAAATAAAATACCTGAAATACATAGAAATGTGTTAAATAAAAAGACATTACTCATTCAATTTTTAAAGCAGGCTCATAATAATGATTCAATTGTCTAAGGTAAATTATAAACCAAGTAGGTATATTATTTTCATAATGAGAAGAATTTTTTTTTTATATTATATATGAATCCAATGCGAATGTTAGCAAAACCACAATCGAGCAATCCATTATAAATGTATCTAGCCTTGACTTGTACAATTATTATATAGCATGATTGATCATCTCATCGATGTAGTCACATTTCGAATCATTACCCCAACCCTTGATCCCATCGCCATTCGTTTCCCGTCTCATCTTAATCCCGATGTTTGATCTCTGTTGAAGAAGGAAGAAAAAAACAACAACAAAACCATCTCTAAATGAGTGCACGGCTCTTAAGATAAACCAGACGACTCGTGACGATGCTTCGATTATTGTTAGTCGAAACACGAGTCCCTGGTCGAGGGGGTTTTCCACTGCACACTTTCTAAACCAGTCAATCGATACAAACAAACCGTTTTGTTTTTTTTGTGTTAGAGAGTCGTATTGTTGTGAGCTTCCCACTGTTGTTTCAGTGCTGTTGCACCGTCTAAGATTTTATCAAAGATGTCAAGTGTACCAAAAATAAACCAGCTGTCTACAGTGTGTAGTACAGCCTCCAGTGTATTGCTACAATAAAATATAAAAAATGAACAGTGGCATAGCTAGGGTTGGTGTCACCTGGTGAGGTCCGCACCCCTTAGCTACGCCACTGACAATGAATGCAGAGTGAACGATTGGGCTACCGATTTTTTTTTATTATACGATATTTTGTATCATAAATTGGTTTCTTTGTAATATTATTTTAAAGTAGCATAGGACAGTTACAGGCTAGAGGGGTGCAACTATTTTAAATTAAATGGCACATTATGGTTTAAAAAATTAAATAGTTAAATCACTTTTTTTTAAAGTGAATTTTGCGCTTTTAGCGGAAATAAACGGATTTAATTATTATTTAAATATAATCTGCACCATTGATTTCTAACGTCGTGGTCGGCGGAGAGTGGCATCAGTCCGTGAGTGGCACCAGTCCGTGAGTGGCATCAGTCCGGGAGTGGCATCAGTCCGTGAGTGGCACATTCCATGAGTGGCACAAGCCCGTGAGTGGCACCATTCGGTGTGTGGCACCAGCTCGTGTGTGGCATCAGTCCATGAGTGGCAAGTTCCGTGAGTGGCATCAGTCCGTGAGTTGCACCATTCCATGAGTGGCACAAGTCCGTGAGTGGCACCATTCCGTGAGTGGCACCATTCCGTGTGTGGCACCAGCCCGTGTGTGGCATCAGTCCATGAGTGGCAAGTTCCGTGAGTGGCACCAGTCCGTGAGTGGCACCGGTCCGTGAGTGGCACCATTCCGTGAGTGGCACAAGTCCATGAGTGACACCATTCCGTGTGTGGCACCAGTCCATGTGTGGCATCAGTCCATGAGTGGTACCAGTCCGTGAGTGGCACCAGTCCGTGAGGCTTCTGTTGATTGTCCATACAACATGAGTCAGGGAACTGTGCGTAAAACATGAAATTCACCTTTTCATTTCCACTCACTAGGGCCTTTAGAAAATAAATTAGTATGAACATAGCGGTATCTTAAATTACAATTAAACATTCCAGGCATCAAAGAATTGATAGGCATCCTTTTCAACAACTACATCCCCCAAAAATTCTCATTCACTCAATTTTCTGACAAATATTTTAAAGCAGAATTAAAATATGCTCATGATGGCATTCATTTGTGAACCCTTTTTTTTTTGTTTCCTATAAAACCGCAATCCAAAATAAAATTAAACGTATATGCAAATAATGGTGTTCAAACAATTGTGTGCAAACAATGGTGTGCAAAAAATGGTGTGCAAACAATGGTGTGCAAGTGTGCGACATAATTGACGACCAGATTCCGACCCCCTCACTTTTGACAACTATGACCAACCACCAGGACACCATAAGGAAGACGAGTTAACAAATACTTGTGTCATGGTCAATTTTGGATTAAAATCTCTTCTTCCATAGCTCAATGGAAAAGAAAACTAAGAGAATTTGAAAAGAAAAAAAAAATTAATCTACAGTTTCATTTCAGCCTCATCTACAAAAGAAAAGTATTTAATCCTGCAGGTCGTCGGCTTAAACTTAAATGTTGCGTCCTTTACTTTGATCATTCCTGGTTCTGTCGATGTGGAGATTTAAGTATATATCTATTTTTATACTAAAGAACACCGACTTATTTGCTGATATAAAATATAAATCTGTTTCAGCCAAGCGTGAATAAGGATAATTAAACGGGCGATAAACTAAACCAAGGGTTCTTAAACTGTGCGCACGAAACATTACCAACTTTTTAATTTAAAAAAAAAAATTCGATTCAGTACAGTCCGCCGCGACATCTAGCAGACACAATTCAAATCAATGACGCACTTTGTTATAACTTTGCAGACGCCCCAAAACGCTTTTGTTATCATAAATACGTGTTATATTTAATAAATACTTGTTTTTTTTAAGAATAAATACGTGTTTTTTTATTTTTACGTAAAGATTTAATCTAAAATAAATGTCGCTATTTCTGTGTGAAGTTAGGCATTGCCAAAGTCGTTAGACATTACCAAAGACGTTAGACATTACCAAAGACGTTAGACATTACCAAAGTCGTTAGACATTACCAAAGACGTTAGACATTACCAAAGACGTTAGACATTACCAAAGTCGTTAGACATTGCCAAAGTCGTTAGACATTACCAAAGACGTTAGACATTGCCAAAGACGTTAGACATTGCCAAAGACGTTAGGCATTGCCAAAGACGTTAAACATTGCCAAAGTCGTTAGGCATTGCCAAAGACGTTAGACATTGCCAAAGGTCGTTAAACATTGCCAAAGACGTTAGACATTGCCACAGATGTTAGACATTGCCAAAGACGTTAGACATTGCCAAAGACGTTAGACATTGCCAAAGACGTTAGACATTGCCAAAGACGTTAGGCATTGCCAAAGACGTTAGACATTGCCAAAGACGTTAGACATTGCCAAAGGTCGTTAAACATTGCCAAAGACGTTAGACATTGCCACAGATGTTAGACATTGCCAAAGACGTTAGACATTGCCAAAGACGTTAGACATTGCCAAAGGTCGTTACACATTGCCAAAGACTTTAGACATTTCCAAAGGTCGTTACACATTGCCAAATACGTTAGACATTGCCAAAGACGTTAGACATTGCCAAAGGTCGTTACGCATTGCCAAAGAAGTTAGACATTGCCAAAGACGTACCACGAAAACTTGTATTCGGGCCAAGGCACCGACAACACAAAAAATGTTTTAAAAAATTCTGGAGAAAAAAAAATTAGGTTTCAGCAGTGCTCTTCTTTATCATTGTAAAGAGCACGTTTTAACGGATATTTTTAATGCTCCAAAAGCAATGCTTCCATTGTTAACTCCCGCCCCAGTAATTGAAAGGAAATCATCGCGCCCCCCCCCCCTTTTTCTTTTTAGCGGCAGCCTTTCAATTAACGCACTAAGCAGGGGTTACGCCTGGCAAGGAGGGATGCACCTGGTCACATGACCACCCAAGATATTTTGAAGAACATGAAAACACCAAGAAGATATTCATTGTTTGTTGTATTAGTTTCCCAACTCAGCGATTCTAAATCATTTGAATTCCGTGACCCTATGATAACATTTGTCAAGTTGTGGCCCACCCGCAACCGATCTCGTTCTTAGAAAATGGGCAACGGGTTTTGAAATGTTAAGGGCCCAATATTGGTTGTTACTGACATATGATTATGTTATAAATTATTTTTAATACATATTTGCTGATATCTGCCTTATCAACATATCATTATGTTATAAAGCATATTTTTTAAAAATACATTTCTAATGATACGTGCCTAATTGAAACATAGTTTTGTATTGTGACCGCAGTGTCGGCACATTGTAGTTTGAAAAAGAAACTAAATGCGATCACTGTAATAAATATTGAAATTAGCAAAATAAAAGTACGTCACACTTAAATTTTAAAAATTCATATTTCTACAGAGAGTAAATATGTGATGTTCTCAAGCAAACCCCAGGTATATTGTCAGGCAATGTCCTAGACTCTAGGCCGGCACAACTCAAAATGTAAGGTGGGCCGTAATACTTGAAAAATTTGTGCGGGCCAAAAAAAATCACAGGACCTGTGCGGGCGAGCAAAAATATGTCAGGGGGGAAAATTAATAAGAAAGTAATAAGAATAAAGAATATATCGTTACTTCCCGGGCCACAATGTGGGTGCAGGCGGGCCGCATGCGGCCCCAGAGCCGTATGTTGTACAGCCCTGCCCTAGAGGGTCCCATTGAAAACCACTGTCCCAACTGAACTGTGCGTAACTTTGCATCAAGGTTTATTTCATAAAAGGTATGTTTCATGGAAGGTGTGATTGTTGAAAGGTATGTTGCATGGAAGGTATGTTTCATGGAAGGTAGGTTTCATGGAGGGTAGGTTTCATGGAAGGTAGGTTTCATGGGAGTTAGGTTTCATGGAAGGTATGTTTCATTGGAGTTAGGTTTCATGGAAGGTATGTTTCATGGAAGGTAAGTTTCATGGAAGGTAGGTTTCATGGAAGGTAGGTTTCATGGAAGGTAGGTTTCATGGAAGGTATTTTTCATGGAAGGTAGGTTTCATGGAAGTTAGGTTTCATGGAAGGTAGGTTTCATGGAAGGTAGGTTTCATGGAAGTTAGGTTTCATGGAAGTTAGGTTTCATGGAAGGTAGGTGTCATGGAAGGTAGGTTACATGAAAAGTAGGTTTCATGGAGGGTAGGTGTCATGGGAGGTAGGTTTCATGGAAGGTAGGTGTCATGGAAGGTAGGTTTCATGAAAAGTAGGTTTCATGGAGGGTAGGTGTCATGGAAGGTAGGTTTCATGAAAAGTAGGTTTCATGGAGGGTGTGTTTGATCAAAGGTATATTTCATGGAAGGTAGGTTTCATAGAAGGACGCGACACCTGTTTTTGGACGCTCAAAATAAAATTCCCAGAAGCTATCAGTAATTAGGAGTCTTACAAAGTTCGTTACTTGAATGCATGTTTTGTCCGGTAACTTTAGTTGGTGAGAAGGTCACGCGTTTCTGACGTCATTGTTTGGAGGTGATTTTTTTTGTTAAAGTTCCACAATGTAAATATAATCCAATAGAAGCAGTGTTCATTACGTCACTTCCGAGAAATACATTAAAATTACTTTTTCAATTTGTCGCAAATCAATTGTGTGTGTGGTCGGGTTTAAAAAAAAATGATAGTCATATGCATTTATATATTATTCCCTTAATTCATGCAAATTTTTATGTCATTAATGTAATGATTCATTAAAATATGCGCAGTTTGTTACCATGACCATTATTATAACTACACACATCTGACGTGCATCTATGTATATCATGTAGAGATGAAAAGAATCATTCCTAAATTTTCCAATGACAAAAAATATATACTTTTTTGTTTTAGGTCAATTTTTTTTTTTTGGTTTCCTTGAAAGAATTTTGTTTTATTTTCCAGAATGTAATTTAAAAAAAATAAAACTCAAGTTTAATCATGAAATTGTTCATGCCATTAACAGTCTATCTGGCAACATTGCCAATTATTATTTTAAAAATCTAATTTCGTTAAAAGAAATCCAATCTCGTAACCAAGGACTGTCTTCTTCTTCCGATTCTTAAATTATATTATTTTGAGAAATAAAAAATTGACCACCTGCTTCCTGTCGCACCGAATAACCTTAGTATCAGACAATTGAAAAAGGTGGGGGGGGGGGGGGGGGAAGAGGGGGGACACAATTCATTTTTCTTCGGCTGTTAGCAGTTTTCAAGTTAATCGGAGACACAATTCTCAATTAAGTTGTCGAGTGGACATTAACTAAATGTAAACATACTAGCTTCAAGTCATTCTCTGAGTCATCTCAAACCAAAATGGCGGTCTTCACTCGATCCAAAATAAAAGTTGGGTTTTATAAGTGTAAATAAATAGGTATACAAGAGTTAATGCTAAGGAAAAAGAATCATTGGGTAATTTTGCGAGAAGTTTGCGTCATCAATATTACCGGAAATGTTGACGATTCCGGTATCGGCAAAATACCCGCCTCCGCCTCCACAGAAATGGCTCTGTTCCAAAAAGGATTATGCCATTTATTTGTAACTAGCTATAGCCCACCAAAATAATGGTGGCGGCAATGCGTGAACTTCCCATCTCATAAAGTTTTTGGACGAAATTAAATATGCATTCAAGTAACGCACTTTATAAGATTCCCAATTTGTGCTGCTCTCAGGTCACAACGGCCTACTTTTTCACGCCCCTTAACTATATTAATATATCAATATTCTAATGGCCCACCCCTCTGTTATAACTCAGATTTATTACACCATATTGAAATTCAGACCATATCCGTTGAACAAGAATAAATATTACGCACCACACGCACCTGCGGTATTTTTAAAGATACCATTTAGCGCAATATCGAGAATTTTTATTTTGGTAGTCAGCGCCATCTGGTAGCGAAAGTGACAATGTTACATGGAGAATTATGTAATTTAATGTCCTTACAAACATAGACTGGCGTACTATTGTTAAGTTGACTAAAGACAGAAATCGATTACATCGCCTTATAGTATAATTTTTACAATCCTGATTGTATAATTTTACTGTAGTGGAATGTATTGTGTGCATATTTTATTATTGTTTTTTTAAAGTTTCGTCTGCATGGAGTCATCGGTTCAACTAAAAGTACATGAATTGAAATTAAATGATATCAAAAACAAAAAATATAGCCTAATTTAAGAGGGATTAGAATGCGAATAGAAATTGAGAAGAAGGACAGGCAGGCACAAGTTCCTTACTAACACGACAAGTAATCGGCAGAAGCGGCACTGAGCACGAAACTCTTGGCCTTACTAACACGAGGAAGAGGAGAGAAATAATAGAAGCGCGTGAACTTTTAGTGGGCAGGGTGTGTTAGTGTGTAGTGTGTGTTAGTGTGTAGTGTGTGTTAGTGTGCAGTGTGTGTTAGTGTGCAGTGTGTGTTAGTGTGCAGGGTGTGTTAGTGTGTAGTGTGTGTTAGTGTGCATGGTCTGTTAATGTGTAGTGTGTGTTAGTGTGTAGAGTGTAGCGGCAGCTTTGTAATATGACCCGTTTGGTTTGTTACATGTGGGGTAAAGAAAACCAAATCTTGTCACAAATGTATGCATCATTTAAAAAAAAATTTAAATTCCAGCATATGGACACTGGTTAATGCAACATCCTGATATCCTATCGTGGGTCCCTATACTTTGGAAATAGTCAAAATCCTTGACTTTTGTTTTGTTTCGTTTTTGTTTGGTTTTTTTAGACCGGTGATGACAGCGGCCGGAATGAGTCCCGCAAATAGTATAGAGGTGAAACGTTTGGCATATTATAATTTACAAGTTATAGCCTGCCAAACATTGGCGGCAGCAATGCGTGAACTTCCCATCTACTAGATATAGCCCGCCAAACATTGGCGGCAGCAATGCGTGAACTTCCCATCTACTAGATATAGCCCGCCAAACATTGGCGGCAGCAATGCGTGAACTTCCCATCTACTAGATATAGCCCGCCAAACATTGGCGGCAGCAATGCGTGAACTTCCCATCTACTAGATATAGCCGGCCAAACATTGGCGGCAGCAATGCGTGAACTTCCCATCTACTAGATATAGCCCGCCAAACATTGGCGGCAGCAATGCGTGAACTTCCCATCTACTAGATATAGCCAAGGCCGGTCCCAAGCCCGGGTGCAAAAGGAGGAGGGTTGGCGTGAGGCCAGCTACCTCACCCGTAAAAACAAATTGCTACAGAAACGTCAACAAGAAAAAACCAACAAATTTCAGCCCTGAGAAGAGAGGGCTCTTCTTTTCCAAGAAGAGCTATGAAGCCTTGTGGCCAAACCCAGACTATAAGATCAGCATTTGTGTTATTAAAGAAAATATGGGAGTCGAAGCAGCTGAAACTTCAAACCAAAGTCAGAATCTTTAATACAAATGTCAAAACAGTCCTACTTTATGGAGCAGAAACGTGGAAAACATCAGCGAGCATTACACAGAAAGTGCAGACATTCATAAACACATGCCTTAGAAAGATCCTTAACATCAAATGGCCAAACACCATCACCAACAAAGATCTATTAGAAAGGACATACCAGGTGCCCGTTGATGAAGACATCATAAAGAAAAGATGGAGGTGGATTGGGCATACTCTGAGAAAACCCCCAGATAGCACCACCAGACAATGTCTAACATGGAATCCACAGGGAAAAAGAAAGAGAGGAAGACCTAAGAATACATGGAGACGTGAACTAGAGACAGACACGCAAAATATGGGATACAACTGGAAGCAATTGGAAAGGAAAGCACAGGACCGGGATGAGTGGAAAATTCTTGTGGACGGCCTATGCCCCAGACGGGGTAAAAAGGCATAAGAAGAAGAAGAAGATATAGCCCGCCAAACATTGGCGACAGTAATGCGTGAACTTCCCATCTACTAGATATAGCCCGCCAAACATTGGCGACAATAATGCGTGAACTTCCCATCTACTAGTTATAGCCCGCCAAACATTGGCGACAGTAATGCGTGAACTTCCCATCTACTAAAGTTACTTGACAAAACATGAACTCAAGTCACGCACATTTCAGAATCCCTATTTTCACTACACCCCTCCCCCCATGATACGTCGCTGCACACTTTTTTATTTCACGCCCATGAACTATATTAAATATTCTGATGTACCAACCAGTTTTAAACCGACTATTTTTTTTATACCATACTTAAATTGAGACGATTTCATTTTCCAAAAGCAAAATATTACGCACCAAAGGTAGTTGCGTTTTTGTTTGTTTCTTTTTTCTTTTGAAATATCATTTAGCGTATTTGTCGTGAATTATATTTTGCGCGATATTTGAACTCATTATTGAACCATACTTTCTTTCAAACATTTAGAATTAATTGTAATATACTCTCGCATACCAAATTCGCTGATTAGGAAGCAGCCGGAAAGGGAATCAGCCCACGAGTCATACCAGAATCGTAATATATATAAGAGATTACTATGTTAAAACCTACAGAAATTAGCGATTAATGACGTATAAGTTTTGAAGCAAAAGTATTTGACGAGTAACGACCATTCGCTCGTTATGTACGCGTTCATAGAATTATATTCAGAAGAAAAAAAAATTGTAATCGAGTTCGTTCACTGCATAAAAGATAATAATTGATGGACTGCATTCAATGTAGGCCAAACTTAAATTCATAGACAGCACATAAGATTTTGACGTTTCGGCTTAGAGCCTTCATCAGAAACAAGAAAAATAGAAGTATAACAAGTATCAGATCACAGTAAAAATTTTTTTAGAGATTTCCTTTTTTGTTTTTTTTGTACAGTTATCTAATAGTAACTTCTTATACTTCTTTTTTTGTCGTCTTGTTTTCTGAAGAAGGCTCTAGGCCGAAACGTCAAAATCTTATGTCCTGTGTACGAATTCATATTTAGCATACCCTGTTCTTATATTTCCTTCAATGGAGTCTCGCTATAGGCTTCATAATTCAATATATCTTTATACCTTGAAATCCATTTCGTCCAACGCATGCAAGTGCTTTTTACGCAAGAAGTCTGCCACACAATTTTTTCACCCCCCCCTAAAATATTCACGGCTAAGTGCCATGTCTGGTACTTCGAAACGTGGACTCGGTAACTGAATTTATTATTGGTAAGGGTGTTGGATTTTGGTCGTTGGGTGGGGCGCGGGTTGGGTTGTTGTAGAGTCATCAAATCATAACCTCGTAACACCCCGACCCCTAAATTCACTTAGTTTTATTTTATATTTTTTGGTCATCTTCTGAAGATATCTAAATCTATATCATAGCTCAAATCGTTTTTATATTTTGGTGAGCTTCTGAAGATATCTAAATCTATATCATAGCTCAAATCGTTTTTATATTTTGGTGATCTTCTGAAGATATCTAAATCTATATCATAGCTCAAATCGTTTTTATATTTTGGTGAGCTTCTGAAGATATCTAAATATATATCATAGCTCAAATCGTTTTTATATTTTGGTGAGCTTCTGAAGATATCTAAATCTTTATCATAGCTCAAATCGTTTTTATATTTTGGTGAGCTTCTGAAGATATCTAAATCTATATCATAGCTCAAATCGTTTTTATATTTTGGTGAGCTTCTGAAGATATCTAAATCTATATCATAGCTCAAATCGTTTTTATATTTTGGTGAGCTTCTGAAGATATCTAAATCTATATCATAGCTCAAATCGTTTTTATATTTTGGTGAGCTTCTGAAGATATCTAAATCTATATCATAGCTCAAATCGTTTTTATATTTTGGTGATCTTGTGAAGATATCTAAATCTATATCATAGCTCAAATCGTTTTTATATTTTGGTGAGCTTCTGAAGATATCTAAATCTATATCATAGCTCAAATCGTTTTTATATTTTGGTGAGCTTCTGAAGATATCTAAATCTATATTATGGATCAGATCGTTTTTATATTTTTGGTGATCTTGTGAAGATATATAAAACTATATTATAAATCAGACCATTTATATATATATATTTTTAATGTCCACTGCCAACAATTTTTGTTTTCGTATCAACTTACTTCCGGTGCCTGTTATTGTTACCACAACCACAACCGCCCCTCTTTAACTCCACACCATTAGCCACTTTCCCTTTTTTTGGGATGTGCCATGGGACGCACGTTTACGCTACTGGGTAATCAAGCGGTCTTAACGGAGTCCATCCCGAACTTGGCGACTGGAGTTCAATCCCCGGCAAAAGACTAGAAAACCAGCAAAACCCACACCAGCACCCCGGATGGATGGGACTGGTGTACCTTCGTTGGCAACTCATCTAAGAGTAGGCAAACTCTGAAAGCAAACCCAGAGATGGAGTCCCGTAGGCGGTTTGAGTTAACGAAATGAAAATTCCGACAACTCCTGTGACGTGGAGTGCATAAAGCACACACACAATGAGAACAAAACAACACTGCTGGTCATCCACTGCATCCTGGTCTACGTCCAGTCGCACTGGCTAAGTCTTGCTATTGGATCAAATAGGCAAGGACGAGAGAGTGATGCTGACCAATTGAGCTACGTTGAACAAAATACAGCCCAAGGCTTCTACTCATAATCTAGCCTTGGTCATCTTCGCCTGCGAAGGTCGAAAAATAATAATAATAATAATACTTCATATGTGTTAGATTTCCTTTCATTTCTGCAACCTTTAACCGTTATGTTCCGCAGCACCTTAAGACACCCGAGACACCTTAACTTATACGCCCAGTGGCGTAACTAGGGTTGGTGTCACCCGGTGCGGTCAACTCATGGTGTCACCACTCCCCCCCCTTCCCTTTTACGACTTTCACAATGGATTTTTTTCTTGCTAAAATTTATTCCCCGGTATAATAATAACTAGGAAAATAATGGTCAGTGTGTGATATATCAGGTGTACTGTCGAAAATAATGGTCAGTGTGTGATATATCAGGTGTACTGTCGAGGTCAGTGTGTGATATATCAGGTGTACTGTCGAGGTCAGTGTATGATATATCAGGTGTACTGTCGAGGTCAGTGTGTGATATATCAGGTGTATTCTCGAAAATAATGGTCAGTGTGTGATAAATCAGTTGTACTGTCGAAAATAATGGTCAGTGTGTGATATATCAGTTGTACTGTCGAAAATAATGGTCAGTGTGTGATATATGGCGTGTACTGTCGAAAATAATTCCAAAATTCGCAGCCTTCATACCCATGATAAGAATTTCCTTCATATGATTTGCAAAGACATTTATTAATTAATTTTTGATTTCTGGTGAAAAGTAAAATACGAGTGCTTTTATTGTAGACGTACTCCACTTTAGTCTAATCAGGTGCTCTTTTAGCGCTGGGTCATATATAGATAGCATCTCATCAGGTGCTCTTTTAGCACTGGTTCATATTTAGAAAGCATCTCATCAGGTGCTCTTTTAGCACTGGGTCATATTTAGATAGCATCTCACCAGGAGCTCTTTTAGCACTGGGTCATATTTAGATAGCATCTCATCAGGTGCTCTTTTAGCTCTGGGTCATATTTAGATAGCATCTCATCCGGTGCTCTTTTAGCACGGGGTCATATTTAGATAGCATCTCATCAGGTGCTCTTTTAGCACGGGGTCATATTTAGATAGCATCTCATCAGGTGCTCTTTTAGCACTGGGTCATATTTAGATAGCATCTCAGCCATTTCAAGAAAGTTTACTCTATTCAATGAAGATGTATCTTCGTTGTGGCCACGAATTGCCAGATTTTCATTTGCAAGCAACACTGTGATATCCAGCAACCTGTGCAGTGTATCCCTCCACTTTTTCTTCTCCCTGTCCATCACAACAATACATTATGGCATCAGTTGTCTTGTGTAGCTTAAGTACTGCAGCCAATAGTTTCCACATTTCATGACAACGTAGTTGCTTTTCCGTTATTTCATGATTTTGTAATTTTGGGCTCAGTAGCGACCACATATCAAACCCAGGAACAAATTTGGATGTTGTTTCTGTAACATAACCAGCAAACCATCTACAGCATAAAAAAACCCTGATACCCCGGTGAATAAACCATCCACGACCGCAGTATTTTCAGGCCATTTGGCATCATTCTCTAGAACCATTGCCATGTTAGCTGGCTCACACCTCCTTTAGATTTCGCATCTTGCCTTGTCACTAGGCTGAATGGTCCGTCCTTGTTCTGAAGTGAGGTACTCCCTTTTTTTAATAATTTCTGACTGAAAATGACCTGGAACTTTTACATTCCAGAGAGAAACGTCTGCTAAAATATTCCAGTTTTTTTCTCAACCAACCCATTTACAGTATCTTGGATTGAATCAACATTACCAGCATCCATTTCCGTTTCCAAACCATCCACGCCTTTTCCTTGTATTTCCATGTCAATCTCTTCCATTTTCTGCACCATTTGCTGTTCTACAGAATGCGTGCAGTTGGTATCAGAGGAATCCGTATTTATGGTATGCTGAGGAAAGCCTTTTGATGAACCCTGATCCTGGTCATCGTTTGGTTTCTGGACATATCGAAGCATGCATCTTGGCAGTGAATTAAGTGAGTCACTTTATTTTCTTGTTGTCCGCTGCTGACAGCCACTAGGCCATTTAGATTTGTGGACCCCCGTGTGGCAGGATAGAATAATATAGAAAAATATTTGTTAAATATGCTTTAATAGCGTCGTGTTCAAGACAACAAACAAAATAATTTCGACAGTTCAAAAACAACAGTCAGAGCACTAACTAAAAAAACGACGCACAAATTTGGCAGATAAAACCCAGCAGTCGCAATATTGCAACCGTGCTCAAACGTTAAGGGACAGTGATAGTGACAAAGCGATTAAAATATTAATTTTTGACTATTTCTGGATTTCGATACATCTGGTTTCAAAAACTGTCTTTTTAAAAAATTTTAAATAAACTTAAATTAATTATTAAGAGATATTAGAAAACTTTGGAAACTATTATTTTGCTAACATTCGGCGTTGAATCATGGTCAAAACGTGTTGTTCTGACCTAATTATAGGTTCAACTCATTTCTAACGCATCAACCTTGAACTTTTAATAAAGAGCGCATTTGGATTGATTACATATGCGGAAAATGTATGTGATCGGTTATCCTTTTATGAAATTCGATTAGGGCGATCAGTGTTTGCTCTGTAAATATGTATTTTTTTTTCTCAATTTGGTTTCACGCGGAACCCACCGAACCCCCCTAGCTACGCCACTGTATACACTACATGTGGTTCTGGTCAACTTCAAATCGCAAATCACCTCACCTAAATCCATGGTCAAAGAATTAAAACCATTTTTTCCCTTCTCATTTTTTTAGTAGCTTGACTAGAGAATAACCTGTGCTTGGCACTGGAGAAAGTCCACACGCGTTTGTCGTTAATAGTTTAGTTCCCTCCCTGACATCAAAGAGACACGCCCTTGCCTGGCGCACAATAAACACCCTTGAAAAGTTAGGAGCAACTCATTGAATATAAATAACATAAGTAGCGATGACACACTGGTTTTATGGCACACTTGTTTTATGGTCCACTTGCTTTATGACACACTTGTTTTATTGCAGACTTGTTTTACGGCACACTTGTTTTATGACACACTTGTTTTATGGCACACTTGTTTTATGACACACTTGTTTTATGGAACACTTGTTTTATGGCACACTTGTTTTATGGCACACTTGTTTTATGACACACTTGTTTTATGACACACTTGTTTTATGACACACTTGTTTTATGGCACACTTGTTTTATGGCACACTAGTTTTATGGCACACTAGTTTTATGACACACTTGTTTTATGGCACACTTGTTTTATGACACACTTGTTTTATGGCACACTTGTTTTATGACACACTTGTTTTATGGCACACTTGTTTTATGGCACACTTGTTTTATGACACACTAGTTTTATGGAACACTTGTTTTATGGAACACTTGTTTTATGGCACACTTGTTTTATGACACACTTGTTTTATGGCACACTTGCTTTATGGCACAATTGTTTTATGGCACACTTGTTTTATGGCACACTTGTTTTATGACACACTTTTTATGGCACACTTGTTTTATGGCACACTTGTTTTATGACACACTTGTTTTATGACACACTTGTTTTATGACACACTTGTTTTATGGCACACTTGTTTTATGGCACACTAGTTTTATGGCACACTAGTTTTATGACACACTTGTTTTATGGCACACTTGTTTTATGACACACTTGTTTTATGGCACACTTGTTTTATGACACACTTTTTTTATGGCACACTTGTTTTATGGCACACTTGTTTTATGGCACACTTGTTTTATGACACACTAGTTTTATGGCACACTTGTTTTATGGCACACTTGTTTTATGACACACTTGTTTTATGGCACACTTGTTTTATGGCACACTTGTTTTATGGCACACTTGTTTTATGGCACACTTGTTTTATGGCACACTTGTTTTATGACACACTAGTTTTATGGCACACTTGTTTTATGGCACACTTGTTTTATGACACACTTGTTTTGTCACACTTGTTTTATGACACACTTGCTTTAAGGCACACTTGTTTGTTGGGGCATGGAGACAGATTTGATTGACAAGTTAAGCACATGGGGACATGAGGCGAATCCCTATTGATTTATTGACATATTTGCGCCGTCAATCCATGGACGATGTCAAAATAAAGTTATAATAACAATTACGATTTGAACCATAATCAGTGGCGTAGCTAGGGTAAGTACCCATCCTCCCCCACCTCCCCGGCAGGCCACGATTTTTTTTTTGCCGCACCTTTCAAGAAAGAACTCGGCATTTAACAGAAAATGTGAACCTTACACATTTAGCAGAAATGTTAATCTTACACATTTAGCAGAAAATGTAAACCTTACACGTTTAGCAGAAAATGTTTACCTTACACATTTAGCAGAAAATGTTAACCTTACACATTTAGCAGAAAATGTTAACCTTACACATTTAGCAGAAAATGTTAACCTTATACATTTAGCAGAAAATGTTAACCCTCTCTTAAAGACAAAATGAGGCGGAACGCCCCCCCCCACCCTTCCACCCGCCCGCCATCCCACCCGACAATAATACATTTTATATTAAGCTTCATTAGTAATTATCTATTTTTAGCAGCCTGGACCACCTTATAAAAATGTTTATTCAAAAACATTTTATGTTGAGCTGAACGAATTAAATAATTACACCAATTAATTTTAAAATGTAATGGAAGAAATATCCTAAACAATTTCTTTTTGTAGTCATTGCTCCGGTATTTATTTTCTTTTTAACAATACACCTAATGGGGTTTTACTTCCACTGACTAGATTTATTGCGTGATAAGTGCCATTACTGCCACTGGATAGATATCTTGCGTGAAAAGTGCCATTACTTCCACAGACTAGATTTATTGCGTGAAAAGTGCCATTACTTCCACTGACTAGATATCTTGCGTGAAAAGTGCCATTACTTCCACTGACTAGATATCTTGCGTGAAAAGTGCCATTACTTCCACTGACTAGATATCTTGCGTGAAAAGTGCCATTACTTCCATTGACTAGATATTGTGGCGTGTCCAGACCTGTAGTCTGTGTAGTGTCCAGACAATAGTCGACCCGTGGAGTGTCCAGACAATAGTCGACCCGAAAGGGATGATGGCGTTGGTTTTATGACCTAAGACCAACTGACCAAACAAAGTGTCAAGCTTGTCAGATTGCCCATGACGGAATGGCGGCGTTGGTTTATGACCTATTACGCGGTGTGTTACATAAGAAGGGGATTGGGCCCCTGGGAACTTGGGACTTATAAAAGGGACAGTTGGACGGACTAGGGAGAGCTGAGCCGGGTAGAACTCAGCCGGACAGGCAGGTGGACGGACGGGAGTTAGAGAGGGACCGTGACAGTCGGAGTGGAGTACGACAGAGAGAGAGCGAGAGAAATAAGTGAAGTCAAAGGATAAGACAAATAAATGTTCAAAGACTATAATCCTCGTTGAGTTGTCATATTGGTGCACACGAGAGACAGAGTGAACAAGGTTGCAAATTAATTAGAGAGCAGAGACGACAAAAAGTTCTCTACAATATCTTGCGTGAAAAGTGCCATTACTTCCACTGACTAGATATATTGCGTGAAAAGTGCCATTACTTCCACTGACATTATATCTTGCGTGAAATGAGACGTTACTGCCACTGACTAGATATCTTGCGTGAAATGGGACGTTACTGCCATTGACTAGATTTA
This sequence comes from Omphiscola glabra, assembly GCA_964017045.1. Classification (NCBI taxonomy): domain Eukaryota; kingdom Metazoa; phylum Mollusca; class Gastropoda; family Lymnaeidae; genus Omphiscola; species Omphiscola glabra. Next base: position 5,880,672 of record OZ024803.1, on the reverse strand, counting down.
TTGCGTGAAATGAGACATTACTTCCACTGACTAGATACCTTGCGTGAAAAGTGCCATTACTTCCACTGACTAGATATCTTGCGTGAAAAGTGCCATTACTTCCACTGACTAGATATCTTGCGTGAAATGGGACGTTACTGCCACTGACTAGATATCTTGCGTGATCGGTCCGTCGATTGTCGTCCCCCGTGTACGAAGCGTGCGCACGGGTAAACAATTTGCTGTGCATTAATTAGTCGTCCCGCCATCCCGTTATAGTCGCTTCCTCGCTGGCCCCGTAATCGGTATGAATAAACCAAGTGCGTTGTTTAATGATAAGGGCTGTTGGACCTAGGAGGCAAGTCACGACCGGGGTAAATAAAGGGGAATCAATCAGGATGAAATTGAATGTCCGGATAAAATGAAGTGAGTGCGTAGGTATAAATTTAATATTTTATTCTTCAATATTGGCTTGTCCGAGATGACATTTTGGTCGAAGGACGTTTGGTCGACAGAATTTTGGTCAACATATTTTTGTATGACAGACTTTGGGTAAAATACTTTTGTCGAAGACTATTAGTCGATAGACTATAGACTATTAGTCGACAGACGTTTGAGCGACAGACTTTTGGACGACAGACTTTTGGTCGACAGACTTTTGGTCGACAGACTTTTGGGTAAAATACTTTAGTCGACAGACTATTGGTTGACAGACGTTTGGGTGACAGATGTTTGGGCGAAATACTTTTGGTCGACAAACTTTTGGGCGAAATACTTTTTTAGTCGACGAATTTTTCAGCACCACCGTCAAGAAAGTATTTCTTTCTAAATTATTATTGTTACTTTTTGGAAGATGGTGCTGAAATCTGACCCCTTGGTCAAGTTGCAATGTAAGCCGGCGCTCGATCTTCTGACCAACCCATACGGTGCCTTATGGAAGTGGACATGCCACCGGGCCTACCCCAACTCACACAGTCTCAGGGACGACTGCGGTGTCAAACTCGAGGACCGACCATCTCGAAGTACGGGCTTTTCAGGACCGACACGTGAATTTTCCCTCTTCGGCCGTAGCGGTCGGCTGTTTTTAGTGTGCGTAATGGCCGGTCGCGGGCTGTAATTACTGCAGTAATTTGTTGATGGTGGATGTGGTGGCTAATCTATTTTGCGGTATCAGCGACCGATGGTGGCTTTCTTTTCAAACGGATACCTTTTTAATTGTAGCGTAAGTGCAAAACTTTTTTTTTATGGGGGGGGGGGTATTTTTTGTCTAGGTAAGCCGTGTGGCAATGATAACTGGATACAGCAGACGGGGTATAAAAGACGACATATAACAGGCGGGGTGTATTGTACCTGACCGTGTCGCACTCCTGTTGTCTAACAAGGTGGGGGTCACCCACTTATGACACGACGTCTTTTTCGCCGGGGTTTAAAGCCTTAAGGGACTCACTGATTTTTGCTGCATTTTGTGTCAACCCAATTTACAAAAGGAAGACAAAACTAAAGTGATTTTTGCTGCATTCTGTGTCAACCCAATTAATAAAAGGAGGACAAAACTAACGTGATTTTTGCTGCATTCTGTGTCAATCCAGGGAAGATTAAATAGACACGAACAATCTGTGTCAATATAACAATACATATTGAGCTTTAATAACTAAGTTACGTCCCAAATCAAATATGATTTATACTTATTGATATGTCTTGTTGTACTGATGAAGGCACGTGCCGAAACAAATTTGATTCATATTTATTGATATGTCTTGTTGTACTGATGAAGGCACGTGCCGAAACAAATTTGATTCATACTTATTGATATGTCTTGTTGTACTGATGAAGGCACGTGCCGAAACAAATTTGATTCATACTTATTGATATGTCTTGTTGTACTGATGAAGGCACGTGCCGAAACAAATTTGATTTATACTTATTGATATGTCTTGTTGTATTGATGAAGGCACGTGCCGAAACAAATGTGATTTATACTTATTTATATGTCTTGTTGTATTGATGAAGGCACGTGCCGAAACGTTTACATATGTGTAATGTAAAATTATTATTAAAGCTTAATATATTTTGTTATATTGACACAGATTGTTCGTGTCTATTGAATCTATTTTAATGCTTTTTCGTAGTCCAACACTTCTACAACCCAGGGAGCTAAAGGAGGACACGGTTAAAGGGATTTTCCTATTCTTTACGTACACTTTGAATACGTTCAACATGGTATAGAAAAAAAACATGATCATTACAGTAGCATTTAACATTTCATCCGCTTTACGGTAATCTACTCTAAAAATGCGTCATGTACTTGTATATACGGTCTGAAAATTATACAGAATTCTTGGCATGATGTCACGTGCTATAAATTCATGTCGTTGTTTGTCTGGCTTTGTTTGACTTCTCGTGCTGACGTTTAACCCGCCTCGTTGGACGTCCTCTACAGTTTACAGCATGTTTATTAAAAATAATAGGTTTTAACAAAACTTTCAATAATGTTATAATTTTCTTCTGACTTATAATATAATATAATTTTGTGACTGGCGAAATTGAATAGTTGTTGCAGCAAATCCTAAATATAGACATTAAATTGAAAGGAAATACTAGTTTCGCACCAGGCCGCATTTTACTTGTAAGCACAAGCCGCACCAGACCGCACTTCTCTTGGAAAACACAAGCCAACCATGCCGCACTTCTCTTGGTAACTCTAGCCGCACTTCTCTTGGGAAACGGATGCCGCACCAGACCGCACTTCTGTTAGAAACCGTAGCCATCCCAGACTGCCACACTATTGACCACGCACTATCCGCTGGCGACCAATTACATATGTGACAGTGTTGCTACGCTGAAACCAGCATCGAACCATTCCTTTCAGCATGAGATGGGGCCTCTAAAATCCATAGAGTTGGCCGCAGCCGGGGAATATTAGCCTCCTCTTTAACATGTTGACAATAGCGCGGAAGGAAAGCTCTGAAGGTCATTTAGCAAACAAGGTCCATCTTAAAACGGCGCCTTTAATAATGCGGCAGATGCATCAGCGGCCAATTAGGGTGGGGGAGGGAGCATGGGGTGACGTGACGTGAACATCTGCTGCTATACACGACCATGATGTCCTCGGTCATGTGTAAACTGTTTCTTTGGTGTTTTGGTAACTAGGCCATAAGTATTGTGATCAACAATGCAGCGGCGTGCTTGCGACCTGACCATCTGTCTTTTATACAGCAATCAATTGTTGTGCTGCAATATTTTCCCCAGATGTTATGTGTACAACAATCCAAATTGCTGGTACCTTGGCCACCTATCTTGTGTACAACGATGCCGCAGTGTGCAGCAGTATAGAGGCGTGGCGAGGGGGGGTGCAGGGGGTACATATGTCCCCGAGAGCCAAGGTATAGTGGTGCCAAAATGAGGCTTACAAAGTTACATTATAATAAGTAAACAAGGGTAATAAATCGGTCACAAGATCGGTGCAGCGGCTCAACAGACGTGACATCTGACGGCCTACTTATTTTGTCTCATTTGCGTGCGTCATTGGGACAGGATCGTCTCAGCGATCCTGCTCTTCTTTGCATCCAAAGAGGAACATTGGAAAAAAACAGATTTTGATTGCGTAATTCACCAGTTTGCGACAGCGAAATCAAGAAAAATAAATCTTTTGTAGACTATGTAAACCAGTCTCCGACAGTGGCTGAGTGGGTCATGAACCATAATTTCTATAAATTTGCTTCTGTAAATAAAGTCATTAGACTAGAACAAACTGTGTCAATATAACAATATAGGTTAAGCTATAATAATTTTACTTTATACATAAGCAGATGTTTCGGCACATGCCATCGTCAGTACAACAACAAGACATATAAATAATTATAAATCAAATTTACATTATATATGGTATGGTATGGCATCTGTCCGTCTACGAGAGACGATAGATTTATCTTTTCTGATTGCAGCTCTTGGTGTGGCTAGTGGGACCGATCCTCGAGTGGCAGTCTCTTTTGCAAGTCTTCTGTGTGTTTTCTGGCCTTTCTCTGCGCTCTCTTTACAGCTGCTTCCGCCCTGTAGAGCTCCTCGGCACGTAGTGATCCTATATATATATATATTCTACCTAAAAAAGATAGAAACAATAGAAGTGGGCGAAAAAAACCCAGACAGAAACAAAGTAAAGAAGAATAGAAAGTAAGTGACTTGATGTAGAATGTAAAAACCCAATCAGGAAAAAGACATGGCAGTTACGTAAAATTGTGGATCTGGTTTATCCCGTGTGGAGTTAACGTGCCAAATCTTGTCATTAATTTATTATCCATATAGATCCTATCCGGTGTGCTACTGGTGTACTGTAGGTGGAGGAGCAATTTTATAGTTCGTCCCCGGGCGCAAATTATCATAGCTACGCCTCTGTAGCAGTATATGCCATATAAAAATTAAACATACATGGATTATTTTTTTGTTGGAAGACATCATCAATTTTTTGTTTTGTTTTAGCGCCATTACATTATTTTAACATTACGATGTCCGCCTGTAATGCCGTTAATTAACGGAAGGGACTTGTATAACAAAAATGCACTGTCCAGGTTCTCATACCATATTTTTACATATTCTCATCTTAAAAAAATTAACCTCCAATCCCTACTGCACACACCATGCAGTGTACACATTCAACTAACACAATGCTAGTCGTCTGCTCTACGGTGCGTTTCGGTAAAATTTAAGTTTCAGATTTTAGCCTTCTTATTATCTATAAAAAAATGTGATACTTTTTTTCACGTTTTGAAGTATTTGAACCGGAAAATTGTATTAATTAACTTTTCTTGTGCCAGTTATCGTTCCTTGTGCTTGTTATCGTCCTTGTGCTAGTCATCGTGCCTTGTGCTAGTTATCGTTCCTTGTGCTAGTTATCAATATTAAACCAATACTCTAAACAAAATTCTGCTATTTTAAATACTTTATATTAACTTCGTGTGTTTCTGTGCTTCTGGCAAAATCTTTGGACGGCTAATTGACCCACTTCCCATCATCCTATCGAAATGAAAATAGACTTGTTGCCAATGACAACACATTATGTCAAATTCAGGTCAAATGGATAGCTTCAGTCCAGATGTAAATTAGATTTGTTTCGTTCATTCTAATCATCGATTGCACACCAAGCCGCGTGCAAAAACCCTAAGGCGAAGGGAAGCCAATCTGCACTAGTCAGGATGGCGTTTCTCGTTAGAGTTGCTTGCTCCTTTGTAAGGAAGTCTAAATTTTTTAGAGTTGTGTCAAAATTAAGTCCTGTTTAACATAGTCATTCTTGTAGCACAACTTCAGTTCGATAGAACAACTTTAGCCTTGAATAACATCTTCAGCCTTGTACGAAAGCCTTGTATAATATCTTCAGCCGTGTATAACATATTCAGCCTTGTTTAACATCTTCAGCCTTGTATAACATCTTCAGCCTTGTTTAACATCTTCAGCCTTGTTTAACATCTTCAGTCTTATTTAACATCTTCAGCCTTGTATAACATCTTCAGCCTTGTATAACATCTTCAGCCTTGTATAACTTCTTCAGTCCTGTTTAACATAGCCAGTCTTGTACAACAGTTTTGATCCGCTTATATAAACCCCAATCCGAATTTTCTCTGACCGCAGCCTCATAAAACATATTTTTGCAACAAATTTGCTATGACCTAAGTGCCCTCAACATACATATCCGTGAGCTTAAAGGACAATCCATTACTGTCACTAAAACGTTCACTAAATCCAATTCCTGAAATGAGATCCTTATTAAATACCGTAACCGCGTCTGGTGTGGAACATTTTCTATTGTTTTACGGAAATATTCTCGATTAAATATTGTGTCACATATCTAAGGTGAAAAGAAAAAAAAAGTGGGACATTGGAATACACCCATACCTCGCTTTACGGCCTAGATACGTTCCGGAAAAGTTGGCCGTAAAGCGAAAAGCCGTATAATGAATCAATAATTTTGATATAAACCCATACAAATTTAATTTGATCTGTTCCAATTTTTTTATAAAATAATATAGTCGTTAGTTCATAAATCATTTTATTCTTTTCATTTCCTATAAAAATAAAAGTACAAAACATTGTAACAGTAAACAGAAATTTTAAAAAATAAACATATAAATTAAAAAACAAAAGAAATCATATGCACATATTTATACATAAGATAAAATTCACCAATTAATCCAAACAAACAAAACAGAAACAAACACGTCAACTTACTGAGTCACAGGATATGAATACAGTGGCGTAGCGAGGGGGTGGCAAGGGGGGCATCATGCCCCCGCTACTCACAAAGGGGCGACAACGGTATATTTTACATATAATATTGTATGGTTTTCGAATGGGGGGGGGCGCTAAAAAGGTATTGTGCCCCGGGCGCGAGTTAAGCTCGCTACGCCACTGTATGAACAAGGTGGGATAGCACAGGAAATAAGGCAGACTACTAAAGCAGAGCCGCCTAAGGGGAGAAGCTGAAACTAAAGAGAGGGTATCTATTGGCCGTTAAATGAAACATCGTGGTCCGTAAACCGAAAAAGTGCCATAATTTAAAGTTGGCCGTAAAGCGAAATGCCGTATAAAGTGCGGCCGTATAGCGAGGTATAGGTGTATAATATAATTCAGACAGGGGCGGCCCCCATGGTTGCACACGTCCCGGACAAGCTTATATTAGGCGCCTACTTGTGGGCTTACATTGCCCCTAGGAACAACACAAAGGGTAGGTTATTTTTTTAAAGATTAATCAGGTAGTTTTTCTTAACTTGGATATGGACTGTATGACCAATTACCGATGACATTTCTTTCCCTAGCCTTTCGATCAGCTAATCTTTTTAATGCACTTTCTATATTTATATTCTTTGCAATATCATTTGCTAAAACTAACTGTGCCAAATATTTCCTTCTGTCAGCCGCTATTTTTGTCATCACTTTCTGTGCACCAAGTAACCATTTATGTAGTATGGCGGACAAAGATTTCATTCTGTCAGCAGCTATTTTTGCCATCACTTCCTGTGCACCAAGTAACCATTTATGGCAGACAAAGATTTTGAACTAAAAAATATTTTTATTCCGTGGCGCCCACATGCAATGTTTTTTTCCATATTTTTCAAGATCGCTGATGGTGCCCTAAGCACGTGGCGCCCCGGGCAACTGCCCAAGCTGCCGGTACCTTGAGCCGGCCCTGAGTCAGGGGCAGCACTAGTTGGGAATCTTATAAAGTGCGGTACTCGAATGTATGTTTTGTCAAGTACCTTTAGTGGACCCGACGTTAACCTATTGCCGCCGCCATTTGTTTAGCCGGCTACATCTATTCAAACATATTCTTGTGCTTTATTAAAGTAAAATAGTGTATTAAGGGGAAAACATCCCAATTGTCCCTCTTTTACATATTTCCTTTTTGTAAATACATGTTAGAAACTCATTCTCATTACTCACCTTTGCTCTTTATCTCTCTGTCTATCTCTCTGTCTATCTCTCTATCTCTCTCTATATCTCTCTGTCTATCTCTCTCTATCTCTCTATATCTCTTTCTATCTCTGTCTATCTCTGCCTTTCTCTCTGTCTATCTCTTTATCAGTCTATCTCTCACTATCTCTCTTTATCTCTCTTAGTTCTCTCTATCTCTCTCTAACTCTGTCTATCTTTGTCTATCCCTCTCTATCTCTCTCTATATCTCAAACTCTCTAAAATCTCTCTCTATCCCTCTTAATGAATGAAAGCTGCACATGTAACTACATTGAATTTCGGCTCGCCCCAAAGCCTCGTCCCCAATCAGATGGAGCACAACTGAACATTCTCAATCAGCGCTCCTCCCCCGCAGGCATCCAATCGAACAATGCAAATCTCTGCTAACTCAATATCGCATGTACCCATACCCAAGGGCGTCTTTAAGAGGAAAAAAAAAAAAGAAGTTGCTTTGAGTAAACCAGATTATCAAATTGTGGAATTGTGGAAACAACTGTTTAATGGATATAGGAGTTTCGTTGTATATGTTCATGAACAAATGGCAAATAATGAAAATAATCCATTAAAAAAAAATCTAGTTCCCAGCTGGTGATGCCCCAACAAAAGATCCGCCTCTGTCAACACGCTGCATGTCCCACATGTTACACCCCCGCCCCCACCTCCTCCTCTTCTTCATACAATTTAGAAAGGGAAAATAATTTCATGGCAAGCCAGTTGTTTTATGAATATCAGCTCCCTGCGAGAAAAGACCAAATAGAATGCACATAAGAATTCACATAAGAATGCACATAAGAATGCACATAAGAATGTACATAAGAATGCACATAAGAATACACATAAGAATGCACATAAGAATGCACATAAGAATGCAAATAAGAATGCACATAAGAATGCACATAAGAATTCACATAAGAATACACATACGAATGCAAATACGAATTCACATAAGAATACACATAAGAATGCACATAAGAATGCACATAAGAATGCACATAAGAATGCACATAAGAATGCACATAAGAATGCACATAAGAATGCAAATAAGAATGCACATAAGAATACACATAAGAATGCAGCACTATGTTAAAAGAAAAAAATTATTTAAGTGTCTCGGTTTGATTGTTCCGTGTATAGAAGTTAAGTGCAGTTTTCTTACTTTGTTGATAGTTATAAAGAGAAAGAAGTGAGATTACGTAACATTAGAAGAAAAGGTAGCGAGAAGGCGAACTAAGGGAGGTAATTGCTCATCGTCTTGGGATACAATCATCACTCGATATTAAGACAGTAAGACAGTAGTACATTGTGAAATGGACAGGCTAAACTTAGAGCTGTGACTAGAGAATTAAGATGCAAATTAATTTTGCGCAGACAGATGATTTCATAACCCCAATAATTATATTTCCAACTCCAAAATGTCATCAAACAAATTTGAAAAGAAAATATATATATATATATATAAATGGAGTTGGCCTTTAAGAAAATATTGAGGACTCTTGTGTTCAGAAGGTGTATTTTTTAAATAGACTCCGTGGAAATAAGTATTAGCTGACTGACAAATGGTCGACTAGGATTCACGTAGACAGGCGATGACACATATCTGGCTATGACACACAATAGATGATGACACACCAATCTAGCTATGACACACAATAGATGATGACACACATATCTGGCTATGACGCACAATAGATGATGACACAAATATCTGGCTATGACACACAATAGATGATGATACACATATCTTGCTATGACACACAATAGATGATGACACACATATCGGGCTCTGACGCACAATAGATGACGACACAAATTTTGACTATGACACTCATATGCAGACGTAGACACACATAATTAGATGATTACACAGATATTTGACACATACTTTGTTAGACGACAGTGTCAAATACGTACGATCACCACACAGTAACACACATGTCCGGCAGGGCCACTCAAACAATTAAGCGGGAGCGGGTAGCTGCCACACAGTTGCCACACAGCTGCCACACAGTTGCCACACAGCTGCCACACAGCTGCCATAACAGTTGCCACACAGTTGCCACACATTTGCCACACAGCTGCCACACAGCTGCCGTAACATGTGCCACACAGCATTGGTGTCGGGGATAACTTTTAAAAAGTCAATTAAAAAAAAAAAAATTAATAAATAAATAAAATAGCTATAGGACAGCAAAAATGTAATTTATGAACTATCAATGAATTTGAAACTTTCATTTGCTGATAGATGTGAAAAACAATTGAGCTATTATATAAATTATAATAGTTCGTTACCGATATTTATATTGAATAGTCAAACAATTTTATAACTGTATTTTTTTAATTGATTTTTTAAAAAAAAATAACAATTATACTCTGGCACACATTTACAGAAGATTGCAAACTTATCTGACTACGGCATACATATGCAGACGATGACACACATGTGCAGACTATGACACGTGTATGCGACAAGGACACGCCTTCAATTAACCTGGCCTGGATCATTAAATTCAAGGTTTACGCACAGCTGCTGCCGCTACTATAAATATCCCTTCCTCATTCCTTGACTGCACACAATGTGGTGTGTTATCTCGTTGTGCGTATTCAGGTATACGGGAAATACACTATAACTAGATGTGACACTATAACTAGATATTGCACGATACCTAGATAGTACACTGTAACTAGATGTGACACTATAACTAGATGTGACACTATAACTAGATGTGACACTATAACTAGATGTGACACTATAACTAGATGTGACACTATAACTAGATGTGACACTATAACTAGATGTGACACTATAACTATATGTGACACTATAACTAGATGTGACACTATAACTAGATATTACACTATACCTAGATAATACACTATAACTAGATATTATTGTTACGAGGCAAGATATTCACCAATCAATACATACACACACATATATTTGAAGATTAACTGGATTTTACGAGCACCTGTGTAGGAGTTGCCTTTCTTTTCTTCTTTTGACATTTTTTATCCGAGCAAATACTTTCCTCCCTAATTTCCCCGACCCTACAAAATAGTGTTGTGTGTGTGTGTGTTAGTTGGTGTGTTTTCTTTTGTCCTGTACAAACCTTTTGTTTTCTCGACAACCCATTCCATATGTTAACATTATACAGGGTGTTACCATAGTGACCCAATATAAAATTTAACCCAAGGTCGTACCCAGGCGTCGTGACCCAAAGGTCGTACCCAGGCGTCGTGACCCAAGGTCGTACCCAGGCGTCCTGACCCAAGGTCGTACCCAGGCGTCCTGACCCAAGGTCGTACCCAGGCGTCCTGACCCAAGGTCGTACCCAGGCGTCGTGACCCAAGGTCGTACCCAGGCGTCCTGACCCAAGGTCGTACCCAGGCGTCCTGACCCAAGGTCGTATCCAGGCGTCCTGACCCAAGGTCGTACCCAGGACACGTGTCACAGTGACGTCCTGGTATAATCATTAGGTTCGTGCAAGAGTTCTAACTTACTAAATCATCCACAGGGCGTTCTGTGACTCAAGAACTTCTTGTAAATCATTACGAAGGCAGAGAACAGCGCGTTCTGTGACTCCAGAACTTCTAGTAAATCATGTTCGACCAGTGCTTCTCAACCTGTGGGTCACGACCCCTTTTTAGGGTCGAAGAACCCTTACACAGGGGTCGCCTAAGACCATCGGAAAATACATATTTATGAAGAAGCAACGAAAATAATTTTATGGTTGGGGGTCACCACAACATGAGTAACTGTAAAAAAAAAGTCGCGGCGTTAGGACGGTTGAGAACCATTGAATTAGACTGACACGAAAAGGAAAATCTTCACTAATTTGGTCGTAATGATCCATTTATTCAGCAAGCCCAGGGAATGCCATTGCGGCCAGGTGCTAACAAAAAAGATTTAAGTGGGCCCTCCCAAAGTTAGTGTGATCCAGGAATGTTTATCGAAATCGAGCCAACGACAACCACTTGTTCTCCTCCCCATCTGAGTGTTGTCCTCTGTGTTGTTTGCCCAATGCTGCACCTGCTCGATAGTTGGCGGCACGCTTTGTTCAGATTTCAACGTTGGTGGGGAATCTGCGCGTCTAAGTTTCAATCCTAAGGTTGGCTGATTTCTCTCAGGTGGGCATATTTCTCTCAGGGCGGGGGGGGGGGGCAGATTTCTCTCAGGTGGGCAGATTTCTCTCAGGGGGGCAGATTTCTCTCAGGTGGGCAGATTTCTCTCAGGGCGGAGGCAGATTTCTCTCAGGGCGGGGTGGGCAGATTTCTCTCAGGGAGGGGGGCAGATTTCTCTCAGGGAGGGGGGCAGATTTCTCTCAGGGAGGGGCGCAGAATTCTCTCAGGGCCGGGGGCAGATTTCCTTCAGGGCGGGGGGCAGATTTCTCTCAGGGAGGGGGGCAGATTTCTCTCAGGGAGGGGGGCGGATTTCTATCAGACGACACAATAAAAATAGAGTCGCACCATTAATAATGCAAGAGTCTTATTTTTCAGTAACTAAGTGCAGGTCAAGGCGAAAGGGGGCAGGGGCCTCAGGTGCCAACTTTAGCAAACAAATGTGTGTATCAACATAGATTTTGGGGAGCTTTGTGCTTAAGTCCAAGCTTTTAGCAAGTGTAAACTTTAGCTTGCTACGCCCACGACTAGGTGTCCAAAAAGTTAAAACCAAGTGTTAAGTGTTGAGGGCGTCGAATACTAATATCAAGCCCCCCTGAAGGAAATTAAAGCACAATATATTTATAGCATTAAAAATGCGACAACGATTACAAAGAATTGTGGATGATTAGGTTTACAGTTTTTTGTTTGTGTTTTTTTGTTCAAGTTATTTTTAACCACAAAAAAACGTGCATACTTTTAATAAATAAATAAATATACCGTCTTCTTGCCTGTTATGTTTACGTCATCTTTCCCCGAGATTGAACTCTAGCTGACCCCGAGCACGGAACTGCATTTATTGTGTGACTAGCTAAAAATAGTCTCTCTTGAACTTGTGTACAACTAAATGAAATGAATAGTCTGGTTTTTTTTAAATTATGTAGAAAAATCTGGAGAAATTTGGAAAGGAAAATATTGTGTAAGGCCTTTCTAGAAAGATCGGTAAAACAGACTATAAAGGAAGACATGCGAGAGATTCTTGGCTATCATTTATCCAAAGATAATTTTGCTAACGAGACAAGGATTTGTTTACTAACTTTTGTGTGTGTGTGTGTGTGTAGATTCCTTTTACATTGTACCCTTTAAAACATCGTACCTTCTTCAACATTGTATCGGTACAAACCTAACATTATTCTGTACGTCGATAGCTTTAATTACATTTCTTTTAATTTTGTCATTTATAATTAACATAATAAAATTTATTAATTTTAATTAGCCCCGGTTTGAGCATCGTATTCTTTTTTTTTATTGTATGCAACATATGGTATCGTCTTTTGTTGTGTACTGTTTAAGAACGAGGCATACACTTAAATGAGGGATTGATTTCTCCATACTGATAACAGTACGTAACATGGTCATTATGTCTTGTCTTCTTGCCTGCCCACTTCTCAAACATTTACCCGCTCCCTGGTCATTCCTTTATACCCCACACATACATTTTAGATCCGCCAACTGTGCTAGGACACATCTGTTGGCCTTGCGAGCGATTATTGATATACGCTTTGTATGCAAGACTAAACTACTGTTGTCTGTGCTTTGAACGCGGTGTTGACTCGTATTGATTTGTCGCACAAAAGCTTTTTGTGTCTGCCTTACAACAACATCCCAAGAACTCTGGTTTGAGATGCTTCTGAGGATTTCTTGCCGAAGGTAATGTCACATTTTATTTTGTAATTTAACTTTTTTCGAGTCATCCATCCATCCCTGTGGGGCTACAGCCCATGTAGGGCGTTGGCCTGCCTCACTACTTCCTTCCACTCAGACCTAACCGATGCTTTTCTTTTCCACGATTGGATTCCCAAGTTGTTGTAGATCTTTTTCCACATCATCCATCCATCGAAGCCGTGGATTCCCTGACATGTGCCATTGTATTTATTGCGGTTTGCTGTCCTTGGTGCACTGTCATTGGTGCACTGTCCTTGGTGCACTGTCCTTGGTGCACTGTCCTTGGTGCACTGTCCTTGGTGCACTGTCATTGGTGCACTGTCCTTGGTGCACTGTCCTTGGTGCACTGTCCTTGGTGCACTGTCCTTGGTGCACTGTCATTGGTGCACTGTCCTTGGTGCACTGTCCTTGGTGCACTGTCCTTGGTGCACTGTCCTTGGCGAATGTCCTTGGTGAATGTCATTGGTGCAATGTCCTTGGTGCAATGTCCTTGGTGCAATGTCCTTGGTGCACTGTCCTTGGTGAATGTCCTTGGGGAATGTACTTGGTGAATGTCCTTGGTGAATGTCCTTGGTGCACTGTCCTTGGTGCACTGTCCTTGGTGCATTGTCATTGGTGCACTGTCATTGGTGCACTGTCCTTGGTGCACTGTCCTTGGTGCACTGTCCTTGGTGAATGTCCTTGGTGCATTGTCATTGGTGCACTGTCCTTGGGGAATGTCCTTGGTGAATGTCCTTGGTGCACTTTCCTTGGTGAATGTCCTTGGTGCATTGTCATTGGTGCACTGTCCTTGGTGCACTGTCCTTGGTGCACTGTCCTTGGTGCACTGTCCTTGGTGAATGTCCTTGGCGAATGTCCTTTGTGAATGTCATTGGTGCAATGTCCTTGGTGCAATGTCCATGGTGCACTGTCCTTGGTGAATGTCCTTGGCGAATGTCCTTGGTGAATGTCATTGGTGCAATGTCCTTGGTGCAATGTCCTTGGTGCAATGTCCTTGGTGCAATGTCCATGGTGCACTGTCCTTGGTGAATGTCCTTGGGGAATGTACTTGGTGAATGTCCTTGGTGAATGTCCTTGGTGCACTGTCCTTGGTGCACTGTCCTTGGTGCACTGTCCTTGGTGCATTGTCATTGGTGCACTGTCCTTGGTGCACTGTCCTTGGTGCACTGTCCTTGGTGCACTGTCCTTGGTGCACTGTCCTTGGTGAATGTCCTTGGTGCATTGTCATTGGTGCACTGTCCTTGGGGAATGTCCTTGGTGAATGTCCTTGGTGCACTTTCCTTGGTGAATGTCCTTGGTGCATTGTCATTGGTGCACTGTCCTTGGTGCACTGTCCTTGGTGCACTGATCGCTTACTGCTGGACTTTCGAAACGAGCTTCTGCGGGATTTCATGTGCTATCAAATCACCACTGTTAAAGTATACCAGCATCCGCGGGGTTAAAGTATACCAGCACCCGCGGGGCTAAAGTATACCAGCACCCGCGGGGTTAAAGTATACCAGCACCCGCAGGGTTAAAGTATACCAGCATCCGTGGGGTTAAAGTATACCAGCAAACGCGGGGCTAAAGTATACCAGCACCCGCTGGGCTAAAGTATACCAGCACCCGCTGGGCTAAAGTATACCAGCACCCGCGGGGCTAAAGTATACCAGCACCCGCGGGGCTAAAGTATACCAGCACCCGCGTGGCTAAAGTATACCAGCACCCGCGGGGTTAAAGTATACCAGCACCCGCGGGTATTATGGTGGGATTTGCCTGATGTTTTTAGAAATGACTCTAGATTAAATATATTTTGCTGGTTTTTCTGTAACAAAAGTTTGGTATGAATATTACTATGAGCTCTGACCTTTGTTGAAAACTGGAATGTGGAACGTTTCCGTTGACCCAATCACAACCAGGTTGAAACAATTCCACCTCCGGGTCGAGGAAAAGGGGCGCCCTTGGCAAAGACTAAAAGGGGCGCCACTTCAAGATATACAAAATAGTGACGGTGACCAGAAAAAAAAAGAGAATATTTTGGTGACAGCGCTCATCTTTGTGAAGTACCGGTACGGGGTGGGAGTGGGGGTGGGCGAGGTGGGATCGTTTAATTCGCGATCCCATCTAAAGACTGTTTTGCATCCCCCCCCCACTCCCAAATCATGTTGTCGCCCGGATCGAGTTCCTTCTTTGCAAGGCACTTTCCACTCCACTTTCCTCACTGCTCTCCACTTTCCTCCCTGCACTCCACTCTCTTCCCTGCACTCAACTCATCCACCCTGCACTCCCCTCTCCTCCCTGCACTTCACTATGTCTTAGAACCATTTCACGGCACTTGCTACTCCACTCTCCTCCTTGCACTCCACTCTCCTCCCTGCACTCCACTCTCCTCCCTGCACTCCACTCTCCTCCCTGCACCCCACTCTCCTCCCTGCCTCCACTCTCCTCCCTGCACTCCACTCTCCTCCTTGCACTCCACTCTCCTCCCTGCACCACTCTCCTCCCTGCACTCCACTCTCCTCCCTGCACCCCACTCTCCTCCCTGCACCCCACTCTCCTACCTGCACCCCACTCTCCTCCCTGCACCCCACTCTCCTCCCTGCACTCCACTCTCCTCCCTGCACTCCACTCTCCTCCCTGCACCCCACTCTCCTCCCTGCACTCCACTCTCCTCCCTGAACTCCATTATGTCTTAGAACCATTTCATCGCTTGGTTCAACGAAATCTTTCAATTGTCTCTAACGAACTCATTTTATATTTAAAAAAATAAGCTTTGAAACTTGTGGAGACTTTTGATTGCATACAATATCTTTACCCCCCCCCCCCCCCCCCAAATCCCCACTTTGTTTAGATCAAATGACCTATTCAATGAAATTTTATATCATTCAATTAGGATTGAACATTTTTATTAGGTTTCCCTTCTCCGTGCTCCTATGCAACTCGTCTCGGTCTAGTATTATCTGAGATTTTCCTCTCCCTGGTTGTAGAACGGATCACGCGTCACCTCATCATCACCGTGTCTCATCTTAATGCCACCCACGGACTGGGTTTCTCTGGTGCAACTCAAGCAGTCGGGTGTTCTGGCTACTAATCTTGTCCCGTGGCTGTGCGCCCCCATCCCCGCCCCTTGTCACCCATCCCCCCCCCCCCCCGGCTCCTAACGACCTATCGAGACCACGACTGCAGCATCATTACCAGGCCCCTCATTTCGCATTAGATTTTCCTTGTGGTGATTAGAAGCGTATTTACTGGTCACCTAAGACCGTGCCTTATAGCCGTAATTACTGCAAGGTGAAGTTAACGAGGGTGGGTTGGGGGGGAGGGAGGGAGGGAGCGAGGGGCTTGGTGTATTGAGGGCTGGATGAGTGGAGGGCTGGGTGTGGTCTGGGTTGGGTCTGAGGAGGGTGCTTGGGACATGGGTTGAGTTTTGCGTGGTTTGAATGTGGCGTTAATTGGGTGTGGTGTGGGATGGTGCGTGTGGTGTGGGTTGTTGCGTGTGGTGTGGGTTGTTGCGTGTGGTGTGGGTTGGTGCGTGTGGTGTGGGTTGGTGCGTGTGGTGTGGGTTGTTGCGTGTGGTGTGGGTTGTTGCGTGTGGTGTGGGTTGGTGCATGTGGTGTGGGTTGGTGCGTGTGGTGTGGGTTGGTGCGTGTGATGTGGGTTTTTGCGTGTGGTGTGGGTTGTTGCGTGTGGTGTGGGTTGGTGCGTGTGGTGTGGGTTGTTGCGTGTGGCGTGGGTTGTGCGTGTGGTGTGGGTTGGTGCGTGTGGTGTGGGTTGGTGCGTGTGGTGTGGGTTGGTGCGTGTGGTGTGGGTTGTGCGTGTGGTGTGGGTTGGTGCGTGTGGTGTGGGTTGGTGCGTGTGGCGTGGGTTGGTGCGTGTGGCGTGGGTTGGGTGTGTCGAAAGCTGGGTGGGGCCTGAGATGAGTCTGTGGAAGGCTGGGTGTATGGAGGGCTAGGTGTATTCAGGGCTGAGTGTGTGGAGGTCTGGGTGTGTGGAGTCATGGTTGTGGCGTGGTTTGGTTGTGATATGGGTTGGGCTTAGCGTGGTTTGATTGTTTGGGGCGTGTGTCAGTGGTCGGCAAAGCGCAACTCGCGAGCCGCATGCGGCTCTTTAGCGAACTGAATGCGGCTCGGCCATAGTTCGGGTTTGACTCCGAAAAACATGGTTCTTGACAAGTATTTGAACATAAATTTGGCTCTCAAAAATTGTTAATTGTCCTGCTACTGATTTTGAATCTTTTCTTTGGTGACCCACAATATGAATTAATTTCAAAATTTCAACGATGACAATGACGTCATGATAAGGCCTTCAGGAAAATGAATTCATGAAAATGACTTTAGGACAATGACTTCTTTGACAATGATTTCATAACAATGAGTAAATCACAATGACTTCATGGCAGTGCCTTCATAACAAAGCGTTCACGAAAATGACTTCATGACAATGACTTGAGGAAAATAACTTCAGGACAATGACTTCATGGCAGTGCCTTCATAACAAAGCGTTCACGAAAATGACTTCATGACAATGACTTGAGGAAAATAACTTCAGGACAATGACTTCATGGCAGTGCCTTCATAACAAAGCGTTCACGAAAATGACTTCATGACAATGACTTGAGGAAAATAACTTCAGGACAATGACCTCAGGACAATGACCCCCAAGACAATGACTTTTGACAATTAACTTCATGGAAATGCCTTTATGACAATGACCTCATTACAATGACTTCATGACAATGACTTTATAACAAAGCATTAACGAAAATGGCTTCATGACAATGACTTAAGGAAAATAACTTCAGGACAATGACCTCGGGACAATGACCTCAGGACAACGACCCCAGGACAATGACCTCAAGACAATGACTTTAGAAAATGAAATTCATGGCAATGCCTTTATGACAGTGACTTCCTTACAATGACTTCATGACAATGACTTCATGATAATGTTTTCATGGCAATGACTTTATGACAATGACTTCATGACAATGACTTGAGGAAAATGACGAGAAGAGTTGTCGATGCGCCGTGATAATTATACAGACTCACGTTAAAAATTAAATTCAGAATACAATGGCAAGCCTTTATGACAGTGACTTCCTTACAATGACTTCATGACAATGACTTCATGATAATGTTTTCATGGCAATGACTTTATGACAATGACTTCATGACAATGACTTGAGGAAAATGACGAGAAGAGTTGTCGATGCGCCGTGATAATTATACAGACTCACGTTAAAAATTAAATTCAGAATACAATGGCAAGCCCCGGCGCAAATAGACTTAAAGAACCGTTGCCAGGCGACGTGTAAGTCCGAGAACCACTGGAAATGAACAACCCTAACATGTTTGCTCTTGTAACGTTAAATTCCTGCTCTATAAGATTGATTGGTTGTGAATCTGCGCTAATCGTCCGGCACCGTTGCTGGACTGATTTCGCCGTATGTGTAGCGGCCCAACAGATTATTGTGTCGGCTATCAGAAGATCTGCACGAAGATGGGTGGGGATTTGGGGGGTGGGGGGTGGGCGGGGCTGTCGTGTCTCACGGCTCATGCTTTCCGTGACCTTGCACATTGAAGATAACTTTATGGACATGACGTGACCATGCACATTAAAAAACAACTTTACGGACATGACGTGACCATGCACATTAAACACAGCACACGCGTGTTAATTCCATGCATCGGAAATGAGTTAAGCAACAGATTTCGATTTCCTTTTGTCTCCCAATCCGGCATCCAACGACACGAGTAGATGTATGCTCTGTTGTTGTTGTGTGTTTTTTTTAGTCATAGAAAAATTACGTCAAATCCATTCTCTAGGAATTGTTTTTTTAGTTTTGTCCCACTACAACTAGTTAAATCGTAATACAAACTCTACTCCTTCTCCAGCCTAATACAGCAGACTCCGAACCTCATGAAGTAAGAAACCATATTCTTGTTGTTTTTTTTTTATACCGGAAACCCTTTATATTTTCATTTATCGTTGTATGAAAATGACCGGAGTCTTTAATGTACAAGTGGCGTAAGAATACATTCAAGAACATGAAAATTTCGGTTACCCCTTCGCTTCTAAAAACTTAGTTCCCGGCCCGAAACGTTCCTTTCTTTAGCCTGCCCTAATCCCTGAACTCCAAATGCAATCCATCGGGCCGTTTTGAATACATCATCTCTTTGATCTCGGTTTCCAGTCTTTCATCGCCATGGAAACACACGCCCACTAATTCAACAGGTCCCCTTGAAATAAATTCTCATGAGTCACCGGTACCAACCCCCCCCCTCCCCAATCCTTATTTAGTTTTACCCCCCCCCCCTTTTTTTTTTCATCTTTATGTATACGTTGTCAAGTATGGGAGTTCATTAGTTATTTGTTGCCTTTGAATGCATGCTTATTACGCGCGGTGTGTGAAAGAGTTTTTATTAGCTAAGGAACGCGCTTGTCTGAATGACGTAATTTTATGTGTATTGTGACGTAAGTAGTAGTCGTGCGGGAGTTATGGTGTAGAACCTTAGGGAAGAGAGATGTGTGCCTTGTGTTCCTGATAATTAAAGTTATATTTACTAAAAGGACTTGAGTTATTCACTAATGATTGAAATAGTGGGAGAACTTGATGAATGATCCAATCCAGGAGTACAGAAGTTGACATACGTATGATACATTTTAGATTTCCTCGCACGAAGAGTTAGAGACAAGCTTTCATTTCACGGAGAGTCACTTTCGAAATTCTCCGTGGAAAATAATTACTAATTCATTACGTCATATACCGGAGCCTGGCTCGGAGTCAATTGTCACGTGTCAAGGTCGTAAATACACATCCACGCTATCAACGACTTGCCCCATTTCTCTGGGAATTATAAGAGTAATCGCCCTTTTGATCCTCCCAGGAAAGGCGGACGTACCCAGAAACGGAGGCAATATTTGAAAATTGTTTTCCTTGTTTGATAAAGTGGGTGGGATTGGAATGGGTGGGTGTATGGGTGCTGGGGAAATGGGATGGTCTGCTGCTGCTGTTCACTGAAAAAAATCAGAAAACTTAGCATTTTGCTCTCAATATCAGATGAGAATTTCGGAACATGTTTGCTAGAGCTCAGCTGGAAATCCAACAAAAATATAAGAAAATTGTGATCTAATAAAATTGATTCCATTGCTTTTGGCATAGCACAGGTTCTCAATTCTTTCAATATTATGTGAGTACTTATCATTTCTCTAATTTATATAGCCCTGAATTACGCCAAAATCAGGCTGATGCGCTCATTAATCCTCTCCATTTTCTTATATGCCTGTGAGTCCTGAACATAAACAGCAGAACTTGAAAGGAAAATAAAGGCGATGGAGATGAGATTTTTCAGAGGCATTCTTGGCATCTGCTATAGAGACCATATCACCAATGAACAAGTGAAGGAAAGGATTCGTCAAGGAACTGGGCAGTACGATGACCTCCTGGTGTCTGTTAAAAAGCGCAAACTTGAGTGGTATGGCCACGTCACCAGAAAACATGGGCTCGCAGGGCACAACTACAGGAAGGAGTAGAAGAGGATGACAAAGAAAAAAATGGGAAGATAACATCAAAGAGTGGACGGGATTACAACTAGACGATGCTGTGCGTAGTGCAGAAGACAGAGAGGAATGGAGAAGGGTAGTTTTCATGTCATCTGTGGCGCCCCAACGGTCCAAGGACTAAGGGACATGATGATGATGATGATGATGAATTACGTCTTCGCAGTTGCGGGTTTAGTGGGGGGGGGCGGACAAAATAAATAAACAGGTTTTCCCGAATGTAAGATTTTAAAATAATTATTTTATTAAAATGTTTTGTTTTTTTTAAGATAGATAAGCTCTAAAAACTTTTAAAAATTATTTGATGAGCCCTAAACACATTTTTTTAATGATGTCATGAGCCCTAAACTCATTATTTCATGATTTCATGAGCCCTAAACACATTATTTAATTATTTCATGAGCCCTAAACACATTATTTAATGATTTCATGAGCCCTAAACACATTTTTTTTAAAAATATGACCTGCCTCTCCTGGGTCGTCTCTTATCTTTCTGTGTGTACCCATGTCATGGTGATACGTTGCCATTTAATTTTTGGGTCTACCCTCTTTCCTGGCCCCATATTTTACTTTACCTCTGTAATTTTTGGAACTGGTTCGTCTTATGTGTCGTAACCAGTCGCCGTTTCAAACACATTTCAATTAAACAATAGTGTTTCCTTCTGAGCCCGCCTACAGGTTTTCACCCCGCCTCCCCCCCCCCCCCCCCAAAAAAAAAGAGGGATATGACATAAGATATGAAACAAACATTGCACATTTCTTTCGAGCAAGTTAAATATTGTCCAAATAAAAAATTTCACAAAACTTCAATTCATCACATACATGACCTGCTGGCTATACATTCACTGAAGGTTATAAGGGGGTTAGTTCAGTAGCAGTCCCCTCATGTCCAATGACATTTTGATACGTTATCTTCTAGAGTAGATATTTTCCCACGCTATTTCAAGTAATCTTTCTGTGAGCTTAACCCTTAGATCGTCTCCAGACACGGACACACTGGGCAGGGGATGCCTCAGGGTCACACGGTACACGGGTCTCGATTGTGTCCTATATTGACCATGCCACGTCTTGGCGTGTGGACATTTGTTCGATATCTTGCTGGAATGCCTTGAGGCTCAAAGCCGGACAGAGTCTTTCATCTCTAGCGGTGCCCTAGAGCACCGAGTGCATTTTTGAGTCCAGGGACTGTCATCTCTAGCGATGCCCTAGAGCACCGTGTGCATTGTTGGGTCCAGGGACTGCCATCTCTAGCGGTGCCCTAGAGCACTGACTGCATTGTTGGGTCCAGGGACTGTCATCTCTAGCTGTGCCCTAAAGCACTGACTGCATTGTTGGGCCCAGGAGAAGGCCAAGCTCCCGGTGCATTGATTATCCTGCTCTGATCAAAGTCTGAAATTTTCAAAAGTCAGACATGAATAAAAGTCTGAAATGATCAAAAGTCAGAAACGATCAAAAGTCTGAAACGATCAAAAGTCTGAAATGATCAAAAATCTTCAATGATCAAAAGTCTGAAACGATAAAAAATCTGAGACTGCGAGACTCAAAAAAAACCTTGACGTCTACACCAGTATCCAATTAGCGACTATACGTCATAGTGTCCGGTCAGACGTACTACCATGCGTTAAAGTCGTTTATTGACCCGGCGTTTGTGCTTGTAGAATCCTAACAGCCATATCATTGTAGCAAATGTACTTTGATGGCGTTAAGCCTTACATTGGCCCGAGTGTGTGACATCTAGAGCTGAGGGTTAACTCAGTCGTCGAATACCTCAGGGTCTCAGTGCCTAAGATAGGTACAGGATGATTGCGAGCATATATATATATAGAGAGAGGAGTTTGAGCAAGCTCCTTGAAAACAAGAAGGTAGACTACATCGCCCCAGCAGGTGAGTTCGAAAAAGATATTTTCAACTCGGTGTTGAAAGACTGCAGTGTCTGGCTGTTTCTGAGAGCGACTGGAAGGCCGTTCCAGATACTAGGGCCAGCAAAAGCGAAAGTGCGCCTTCCGTAGGTCTCATAAGCAGCAAAACTTCTGTAATAATTAAATATTTTTCACGGATTATTTTATTTGCCCTTTGAATACTCCGGTTTTGTCTTTGAACACTCCGGTTTGGTCTTTCCGGTTGGATCTACTATTATAATTTATCATCGTTGCTCTCATCTTTATTATCCAACCTGTTATGGTTTGTTATGTATTATTGACATACTCTGGATAACCCATACACTTTTTTTATCCAGAGTTATCCATTTTGTCTCGTGTTAACTATTTATGCTTAGATGTTTCTCATACTTCAAATAACCTAGACTATATAACATGTATCTTTTGAGGTATTCATTCCCCCCCCCCCCACACCCCCTTTTCTTCGAATTTTTCTGTCGCTTTTTCTATTTCCGCTTACTATACTCTCAAAAGCAATAGTTCTCATGACCTCGAATCCTGTATTTGTAAATGATTTCAAACGGTACTGCCATCAACCATTCAACCAATCGGCTACCAATATAAAATCTCACAGTGAATTGTATTCGTTCAGCAGAAGGTTAAAATAAAAATGGGAACGAAACCATGGCGTCACGCCCCCCCCCCCCCCCCCGGCCATCAAAGAGATCTTTAGAAAGTTACATTAACAGTTGGCTGAATTTAAGCGTGTTACAGGCTCAGCATCTCTTAGCTGATGTAAAGAAACGAGAAAACCAGAAGAATGAAACAAAATGATTCCTTTGAAAAGGGTTAAACATTTTAGACAATACAGACGAAGATATGGAACACAAAACAAAAACCTCCGCCGAAACAATGAAAATTGAAAACCACAACAATTGAAAGTGCACGAAAGAAAGGGTAAAATACGAAAGATAAAAATCGGAAAAAGTATGCAGATGTTTGTAAAAAGACAAAAGAAGGAAAATTACGCAATTGCTCTTTGAAATAAACACCTAGCAACGGTTCACAACTATTTCTATATTATACAATAATGAGCATTACGTCACAGGCATGGCAAACGTCTGCTAGAGTTCTGTTCTTTCAAACACAGTTCCCGAAATTAATTCTGGAATGCTCCACCAGCCTTATATTAAAGGGACGGTATTACAAGAGGATCCATTTTCAGGACTTTTGGACCCGCTACTCACGGCTGGTGTATCTGATGAAACCATTGGTAGGTTTTTATCTTCATGATACTTTAGCTTGTGTAGCTGGCATGTATATAGCTGACATGTATATAGCTGACATGTAAATAGCTGACATGTATATAGCTGACATGTATATAGCTGACATATATATAGATGGCATGTATATAGCTGACATGTATATAGCTGAAATGTATATAGCTGACATACATATAGCTGACATATATATAGATGACATGTATATAGCGGACCTTTCTAGCTGACTCATCAAGCTGACCTCTTCAGCTTGATTTCTCTAGCTGACTTCTCTAGTTGACTTCTACATCTGACTTCTTTAGCTCACTTCTTTAGCTTACTTCTATAGCTGACATGTATATAGCTGACTTCTCTAGCTGACTTCTCTAGCTGACTTCTCTAGCTGACTTCTCTAGCTGACTTCTATAGCTGACTTCTATAGCTGACCTCTATAGCTGACTTCTATAGCTGACCTCTATAGCTGACTTCTATAGCTGACTTCTATAGCTGACTTCTATAGCTGACCTCTATAGCTGACATTTATATAGCTGACTTCTATAGCTGACATGTATATAGCTGACTTCTATAGCTGACATGTACATAGCTGACTTCTATAGCTGACTTCTATAGCTGATATGTATATAGCTGACTTCTATAGCTGACAGCACTAACAAGGAGAACATTAACTTCATTTCATTTCGTCTCTTTCTATGTTAGGCGGGTATTTTGTTGTTGCTTATAGATATTATTAGGGATAAACTAGGCGACAAGTGAACATGTATGGCCATTTTTCTTAGAAACATCAATTTTATCAAAGAGGAATACACCCATACCTCGCTATACGGCCGCTCTTTATACGGCTTTTCGCTTTACGGCCAACTTTAAATTATGGCACTTTTTCGGTTTACGGACCACGATGTTTCATTTAACGGCCAATAGATATCCTCTCTTTAGTTTCAGCTTCTCCCCTTAGGCGGCTCTGCTTTAGTACTCTGCCTTATTTCCTGTGCTATCCCACCTTATTCATATCCTGTGACTCAGTAAGTTGACGTGTTTGTTTCTCTCTTGTTTGTTTGGATTAATTGGTGAATTTTATCTTATGTATAAATATGTGCATATGATTTCTTTTGTTTTTTAATTTATATGTTTATTTTTTTAAATTTCTGTTTACTATTACAATGTTTTGTACTTGTATTTTTATAGGAAATGAAAAGAATAAAATGATTTATGAACTAACGACTATATTATTTTATACAAAAATTGGAACAGATCCAATTAAATTTGTATGGGTTTATATCAAAATTATTGATTCATTATACGGCTTTTCGCTTTACGGCCAACTTCTCCGGAACGTATTTAGGCCGTAAAGCGAGGTATGGGTGTACATAAATAAATAGTTATATGTAGTCTTTACATTATCTATGTGGAGGACTGCTCCATGGGACTTGTATATTTCAAGGGTAGCTATAATGTCAAAATGGTCATAACGACTGGTCAAGACTGAAGCGAGCGTCAAAGATGGCGACACTTTTGTTTTGACAGCACAGCTCGTAGTTTGGCATGTGTGCTCATGTTCTAGTTCAGAAATGTTTAAGAGGACTTTAATTTTAATTGCTAAACTGACGCGGCGCTGAACAATTGGAGAATGCTATCAAACAGATGTCGAGCACTGAATGCTGTAAGTACATGTTGCAAATTTAGTTTTATAACTAAATGATAATGTAATGGAACGATACACGTCAAAGCTATTATTGAATGCTGAAAATAAATGATGTAATGAAATGGGGAAAAAATAACGACAACGCTACAAATGAATGCGCGCTGTCAATGCTGGAAGAAAATTCTAGAAGTAAATGCGAGAAGTAAATTATGCGAGAAGTAAATGCTAGAAGTAAAGGCTAGAAGTAACTGCTAGAAGTAAGTGCTAGAAGTAAATGCTAGAAGTCAATGCTAGAAGTAAAGGCTAGAAGTAAATGCTAGAAGTAAATGGTAGAAGTAAATGCTTGAAGTAAATGCTAGAAGTAAAGGCTGGAAGTAAATGCTAGAAGTAAAGGCTAGAAGTAAAGGCTAGAAGAAAATGCTAGAACTAGAAGTAAATGCTAGAAGTAAATGCTAGAAGTAGATGCTAGAAGTAAAGGCTAGAAGAAAATGCTAGAACTAGAAGTAAAGGCTAGAAGTAAATGCTAGAAGTAAATGCTAGAAGTAAAGGCTAGAAGTAAATGCTAGAAGAAAATGCTAGAAGTAAATGCGAGCAATAATGAATTTTCGGATTGCCAGCTTTTGAGACAGACAGACAGACAGTCTGACCTCTGGTAGCTAACAGAAAACCCCAGTAACTTTCGGCCGAAGCCGAAATTAAACCGAAATTTAACTTTTTTTGTTTCAGCCGAAACCGAAATTAGGCCGAAAGCGATCAAATGGCTACTTTCAGTGCCGAAACCGGTCGGTCTCTACTTTTTTGTATGACAACTTAGGGCTGCACCCTGCTGAGTTTCACTATCATGTTATCACTAATCTCAACACACATAAAAGAAATCTGGTATTTGAAAAATGCGGACTTGATGAAACAGAATTGAAAGAATAAAACAAAAATTGTAATAAAATGTATTTAAATATTTTAACAGCCACAAAAAGGTAAATAAAAAAGTGTCCGGAATTGGGTCTCAGAGACAACTTTATTTGGGGCAGGATAAATAACTGCTTCCGGTTCAAAAGCGAGCTCCATCACAGGGGTCTGGGGCTAAAGAGTTATAGCCCTGGGATCTGAGTTTAATCTCGGCCGTCGCTACATTAGGCGCCAAACGAGCCATCCGTGCCCCAAACTGGCTTTAACGACTTCGTCCCAGGGGCGTAAGTACTGAACTAAGAGTCTTAGTTGAAATGGAGAGGAGGGCAGGGAGTGTGCAGCTAATCTGATAATTTGTGTTTCGAACAATATCGAACTGGCTTTTGGAGAGGATTTCTAGAAGCGGCCAACAATTTTACCCCCTCCGCCCAATCGTTAAGTTAGTGCATGTATAACATATCTCACAAAAACATAATTAGTATGTGTGTATTACGTCACACAAGCACACCGTTTTGTAATGTGTGTATTACGTCACACAAGCACATCGTTTGTAATGTGTGTGTCACGTCACACAAGCACATCGTTTGTAAAATGTGTGTTACGTCACACAAGCACATCGTTTGTAATGTGTGTATTACGTCACACGAGCACATCGTTTGTCATGTGTGTGTTACAACATAGTTTGTAATGTGTGTTTTACGTCACGGTAGCACATAGTTAGTATTTGTGTATAACGTCACGCCAGCTCAGTTGGAATGTGTGTAGTACGTCACTAGACCAGAGTTTCTTGAACTTTTATTTTTGTGGCGCTGCATGCCCTCTCAATTCCAAAAAAAAAACATTTCCCTCATCGCCCCCACCCCACTCCCCTCAAAACCAGTCCCCAGTGACTAGGGTTGAAATGACGAGTCCTCATTATTGTTGGTCAGTTACAGGCCGGCACGTGACAGTTGTACATAAGTTGAAGATAATTGACAACCATTTAAAAAATCTTTACATTTTCCTCCTTTTGAATGTCCAAGTATTGATTTTATAAACATTGGGGAAGACCTTAGCTTGAAAACGACAAGTGAATGCGTTGAGGTCAGATCTAATAAAATTCTATTTTGCTGCTCCTTATTTTAATGAATTGATTACTTGACAGGCTAGTTAAAGGCATACATTAAAAATGCTTCTCATTAATGGCTCAGCCATTCGGCCACAGTTCGGTTTTGACTCCGAAAAACATTCTTCTTGACAGGTTCTTTCTTGAAAAGAAATTTGGCTCTTAAATTTTTTAATCGTTCGGCTGTTGATTTTTGGCTCTTTTGACTAATGAGTTTGCCAACCACAGTGCTAGACGTATCATATTTGTTCAATTTAGCATCGGATGCTTTGGACAAAAACTGAACAAAAAAAAAGGCTACTTATATTTATATAAATTGAACCAAAAAAATCTTATGTTAAAATTACACCCCCCCCCCCCCCCCCACTTTTTTTTAATGACCGATAAACGATGCTGCTGGGTGCCGTCCATGTCGTGATAATTAAATAGTTATGGAATGGTTGGAGTCAATACACATTTGTTTTGTTTTATTTAATTAAAGTATGTTTATTTTTAAGTTCATGATTATGTTTGTTAAATTGTGTGTACGGCGTAGTGAGCCCAGCCCTAGGCTGCGGTACTTGCGCTACAGAAAACTTCTAATAATAATAATAATCATATTACTAAAAATAGTTGTGTCATCGGATCATAAAATCAAGAATGTGGCATATGTTTTGACATGTAAAATGTGGCATGTGTGGCTTGACATGTAAAAGTTCTGGGGGTGGGTGGGGTGAATATGCATTTGTTTTTGTTTTGTTTTTAAACAGATTTTCTTTATTGCATAAATGTATTTTATTTTGCTGTCACGATTATGTCTCTTTTGCTAATATTTTTATGTACAGCGCGGTGAGCCTAGCCCTAGGCTGGGGTACCGCGCTATATAAGACAACTAATAATAATATAATAATATGTCACCAATTATATGATTCTGTTTAGTTTTTTGGCCAAACTTAATTATAGGTAGTCATCCATGCAAGTGATTCTTATTTTTTTATTATAGAATAAACGCACATCAAGGACTGAAAGAATACAAACAATTGACTTTAATTTTGTTTTTATACATGTTTGAGACCCGTTAATGTACTTAAACACGTCCGATGTGTAAGAACAAACTACGCAACTCTTTTTCACTTCACAAGCCACAGTTACACACGATCTGACCCATCACCCACAGTTACACACGATCTGACCCATCACCCACAGTTACACACGATCTGACACACATCCCACAGTGACACACGATCTGACCCATGACCCACAGTTACACACGATCTGACCCATGACCCACAGTTACACACGACCTGACCCATGATATTCCTATATTAATGTATGATAACCGTGCTGGTCTCTAGCCCGTATTGAGTTAACATGGTGATACGACTATTGAAATATAAAGTTTCATTTTTTTAGCCTCAATATCGTGTTGTTTTTTTTTAATTAGCGTTTTTTGTTTTTAAAAGACTGATGTCTGGATAATTGTAAGGACACGATTTCTTCTCACTGAGGGCTGTCGGGTGTTCAATACAGGGGCGGAGCAAGGTTCGTCAGTCAGTTCATAAAAGAATTATCTATAAATCAAATTATTTTGTTGGGAGGCAATAGTTCTTTATTTAAATTAAGCCGAGGCATCATATGTTTCAATTAAACCAAAACACTCGATGCTGAAATTGAACAAAAAACAAAAGTTGATGTTGGGGGGCATGTTGAATTAAGCACTTTAAGTTAACATGATATAAATGTTGGTGTTTGGGGGAGTGTTGAATTCAGCACTTTAAGTTAATATGATATAATGAGAAAGAGCCTTTCCCTTCCTTTCATACCCTCCCCACCCCACTCCCCCCTAAGTCCGATTACACTGTAATAGCATTACATCCAGGGATGTAAGAGTCTTAGCGTCCCTACCACCAAAATAAAAATGTAAGACCTGCCTGCTATAAAAAAAACATTTAAATACGACCGGAAATACTTCTCTCAAAGTTACTGATACTTAAAATACTTAGCACTAAAGAATGTTCAAGTTTAAGCTACTTTCTTTAAATATTGGTTTTCTTTATGCTCATTTGAAGTGCTTCTCTCCCATCCTACGCATCGCGATTGTACGGATCGGCGTTTCTCAAACCGTTTTATTTTACCCCTCGACAACAATTAAATTTCGTTCACCTCCGAAGGGTCCCTTCCCTTTTAATCATATTTATTTAAAGGCTGCTCGTTTATAAATATAAATACTTTTTTTAAAGTTTCTGAATCCCCCCAAGAAATATGATTTGGCTCATGGCGCAATATCGCCCATGTTCAGACATTACTGAGAGGTCCTCAAACCGTTAATCGACAGAATACAAATCTTCGGGCGCCTTGATACACAAAGGGGTCCACATGTCATGTTTTGGTGGGTCCACCTGTCATGTTTTGGTGGGTCCACCTGTCATGTTTTGGTGGGTCCACATGTCATGTTTTGGTGGGTCCACGTGTCATGTTTTGGTGGGTCCACGTGTCATGTTTTGGTGGGTCCACATGTCATGTTTTGGTGGGTCCACATGTCATGTTTTCGTGGGTCCACATTATCATTTATTTTTCCATTCAAGCGTTTTCGAAATATCATTACCCCCCCCCCCCCCGCCCTTTCCACAACTTAGAGTCCGAGTAAAAACCCTTGATGTCCATTAAGTGTGTGTGTGTGGGTTTTTTTTTTTTAAAAATATCATTACACCCCCCGCAAACGACAGTCCAAGTAAAAACCCTTGGTCTCCATTAAGTGTGTGTGTGTGTGTTTCAAAATATCATTACATCCCCCACAACTTACAGTTCGAGGAAAAGCCCTATGTGTCCATTAAGTGTGTGTGTGTGTAGTGTGTGTGTGTGTAGTGTGTGTGTGTTTTAAAATATCCGTTAACATACATGCTGTAATGTGAATGCTAGCTGTATACCTGACTGCCACCGATATTTGTATACTCCGAGTGGTGAGTCATGAACTCACCCAGCAACACTGGTGAACAGCTCAAATGAGCATCCTCATTTGCACTGCACGAACTCTGACCTCTGGCAAGTTTAATCTCCATTGTTTTCTTTGATTTAATACGGTTTAGGTGGGGGGGGGGTGTGGTTCATCTTTTTCTTCATTTAATCCCCCAGCTCTCTACAAAAATATTTTGTAACAACGTCTTGTCAGCCACACAAACAACCCAACTAAACGCAAATTGGGGGTTTGTGGAGGGGGGGTGGGGTGGAGAGAAAAGCAGATTGTCTTAAGGAAGTAATCAAAGCCAGGGACCGATGTGGGGCCTCAACCCTCAGGAGTGGGATTTCCCTAAGACGAAATAATAAGCAATAAAGCTTTTTTTCTTACTGGATGCCCTCCCTTAGATGTAATTCTGATGAAAAAACGCGAAGAAAAGGAATGTTATAAAATTACTGAAAGAAGAAAAGGAATATTATAAGATTACTGAAAGAAGAAAAGTAATGTTATAAATTACCGAAAGAAAAAAAGGAATGTTATGAAATTGCCGAAAGAAGAAAAGGAATGTTATAAGATTACTGACCACATAGAAGTATGTGGGACTCAATAGTTAAATGTTGTTTTTTTCGTTCTTTTAAAAGCCCCCCATACATTCATCAACTGGTTTTAAGTAAATGGGGAGAAGTTTGGAATTCAATACAATCTCACCCCCCCCCCCCCCAATCCCCCAAGCACCGTCACCAATCATCCATACTCCCTCACCTCTGAAAAACAATTTTCTAAAACCGTGCACCTCTCCATTACAATTCCCGTGACGGCGCTGTTCAGAAGAAGAAGACACCCAAGGGTTCAACTCTAATAACCTCCGGGTCACCGACCACGTGACTCACCTTTCTTTTTAATGAACGTGACGGGCTGCTTAGTACGAAATAACTTTTAAAGGGTGGGTGGCTGCTTTCATGTTGTTTGGGGGGAGGGTGCTGGAATGTTGTTTATTTTTTATTGGGGGGAGGTGATGGGTGCTGGGATGTTGATATTGGGGGGGGGGGGGGCTTCTGATACATTATGGGAATCTTGGGGTTGGTTTGGGTTTTGTTGGATTCGCCGAGCTGGTGAAATAATCAAATACAGTTTGGAGAAAATCGTCTCATGGGTCGATTCTTACGTAAATTTAAATTCAGATAGATAGTCCATAAACTTGGCGTATTGTCACAAGTTGAGATAATTATCGTTATCTAGATGATACTTTAATATTTCAGTGGTGAGTAAAGGATAGATTCGATTCTGATCTGCGAGAAAGATTTTGTTTTTTTAGGTGGAGTAAGGTTGAGGAATAAACCATTTTTTTAGAACGACACAACGCTTACACGGTAGGACATCATCTTCCAATACTTAATTTGGCGTCTCGACAATGATGAACGATGTGAGGGTTTGTGGGGGGGGGGGGCGGGGGGAGAGAACGACCCATTGACAGAGTGGGCAATTCGTTATGTTAACACGGAATGTAACAAATGACCACAAGAAATAGCCACGGGGTGGACAGAACTGACCACAAGAGTAACATTGAAGTGAACAGAACTTACCTCAAGAGTAACGTTGAAGTGAACAGCAATTACCACAAGAGTAACATTGGAGTGAACAGAAATGACCTCAAGAGTAACATTGGAGTGAACAGAAATGGCCACAAAAGTTGCCAGATATGACCAGATATGAGTGGACAGATATGACCACACGAGAAGCCACGGAGGGGACAGAAATTACCACACGAGTAACCATGAAGTGGATAGAAATGAGCACAAAAGTAGCCATGGAGTGGAAGGAAACAGAAAGAAAAACGAAAGTTTTTTTTAAAAGTTCAGATGACAGCATAGCTGCTTAGTGGAAGTTGTGCGCACCGCACATTTTGTCAGAGTAATGTGTTGCTTGTCTGTTATGATCGTACGAATTTTATCATATTGTTGATAGAGCGGTGCCTGTTACAAGGAACTTATCATAGTGTAGATAGAGCGGTGCCTGTTACAAGGAACTTATCATATTGTCGATAGAGCGGTGCCTATTACAAGGAACTTATCATATTGTAGATATAGTGGTGCCTGTTACAAGGAACTTATCATATTGTAGATATAGCGGTGTCTGTTACAAGGAACTTATCATATTGTAGATATAGCGGTGTCTGTTACAAGGAACTTATCATATTGTAGATAGAGCGGTGCCTGTTACAAGGAACTTATCATATTGTAGATATAGCGGTGTCTGTTACAAGGAACTTATCATATTGTCGATATAGCGGTGTCTGTTACAAGGAACTTATCATATTGTAGATAGAGCGGTGCCTGTTACAAGGAACTTATCATATTGTAGATATAGTGGTGCCTGTTACAAGGAACTTATCATATTGTAGATATAGTGGTGCCTGTTACAAGGAACTTATCATATTGTAGATATAGTAGTGCCTGTTACAAGGAACTTATCATATTGTAGATAGAGCGGTGTCTGTTACAAGGAACTTATCATATTGTCGATATAGTGGTGTCTGTTACAAGGAACGTATCATAGTGTAGATATAGCGGTGTCTGTTACAAGGAACTTATCATAGTGTAGATATAGCGGTGCCTGTTACAAGGAACTTATCATAGTGTAGATATAGCGGTGCCTGTTACAAGGAACTTATCGATATAAGCAGCAAAAGCTTAAAAGAGTTCACTTACCTTACTATTTTCGTGTCGGAAATTGTCAACATGTTCACGAGAAGATCTCATTTCATCTCATTTCATCTCATTTCATTTCTCTGATATAATGATATTATGGAAAACGGGGTTTCTTACTACAAGCCTTTCATACCACGAACCGGTTCGTCGGTTCGTGGACGAATTAAGTTAGTGGTAGGACGCGCCTACCCATGCCAATAATAAGCTGCAGCCATGACGAAGCCCTAATATGACTCACCTCTGTTTCATAAATAAAAGAAATAAGATATATGCCTATATATAAACAAGCGGACTATTGACAATTTTGACCTTCTGTTGACGCTCCCCCCTTATGTTGACGCCCCCCCCCCTTATGTTGGCGTCACCCCTTCGCATGGCCATGCCCCACGGTCACTTTTTTTGTGTAAAATAATTGTGTTCAATAACGTCAAATAACTTCCGGTTAAACATCGAGCTATTTTGATGGTAGTTTCCAACCCTTTAAAACTAATTCAGATTACAACTTCACCCAACCCCCTAATCAACAAAGCATTTGACCTACATACAAACTCCAATAAAAGATTGTACAGTAATATTCTCATCAACATTGACCCCCCGCCCTCCCCCCCCCCCCCATCTTGTTGTGCACGTCAGTGAACGGTGCCTGCATCATTTTAATCCCAAGCGCGCGCTTTCACGTCAGGGCACTGCTGCTGACTTCCAACAGCTCCTTGGCGTTCAACTTGACTTCCGGTAAAGCGCTGGACTTCCGGCGTAGCGTTGGACTTCCGGCATGGCGCTGATAATTTCCTTTTCATTTACATCTCCATTCCATCAAAACTTTTAATATTCCAACCGAGGTGGCTCTCGTGATCGGGTGTCACGTGATGTTTAGATGCGAGGAGAGACTCAGGGCTTGAAAAATAATAAGTGGGGTGAGGGGGGGTTACAGGAATATCAAGTGATCGATTGAACGGTATTATGATATTGTACTAGTGGCGTAGCTGAGGGGCGATTGCGGGGTTTGACACCAACCCTAGCTACGCCACTGTTTTGCACTACAATGATTTTAAAAACGTTTGTTTTTCTTGCCCATCACCCACCACCCACTACCATTTTGCCGCGAGAATCATAACGATAACGACAACTACATTTTTTCAACAATTATATTCAACAAATAAAAGGACTACAGTAGCTGTAGGATATCTTTATATGTTGTGCTCTGCCCACGCTTCTACAAATATGGGATACCTGCAATTCCTTTTTTTTTCACTTCGCACCATTTTTTAAAGAAATGTAAACGTAGCATAACAAGTGAATTGTATCGATAGGATTTGCTTGAAAACATCCAGAATAAGAGGAAATGATTTTTATTTAAGCCATTTAACTAAATGATCAGTGCTATTTGACCAAATGATCAGAGCTATTTGACAAAATTATCAGAGCTATTTGACCAAATGATCAGAGCTATGTGACCAAATGATCAGAGCTATTTCACTAAATGATCAGAGCTATTTGACCAAATGATCATGGCGGGGGTGTCCACTACATCGAGTTTGTTAGATGTGTCCACTACATCGAGTTTGTTAGATGTGTCCACTACATCAAGTTTGTTAGATGTATCTACTACATCGAGTTTGTTAGATATATCCACCACATCGAGTTTGTTAGATATATCAACTACATCGAGTTTGTTAGATGTGTCAACTACATCGAGTTTGTTAGATATATCCACTACATCGAGTTTGTTAGATGTGTCCACTACATCGTGCTTGTTAGATGTGTCCACTACATCGAGTTTGTTAGATGTGTCCAATGCATGGAGTTAATTAGATTTCCGTCAACAAAAAAAGATGAAGGGGCAGTACAGACAAAAATCCCTTTTAGCGTTCACACTAAGACATTCCAGTTTTTAAACTTAACATATTACGGCATTGTTTCACTAATGAATTACAATAAAAATCGATCAAACACGGGAATTGATTCTTTGGCAAAGCATTATCTGTGATAAAGAAAATGACGGTAAAGTAAAAAGAAAAAAATATATATATAAAGTTAAAAGTTGATCGGAAATAAAAATCCCTTTTAAGTTTCATCAGCAGAGGCCGTGACAGGAAGCTCCGGCACATACCAGCAAGATCACCGGCTCATACATTCATTCCAAAGACAATCATGGACTGGAACAAGCTTCCAGAAGGAACTGTTTAGGCGACAACACTTGACACATGTACGTCTGTTGTCTCAGGCCTTCCAGCCCCCAGTGCATGATACCCTTACTAAGTGACCCTTGCAACCAGTGAAATATCCTCTTTAACACCAGGGATAGAAACATTGCAAATCCCCTTTACATGCACAGGAGCCAGAATTATCAATAAAATGATCGTGAGCCCTTTATATATAGAAATACTCCATCGCTGTATGCTCGATTCTTGTACCAATGTACGTGAATGAACTTAGCATCTGCGTAATATTTGCACCAAAAACTAATACATTTTTTAATAAAGTATCGGCTATTTGTCGAAGAAGGATCTGAACACTCCCCGGAAATGGTCATAGTATTATTAGCCTTTTTTTTTTTTTTAAATTGAGGCCGTGACTCTCACAACCAGTTTGTTTTTTACTCAAACTTGGGATCGTAAGAAGGGTCCTGGTCAAACCGCAAGGCTCCTCATCAAACCACAAGGCACCTGGTCAAACCACAAGGCTCCTGGTCAAACCACAAGGCTCCTGGTCAAACCACAAGGCTCCTGGTCAAACCACAAGGCTCCTGGTCAAACCACAAGGCTCCTGGTCAAACCAAAAGGCTCCTGGTCAAACCACAAGGCTCCTGGTCAAACCGCAAGGCTCCTGGTCAAACCGCAAGGCTCCTGGTCAAACCACAAGGCTCCTGGTCAAACCACAAGTCTCCTGGTCAAACCACAAGGCTCCTGGTCAAACCACAAGGCTCCTGGTCAAACCACAATGCTCCTCATCAAACCGCAAACCGCAAACCACAAGGCTCCTGGTCAAACCACAAGGCTCCTGGTCAAACCAAAAGGCTCCTGGTCAAACCACAAGGCTCCTGGTCAAACCACAAGTCTCCTGGTCAAACCACAAGGCTCCTGGTCAAACCACAAGGCTCCTGGTCAAACCACAATGCTCCTCATCAAACCGCAAGGCTTCTCATCAAACCGGTGCGTGCGACTACTCTGGCACGTGCTAAAATGAGATGCTTAACGCCATCACAAATTCTAATTCTCTGCAAAATGCCTATTTTACGAGTTAAAGACATCTATTTTTATTACATTACATTCTTCCTCCTAAACAACGTGCGTTTTGACCCGTGTTCTTTTTGTATTTAAAATGTATTCAATCTCGCGATGTTAAGAGGTGCACGAGGTCAGCGAGTGCATTCATCCCTGATCGCTTTATTAGATAATATCTGAAATTCCCGTGTAATGGGATTGCAACGTCCGTCCGTTGTTCTGTTTATTGCCACCAAATGATTTCCGTTCAAATCTTGACAAGTCTGTGTGACGTTCCTCTTTCATCTAGTATACACGGGGGTTCCTGGAGTGTTTGGTGGAGTCGGTTCGATGAGGCCTCATGTGTAACCACAGGAAGGACGGAATACATCTTAATCTTGTGAAATATCTGTCAATGTGTAAAAATACAAAAACACCATGGTATAAAACATTTTAATAGCCTCGAAGAACAGGGCAGCAGGTTTGTACCAACACACACAAATATGTGTGAAATGATGGGGAAAGGTCTCTACATTTTTTGCACACACACAAAAAATGTGTGAAATGATGGGAAAGGTCTCTACATCTTTTGCACACACAAAAAAAATGTCTGAAATGATGGGAAAGGTCTCTACATCTTTTGCACACACAAAAAAAATGTCTGAAATGATGGGAAAGGTCTCTACATCTTTTGCACACACACGAAAAAAATGTGTGACATGATGGGAAAGGTCTCTACATTTTTTGCACACACACACAAAAATGTCTGAAATGATGGGAAAGGTCTCTACATCTTTTGCACACACAAAAAAAATGTGTGAAATGATGGGAAAGGTCTCTACATCTTTTGCATACACACATAAAATATTAGTTTTACAACTGACAGACTTTTCCTTATAAATAATTAGATCACGTGATCTGAGCAGATCCCTGGTGTTTCTTCCTTGCACCGTCTTGTCATCTTCGTGCCTTGGAAAACATGTCCCTTAGGCCCCACCCCCTCCTCCCCACATACAATGGAAACTGCCCAGCATTGTACTGTCTCCATGCAGATGTTGTTCAGTGTCAACTATGATTGAGAGAAACTGAATGTATTAATGTTTGTAACTATTGTCCTTAATGTTTGTAACTCAATCTTGTTCTTTAATGTTTGTAATTAAATGCTGTCTTTAAGTTTTGTAACTAAATAGTGGCATTTATGTTCGTAACTTAACCGTTTTATTTAATTATGTAACTAAATCTTTTCTTTAATGTTTGCAACTACATATTGTCTTTAATATTTGTAACTCAATCTCGTCTTTAATGTCGGTATCTAAATATTGTCTTTGATGTTTGTCGCCCAACTTTGTCTTAATCGCATCACAAACTAGTTCTAGTTCTAGCCAGTTCACGAATGGTCTGCGTCTGAGGGCTGTCTAAAGTGAACGGCAAATTTTTATTACTTTTTTTTTTAATGAGGGGCGACGTTTTCGGCCGACTGCAGAGTTTTCTCAATGAATCGTGACGGGGAAAAATTCTTCAAATTTGTCCCGCCCCCAGCCCCCCAGGCGACACAAACCCTAGCAT
Organism: Omphiscola glabra; assembly: GCA_964017045.1. Classification (NCBI taxonomy): domain Eukaryota; kingdom Metazoa; phylum Mollusca; class Gastropoda; family Lymnaeidae; genus Omphiscola; species Omphiscola glabra. The sequence continues at coordinate 5,842,654 of OZ024803.1, read as the reverse complement.
CGCTCTTGTTTCTACCCCTAGTCTATGCCGCCATTGTGTTCTGTCTCTCTACGAACGAACCTAAGTGAATCGTTATTAAATCGTTTTTGTTTTTCTTCAACTCTCCAGTAAATTTCCCAATCATGACGTATCCCGCTGCACACGCGCGCCAGGACCATTTGTTAAGTCGCACGTCGAAGACGACGACCGCCCCCCCTAACCCCCCCCCCACCCCCCACCCCGCGCCAAGCAATAAATCTGCACAGACCATAAACAAGACTTGTTTGACCAGCCTCACCAACGATTCTCAAATTGATCTTTATGCGAAAGCGTCCAGAGCTTATTTGTTAATCCATCATACCCGGGGTCAGAGGGTTGGGGGGGGGGGGGGAGGGGGGTGGGACCGTGGCTGTTATTTATTGGTAGTTCGCTTAAATAAAAGGGTTTTTAAAAAGGAGAAAAAAGAAGTGGAATAAAGTGATGTCAATATTGGAGGCAGCGATGTGTTGCTCGTGGCTGGGGAGTGGAAGGCGTTGGCTGACAAATTTCAAAAAAAATAATTAAAAAATAGGAAAAGGTTTTGCAAAATATGTGTTTCCCCCACCCCCTTTTTTTCTCCTTTTGTGTATACACCGCCCGCTGTAAAGGACCTAAAGCACGTGGAACATTTGTAAACTTAATATATGTTCTATGTCGAAAACGGTTTTAGGAGTTTGATTGACTTCAACATATAACTTTTCTTAAGCGAGAGGAAAAAAAAATTAGAGACATAATTTGCTAAAAATTTAGTCGATAACTCGCACTATACTAAATAGTGAAACAAAATAATGCGCTCAAATAGAAATTTGACGAAAATCTTATCGTGTGAACTGAAAAAAAGATTCGAACCAAATTTTCGTACGATCAAATTCCCGTCGATCCATTTTCCGTCGATCAATTTTTTCGTGCGATCAAATTTCCTTCAAACAAATTTCTGGCAACCTTTCCCAACAAAGCAGTCACGTGCTACATTTTGACAAATGTTTCCATAATATTTGCATTTCCCGATGTCCTACCTTAAGACGGCTCCCACAACTCTACGATTAATAAAAAAAAATCACGTCGCCTGCAAAACGGTTTTTATCATAATTCTTTCCTAACTTTCCAGAGCCAAAGCGATAACATAAAAAATACAAGGCCGCCTAATGGGGGCCACCAAATGGCCCCAGGAAATCTTTTTAAAAATATAAGTACGGTTTCACTTTTTATAAATTTAAAAAAAAAACTTTTTATTCAATTTTGCCATCATGAAAAACTCGTGCACACCTGGTGCGAAATGCTGTTTAGCACCAGTGCTTATTTGAAAACAATCGCAAATCTAGTTTTCGCTTTGATAAATTAACCACGAAATGACGCCATCTGTTGTGGTCATCGGAATGTCGGGTTTTCTCTTGTAGGCTCATACTTTCATTATGATGATGATAATGATGATGGTTAACTACTTTTATAGCACATGTGTCCATGCTATAAAAGCAGGCTCACATCTCTCTGATGTCCTAAAATCTATTTAAAGAAAAGTCTTTAAATGTTTCTTTAATGGGTTTTTTTAAAAATCATTTTTCAATTTCCCTCAAAGATGTTGGCAAACTGTTGCATAATTTAGGCGGTATAGCTTCAAAAGAGCGCACTCCGTATGACTTCTTTCTGTATCCATCATCAGTGGCTTAGTGAGGTTGAATGCTCATTAGAATTTAGATATAAGGACAAGGTTTGCTAAACTTGAATTCATAGACAGGACAAAAGATTTTGACGTTTCGGCTTAGAGCCTTCATCAGAAAACAAGACAAAAAGAAATATATAAGTTAAAAAAACTTTAGAGATGTCCTTTTTGTTGTCGGAGGTAGGATTACAGGCAGTGAAAGAATATAAATATTGGGTAAATTTGAAAGAGATAGTACCACGTTTTTTGATCATTATGGCTCCTATGAATGTAGATGGGATTTGCAATGTCTCTGTGCCTGGTGTTGATGAGGATATTGCACTGGTTACAAGAGTAACTGTTTGAGGGTATCATGCACTAGGGGTTGGAAGGCCTGAGGCAATAGACGCAAATGAGTCAAGTGTTGTCGCCTCAACTGTTTCTTTTGGAAGCTTGTTCCAGTCCCTGATTGTCTTTGGTAGGAATGAGCAGTTCCTATACTGGCTTCTCGCTGGTTTGAGCCGGAACTGCCTTTCATGGCCTCGTCGCTGTCTATGGTTGCCGCGATCCGCGAACTTTTACGTGTTCATGGGTCGTGGCAACCAAGATGATGGCCGTGGGAAAAAAAATAACTCACGTTTGCTCAAATTAAGAATAAAACGTTAAAAAATAATGAAATTTTTTTCCTAAATTTACCCCTAACCTGGGTTTTGACCAAATCGGAACCAGGATTTTGACCCTAAAAACTAGGAAAATTAACAAAAACAAAAAATCATGGCCAAAAATAATTATAAAATAAAGATAAAATGAAAGCCCAACTTACAGTTTAATGGAATACATTTTTCCACACTTTATTTCAGGTTCCACCTAAAATAATATCCAAAAACATGAATAAAATGCAGTGCTTTGTTTTTATAGTTTTGCTTCAAATATGGCGAACCATATAAAATATGATAATCAGCAAACCAATGAAATTTTTAAAATTATAATAAATCAACCAATAAAAATTTGCCATCGTCATATTAATGAAAATGTAACTCTATTAACAAAAAAAAATAAGGGGGTGACTCCTGCAATAAACACGCAAATGAATTCACGGCACTATCTTTCCAAATGACCCAAATATTGATACTGTAAAATATAAGGTAGAGCGCCTTAACGGACCGAAATATATTTAGGGATATATAAAATGTAAGGAATAGGAAAAAAATAAGAAATACAAAGAAATAGAGAACTTTCTCAAATTCCTTGTATTTATCCTACTTCCGGCAACAAAAAGGAAACCTCTAAAGTTTTTTTTTCTGTGATCTGATACTTGTTATACTTCTCTTTGTCTTGTTTTCTGATGAAGCCTCTAAGCCGAAACGTCAAAATATTTTGTCCTGTCTATGAATTCAAGTTTAGCATACCCGGTTCTTTTATTTTATTTACACAACTTGAATGCAGTCCATCAATTATTATCCTTATAATTAACATGTTATGTTCTTCAAGGGGACACGAGCCCACTGAGCGGAAGGGAAATTTGGGTGGGGGGGGGGGGGTTAGATTGTATCATTAGCGGACAGGACCGTACTGGCTGATACGCTAATAACTTTAGGAATAAACAAGGTGGGAACAATATGAACAGCGTAAATTTGGTTTCTGTTAATAAATGAAAACTCCAATGTGAGACAAAGACAAATAAATCAAAGATGAACCCAATCCATCGAATACGACATTGTGCAACTATATATATACAAGGGGCTCTCAAAAGTCCGAAGAAAACAAGAGAGAGAAAGAAAGAAAGAATAGAGAGTGAGAAAGAGAGAGAGGAGAGAGAGAGGGGGGAGAGGAGATAGTGAGAGAGAGGAGAAGAGGTGGGAGAGGAAGAGAGATGGATGGAGAAATAGAGAAAAAAAAATTAAGTTAGAAAAATAACAAAGAGAGATAAGTGAATAAAAAATGAACAAAAGGACGAAGAAAAGAAAGAAAGAGTGAAAAGAAAGAAAGAGTGAAAAGAAAGAAAGAGTGAAAAGAAAGAAAGAGTGAAAAGAAAGAAAGAGTGAAAAGAAAGAAGAGTGAAAAGAAAGAAAGAGTGAAAAGAAAGAAAGAGTGAAAAGAAAGAAAGAGTGAAAAGAAAGAAAGATTTAAAAAACTAAACAGAACGTTTCAATGACTCATTACTTTATCCCATCCAGATCCACGGATGTGCGAGGCCTGACTCGAAGAACTGAACCCTTGGATTAGATTTCCACCCCCACTACGCAAACTTTTTTGTAGCCTGGCCACCCCGTGTGCACAGTCTGGTGCTCTCGAATGGACGCTTGTGAGAAAAACAACAAATGCCGATAATGGCCGCGGAGACCTTTAAGCCGCTTCGCCGTTTGACTCAGTCACGTGACGTCTATTGATGGTATCGCCTCACCCCTCCCATGAATCTCAGCTAACGACGCCTTGTTAATGATCCTCTTTGAACCTTCTCTGAAGAGTCACTTTCTTCCCTTATTTTTAGAGATCGTCTCCTGCTGTAAAAAAATATTACCCCCCCCCCCCCAAACCCCCAAAAATTATATATATTAAAAAAGTACCCCATGCATAATCGGCTTTCTCCCTTTCCCCGACATCAAACGGGCCTGCTTACTTGAATGCCGGCCTCCACTCACGATGTGAGATTCCAGGGATGACGGTATAATGACTATTCCACAAAGTGACAACAGAGGCCCACCCAGCGGCGCTGAACGCAGAAAAGTCACTTTCGCCGGCGACACCCCCGACACGGGCCCCCCGCTGCCACCGCCCGTGACGACCGTCAGTTCCGGTTACGCGGACGACCACGCCACCATCGCGAGCGGGGACTTGCCGAGCGAGTTCAAGCTCAACAAGGAACCGTCGCTCGACATTCAGAGACTGGAAGGCAGCGCGTTGTCCACGATCAGCTCTCTGCGGCTGGACAAGCAGCTCAAAGACAACGCCAATAAAAATCTCTACGACAGCGGGATTCAGGACCTGGGCGAGTCCGTCGCGACATCCAAAGAGACGTCCCGTTCGGCGCTTCCGCTTTTGAACTTTCTGAAAGCCAGCGAGAACGCCTCGTCCCTGGACAGATCGAGGAAGCTTTCGCTGAACCTGTCTAAGCCGGCCCAGAGACAGATATCGCTCAACCAGGCCTCCGAGAAGCTGCGGAGACACTCCCAGCCCCAGAAGTCGTATTACCAGCGCGTGCCGCAGGAAGATCCCTCGCCGCCGCCTCGAGACCCGCCCATCTTCACGCTTCAACAAGAGCAGCCTGAACCAGAGGAAGACAATTTCGATTACAAATACGCCCAGCATTTATCTACCCACAGCGCCGAGGTGCACGCGACGTTCAACGACGAGGACAGAGACGCAAAGCGGGGCATAGCCTGCACATCCGGGAAATCGACCTCGGGGAAAAAGGTTCTGTTCGGCAAAAGCCGTCACCTGGCGCAGCAGTCCAATTCGTCTTCCTGCAAATCTCTGGACGATCTCGCCCTCGTGCATCACCACGGGGAAGCTGCCGGCGACACGAGAGCCGTGTCCGCTCACCGCAGTGCCTCGTCCGAAGATCTGTCCGCGTCGTCGAGGCGACTCCGAGGGGTCCCCGCCGGCGGCAGTGGCGGCAACCCTCCCCGCCGACAGCCCACCGACCCGCACCCGTCCCCCGGCTCACCTTCTCGCTGCTGCCTCGTGTCCGTGTCACGTGTCCCCATGGCTGCTGCCTCAAGCCATCTGACGTTAGACTCTGATTACCAGGTAATTTCAGTAGTTTTTCCACATCTTTGATCACGTACGGGAGAAGATTGATGGCTTTAATCATTGAGATTTACGATGCCACTGCCATGAGGTAAATGTTGCGTTTAAAAAATGTGTTCAACATCCTTAATAGGATGAGCATCCCTTCTAGGCATTAGACAATTACTTTCATCAATCAATCAATCTATTTTTTTTTTAAATTTTTGACAAGTTTATTGTATTTAATAAAAAAAAATTGTTAAGAAATCTTTCCTACTTTAAGAAAGTAAGGTTGATATCTGCTACACATTTAAATGTTACTGGAAGTGATTTCATATTGATATTGACAATTAGTATCAAATATGTTGTTATAGTTTGTTGTTTGTTTTGTAAGTTAAAGAATTTTTAGAGGGACAAAAAAAAGTATGCATTAATTAAAGAACGAAACATACATTTAGACGTTTCGGGCTAACGCCCTCGTCAACAAAACACACAAAAATATATTTTAAAAATATTCAATTTAAATTAATACATATACTGTCTATTAAAGTTAAGGTATAAAGTAAAATGGTGGGCAAAAGTCCCCCACAAGTCCCTAACAACAAGGGACAAAAGGAAAAACCAATGGAAAAGGGCCGATAACATTGTGGAGACTACTTTGTTCGAGTCGTTTGAAAGAAACATTATGGACAAGATAAGAGGAGATTTCAAATATAAAAAACCAAATAAGTTCACGGAAGTATTTTATATTTTAAGCCTCCTGATGGGAATCGTTTTATGTTTTATGTTTTATGTTATTTTGTTGCATCTTAGAGAGACAGTTTTGGAATAATTTCCAACATCCAAAACAGACATCATGACATCAAAATTATCAAACTGTAATATTATAAATCAATTGAAACTCATCGCTTATTTTATCTTCCAGACCGTACGACTGGCCGTGCTCGGCGCCCCAGGGGTGGGCAAGTCCTCCATCGTCCGCCAGTTCGTCATGCAGCAGTTCATGGAGGAGTACGTCCCCACGGAGCAGAGACAAGTATTCTGTCCGGCTGTTATCATCAATGAACATTTGTACGAGGTGAGAACCCCTCTCTCGCCGTCTCCTCTAGCTTCTACGTAAAGGGTGTGGGTGTGGGGTCGGGGTGGGGTGTGGGGGGTTCTTTAGAAGCAAACTCATCATTTCCCATGTTCGTCTCCTTCATCTCCACGGCCCTCTTCCGTCTAACAAACCGACAAAAATTATCCGAAGATCCGAAATCTGCAATCTTAAAGGGAAAAAAAAACTACACTTCCTAAAATATTGCGTAAATAATCTCAGCAAGCCAGCTAGAAGAAGGTCACCAGATGGACTGACACCAATTAGGGATGAAGAAGAAAATAATCTTGCACGTCACAGCTCCCCGAAAAAACCCTGTTTTTTTTGGTCTTGTTTTTTTGCGTTAGGAAACGTCGCCATGTTCTGTAATCGGTTGTTTTTTTTTGGTTTTTTTTGCGTGATTACTTTTAAAAAATTGTGCGCGTGCTACTCTGATGACATTACGTTGACGAAATTGCAAGCTAAAAACAAATATCGGGGTTTTAAAAATGCCTTGGTATCGATCCGAAATACAACACGGATGTTTTAAAAAAAGAAATATTAGTTCTTCATTTAAAAAAGCGCTTGCTGATTGCCCGGCAGTTGATAAAAATCGAAAATATTCCAGTGTTTTTTTCCTAATAGTGTTTTTGAAACAAAAATTATTTTGCTCTTATACACCTGACAAGCAATCGGCAGAAGCGGCACTGAGCACGGAAATAACCCGCCAAAAGATGGCGGCGGCGATGCGTTCGGCTTCCCATTATTTGACAAAATAAGCGTTCAAGTAACGCGCTTTATAAGATTCCCAATTAGTGCTAAATTCTGGGTATTTTATTTTGCGCGCCTATTTAGCCCCGGCGTTACAGTCATACATACATATCAAGGGAATTATTAGTTTTTTTTTGTTTTTTTTAACTTTTAAGAACACGCCCTCATAGATGTTGACGTCATTTGAAACACTTCAAACTCTGCCTGGGTAGTCGTCATTAGTGAGCGAGATCCCTGCATGCATGATGACGTTTACTAAGATATTGTCCTAAGACCACTTTTTTTTCTCTTCAAAATTCGTGTTGAACTTCAGTTTTAGTGTGCACCATGGGTTCATCAATTGTGATCCACTGGCCCCACGATCCATGGGTCAATGGGGAGTTGTTAGAGATAGCTAAGCACAGTTCCTTTGTCACTTTATTTTATTCGTTTGGATACATTTGTATTAGAAGTGTCTTGGGACTTCGTCTAACTGTCAAAGGGGTCCGTAGACTTCTTTCACTGTCAAATGGGTCCATGGACTCAATTAACTGTCAAATGGGTAAGAGGTCATCATCTGACTATCAAAGGGGTGAGTGACATTCATCTGACTTTCAAAGGGGTCCGTGACAGTCATCTGACTGGCAAAGATGGGCCCATGGACTAAAATATAGGTAATGAAACCTGGTGTACACAGACCTAGCCATTAAACGTGGGTTAGATGTGGGGAGTGATGTGGGGAAGGAGAAAAAAAGTGTACATAGACTGCACATCTTGGCCTCCCGTCATACCTTTCACCATGAACGCATATGTTAATGAACAGATACTAAACACAGACTGTTCATCTTAACACAGACTGTTCATCTTAACACAGACATTTCATCTTAACACAGACATTCCATCTTAACACAGACATTTCATCTAAACACGTTGATTGACTTTCAAGTCTTACCTTGGTGTCACGCTGATTGACTTTCAAGTCTTACTTTGGTGTCACGCTGATTGACTTTCAAGTCTTACCTTGGTGTCACGCTGATTGACTTTCAAGTCTTACTTTGGTGTCACGCTGATTGACTTTCAAGTCTTACTTTGGTGTCACGCTGATTGACTTTCAAGTCTTACCTTGGTGTCACGCTGACTGACTTTCAAGTCTTACTTTGGTGTCACGCTGACTGACTTTCAAGTCTTACCTTGGTGTCACGCTGATTGACTTTCAAGTCTTACTTTGGTGTCACGCTGATTGACTTTCAAGTCTTACTTTGGTGTCACGCTGATTGACTTTCAAATCTTACCTTGGTGTCACGCTGACTGACTTTCAAGTCTTACTTTGGTGTCACGCTGACTGACTTTCAAGTCTTACTTTGGTGTCACGCTGACTGACTTTCACGTCTTACTTTGGTGTCACGCTGACTGACTTTCAAGTCTTACTTAGGCACGCTAATTCCAAAAGGTTGCCGATCCCTGGTCTGGATCGCGTGTTACATTACAGAATTTGCAAATGTCTACTTTTTTTTAAACGTTTATTAAAACAGAATTTCGAGCAAATTTCTATAAATTCATTTCAGCAAGAGAGACAAACATTGGGAATGGCGTTGCATGTTGGCGCCCCCTTTAAAAATCTCTAAATTAAGTTGTTTTTTTTTGTTTTTTTTTAACTCTTAATACACGTCCATTTCGATGGGGAATTGTCTTGGTAAAATACAAATATGTTTCACCGTATGTACTTATCATATACTGCCTAGGTAGCTGCCCCCTTCCCTTTGTATGTAGCGTCCAACCACAATAGAATGTCCCTCTGTCCCTAACTTCCAACCGTTAATTATTAACCCACGAACGTCTCCCCCAATATCTACGTTACATCTCTTCTGTGTCCCACCATCTAACCATTGACACCTGAATGCCCCCCCCTCCCAACAGGTACAAATCATAGACTGTCCAACTTTTCTGTGCCCTAACTTTCACTATTGACATCTGAATGCCCCCCACAGACTGACCTTTTCTCCTGTGTTCCACCTTCCACTATTGACATCTGAATGCAGCCCACAGACTGTCCATCTCTTCTGTGTCCCACATACCACCATTGACATTTGAATGCCCCCCCCCCCACAAACAGTCAATCTCTTCTGTGCCCCACCTTCCACCATTGACATTTGAATGCCCCCCCCCCGACAGATTGTCCCTCTCTCCTGTGTCCCACCTTCCACCATTGACACCTGAATGCCCCCCTCCCCACAGGTACAAATCGCAGACTGTCCATCTTTTCTGTGCCCCCAAATTCCACAATTGACATCTGAATGTTTTCCCCCCACAGGTACGCATCATAGACTGTCCGTACATCCCGTACTTCCCCGTCAACTCTTTGTACGAGTGGACAGACTTTAGGGGCTACGGCCTTAGGAATGCCACAGCTTACGTCCTGGTGTATGACATAACGTCAGAGGAAAGCTTTGAGGTGAGTGTGATTACAGTATTACACATGTCCTTGTTTCTCAGGAGCACTGCATCGAAACTAGGCCTTCTGGGACAGCTGATGCTCCGAACACTGCACCGAAACTAGGCCTTCTGGGGCAGCTAAGGCTCCGAACACTGAGCCGAAACTAGACCTTTTGGGACAGCGAAGGCTCCGAACACTGCGCCAAAACTATGCCTTCTGGGACAGCGGAGGTTCCGAACCCTGCGCCGACACAAGGCACTCTGATAGAGCTCTGGTTCTGAAACTAGACACCATGGAGAAGATCTAGCCCCTGCGCCGACACAAGGCACTCTGATAGAGCTCTGGTTCTGAAACTAGACACTCTAGGGAAGATCTGGCCCCTGCGTCGACACACGGCACTCTGATAGAGCTCTGGCTCTGAAACTAGACACTCTGGGGAAGATCTGGCTCCTGCGCTTCTTATCCCGTCTTTCGTAGCTAATTTCATTTCGGTTTTGACACCACTAGAGCTTGCCGCCTCTTGGAATTACCGCCCTTGCCGCCGCTGCCTAGTTTCGTTCCAGTATGGACGTTTTAACGTTCACGTAATGTTATACAATTTTAACTTTCACGTAATGTCATAACATTTTAACGTTCACGTAATGTTATAACATTTTAACGTTCACGTAATGTTATAACCTTTTAACGTTCACGTAATGTCATAACCTTTTAACGTTCACGTAATGTCATAACATTTTAACGTTCACGTAATGTTATAACATTTTAACGTTCACGTAATGTCATAACATTTTAACGTGAACGTAATGTTATAACATTTTAACGTTCACGTAATGTTATAACCTTTTAACGTTCACGTAATGTCATAACCTTTTAACGTTCACGTAATGTCATAACATTTTAACGTTCACGTAATGTTATAACATTTTAACGTTCACGTAATGTCATAACATTTTAACGTTCACGTAATGTTATAACATTTTAACGTTCACGTAATGTCATAACAGTTTAACGTTCACGTAATGTCATAACATTTTAACGTTCACGTAATGTCATAACAGTTTAAGTTCACGTAATGTCATAACAGTTTAACGTTCACGTAATGTCATAACAGTTTAACGTTCACGTAATGTCATAGCGTTTTAACGTCATGCTCTAATCTTTGAAATGACTTAAAGTCATTAATTATTGCTTCAAAGTATTTATCGTATGCCTCCATGGATTGCGGTCATGTGTTGATTGTGTGGATTGAAGTGTTGATTGTGTGGATTGAAGTGTTGATTGTGTGGATTGAAGTGGTGATTGTGTGGATTGAAGTGGTGATTGTGTGGATTGAAGTGGTGATTGTGTGGATTGAAGGGGTGATTGTGTGGATTGAAGTGGTGATTGTGTGGATTGAAGTGGTCAGAAGCCAAATGGACGCTTAGACATATTTGTAAGTTACGTCATTATTTTACTGGATGATTTGGTTCACGAATGACCCAGCCGGAAGTACCTGTCTGAGAAGCTCTTCAAGTTTTTGTTTTTGGCACGAGACGAGTAAATCTACACACAACCAACTAACCCTATAATCATAAAACCGGGGCTGTTGTTAGAGAGTTGACTGGTAGAATCAACAAGGACATCAACAGGAACATCAACTGCAATCAAACATTCACAGAAATATCAACGGAAATATCAACAGTAATATCAACAGAAATATCAACATTGATACAGTGGCATAGCGAGCTTAACTCGCGCCCGGGGCACAATACCTTTTTAGCGCCCTCCAATACCTTTTTAGCGCCCCCCCTATTCGAAAACCATACAATATTATAGTAAAATATACCATTTGGCGCCCCTTCGTGAGTAGCGCCCGGGGCATGATGCCCCCCTTGCCCCCCTCACTACGCCACTGCGTTGATATCAACTTCCGCATCAACAGCACGTCAAAGCTTTGATACAAATTAGCACCACCAGTTACGATGTCAGAAACATCAACTGCAACATCAACAGCAGGAGCAACAGTACCATCGCCAGGGACATTGATTAAGGCTACAAAAATTAACATAAACAGAAGCACCAGTATCATCAAACATCGGAAGTAGCATCAGCTGTAAATCATAATTATTAGCATCACCTATTACAGTTACATCCCCACAATTACATCAATAGCGACATCCACAATGACATCCACAATGACATCCACAAAAGGAATAACAACAGCAAAGTAACATGACAGTAACGATGACAGTAACAATAACAGTAACGATGACAGTAACAGTAACAGTAGCGATGACAGTAACAGTAACGATGACAGTAACAGTGACAGTAGCGATGACAGTAACAGTAACAGTAGCGATGACAGTAACAGTAACAGTAGCGATGACAGTAACAGTAACGATGACAGTAACAGTAACAGTAGCGATGACAGTAACAGTAACGATGACAGTAACAGTAACAGTAGCGATGACAGTAACAGTAACAGTAACGATGACAGTAACAGTAACAGTAGCGATGACAGTAACAGTAACGATGACAGTAACAGTAACAGTAGCGATGACAGTAACAGTAACAGTAACGATGACAGTAACAGTAACAGTAGCGATGACAGTAACAATAACAGTAGCGATGACAGTAACAGTAACGATGACAGTAACAATAACAGTAGCGATGACAGTAACAGTAACAGTAGCGATGACAGTAACAGTAACAGTGACGATGACAGTAGCGATGACAGTAACAATAACAGTAGCGATGACAGTAACAGTAACAGTGACGATGACAGTAGCGATGACAGTAACAATAACAGTAGCGATGACAGTAACAGTAACAGTAGCGATGACAGTAACAATAACAGTAGCGATGACAGTAACAGTAACGATGACAGTAACAATAACAGTAGCGATGACAGTAACAGTAACAGTAGCGATGACAGTAACAGTAACAGTGACGATGACAGTAGCGATGACAGTAACAATAACAGTAGCGATGACAGTAACAGTAACAGTGACGATGACAGTAGCGATGACAGTAACAATAACAGTAGCGATGACAGTAACAGTAACAGTAGCGATGACAGTAACAGTAACAGTGACGATGACAGTAGCGATGACAGTAACAATAACAGTAGCGATGACAGTAACAGTAACAGTGACGATGACAGTAGCGATGACAGTAACAATAACAGTAGCGATGACAGTAACAGTAACAGTAGCGATGACAGTAACAATAACAGTAGCGATGACAGTAACAGTAACAGTAGCTATAACAAGAACAGTAACAATAGCAATAGCAATAACAGCAATAGTAGAGGTAACAGTAGAGGTAACAGTAGAGGTAACAGTAGAGGTAACAGTAGAGGTAACAGTAGAGGTAACAGTAGAGGTAACAGTAAAGATAACACTAACATTTACAATAACAGAAACGATAACAGTACAATAATGGTAACAGTAACAATTTTAACTTTCAAGGATTGAAGATTTCTCGCCGCACACACACACACAAAAAAAAAAAAAGGGGGGGGGGGGGAGGCGCTCCACTACATTAGCTCTTCTGACAAGATTATGACCACAGTAGACTTGGTTGGTCCTTGATCCGAGTACGTGACCAGACTCGGGTGACACCGACGGGCGCCTTTGTGTGTCCGGCTTTATAAAAAAAAAAAAAAAAACGTTCGCGTGATACCTCGTGCTGGGACCGGTCCCGGTCTTCCGGGAGGTTTTAGCTGCGCTATTAGGACGCTCCCGGTTAATTTGGTTTCAGTGGCTCGGCTTTCTAGTGATTGGTCACGTCAAGCCGAAACTCTATTGACACGGTAAAAGTGTATTACATGGATGTATTACATAGATTACAAAAGATCGAATTTCCCTATGGATAGTTTCCTATATTAAAAATAGTAAAAAATTGGTTTATGTCTTAGAATATCACTAAGTTTATGTCTTAGAATATCACTAGGTTTATGTCTTAAAGCATCACTAAATTTATGTCTTAAAATATCACTAAATTTATGTCTAAAAATATCACTAAGTTTATGTCTTAAAATATCAATAAGTTTATGTCTTAAAATATCACAAAGTTTATGTCTTAAAATATCACTAAGTTAATGTCTTAAAATATCACAAAGTTTATGTCTTAAAATATCACTAAATTTATGTCTTAAAATATCACTAAGTTTATGGCTTAAAATATCACTAAGTTTATGTCTTAAAATATCACTAAGTTTATGTCTTAAAATATCACAAAGTTTATGTCTTAGAATATCACTAAGTTTATGTCTTAAAATATCACTAAATGTATGTCTTAAAATATCACTAAGTTTAGGTCTTAAAATATCACAAAGTTTATGTCTTAGAATATCACAAAGTTTATGTCTTAAAATATCACTAAATGTATGTCTTAAAATATCACTAAGTTTATGTCTTAAAATATCACAAAGTTTATGTCTTAGAATATCACAAAGTTTATGTCTTAGAATATCACAAAGTTTATTTCTTAGAATATCACAAAGTTTATGTCTTAGAATATCACAAAGTTTATGTCTTAGAATATCACAAAGTTTATGTCTTAGAATATCACAAAGTTTATGTCTTAGAATATCACTTAGCCATTGGTGGAGGCAGGGTAACCGGAATGAGCGGTATTTTCGGCCAACTGCATTAATTTTTGTGGGGCTGGGATGGAAATATATAGCCCCAACCCGGGTCGCATTAACGCTAGCTACGCCCCTGCACTAAGCGCAAACAAGAGAGCCAATGTTGTTGAACACAAAATGTGATCTTGGCGCAAATGACTTGCGATCTCAAAGTTACAAACAGCAATTTAAAAAAAAAAAAATTAATTGTTCGTTTTCCTCCCCCCAGTACATCAAGAGTCTGAGGCTGCAGATCCTGGAGTCGAGGAACTGCCACGACGTGCCCATATTTGTGGTGGGCAACAAACACGACCTGGCGGAGGAGAGGGGTGTGCCGCGACGAGAAGTCAGGGAGGTAAGCGATCTTGACTGGTTTCCCCCCAGAATGCTCCGTCTTCCAATGAAATCATTCTCACCATTATTTCTAGACTCCAGAGAAAGGATTTGGAATTAGAAAGGAATGGTTGGCGGGGTTTGTGGGGGGGGGGGGGGGGCTTATGAGGCCGCCATAGATATAATTAGCGAGAAACTGCGTTGTAGTTCTTTTTCGATTCATTAAAGGAGTTGTTTATTTAAAAGACACGTATGTGTCCAGGGTTCGCATGAAAGGGTGGATGGGGCCCAAATAGGGTGGCACTAACCCTAGCTAGCCCACTGCATATTCGCGCATCACTTTTAATTTCTATCTTTTTTCTCCAAGATAGACGTAAATATTATTTATCGATGTTTATATCTTGATAATCTCTTCTGCAACACTCTCGTCTCTTAAAATCTTATCTCTATTACCCTGATCTCTAATACTCTCTTCTCGATTACCCTCATCACCAATACCCTCATCTCTAAAACTCTCATATCCAATACCCTCATCTCTAATACTGACCCTGAGTCACGTTGTTCTAACCGGTGTCCCGCTGGGCTACCCTGTCTCGAGTTGTTCCACCCGGTGTCACGTTGTGCTACCCGGTGTCACTTTGTGCCACCCGATGTCACGCTGTGCTGTCCAGTTTCACTCTGTGCTGCCTGGTCTCACTCTGTGCTACCTGGCGCTCTACGTGGTCCTGTTCCCCTTTTCTAAACCGTTCTCTTTTTAATTGTCTTTTTCATAGCAAAGTCTTTAAATTTCTAACCACTATCGACAGTCGCCAAACAACGAAATAACTAGGAACTACAGCAAAGTCAACATCTACAACAATAACAACAATAGAAAGAAAGGGCTAACCAAAAAAAAACAAGATGGCCAATCATAAGTCAGAATAAAACCCAACATGGAACAGAAGCTGCACTTGAAACGGTAGCTCAGGTAAAAAATAACAGCACGTTCAGTAGAAACAGCCACCCCACCAACAGTGAAACGAACAACAGCATCAACAGCCAAACGAACAACACCATTCCCATTTACACCAACGGCTGTCACCCTAAAACCGGCAGTAGCAACACCACCAACCCGCCACGCGACCCCGTCGCAAGCAACAGTCGTAATAACAAAACCACCCCGACGCACACAGTGACAGAACCGCTGTGTCGATGACGTCATATCACCGTTTCTGGACCTCGTACAAACCAGCGCTACGGCAGCAATCGTTTTCACTGACATAGTTGACCTCGCTCACCCTTAAGGCGTGTGTTATGGACAAACTTGGACGGTGCCAACAAACTCACCACTCCAGCCTTTCTATTTGCAGGAGCCGTGACGTAGTCGCCCTTATCTGACCATTCAACTCAATCTAGATTGGATTTTAGAATTTTAAAATTATTTTTTGTTATATTTTTTTGTGTGGACCGGAAGCTTCTAATTTTAGAAGTTAGTTTAATCCTCTAACCAAATAGCAGTCTAGTTTCAGAGTGACGTCACGTACGTACGTTACTCACTACAATGGTGAATTTGAATTCAATGCTAATTTCGGTGAAAGATCTAAGCCATTGTCGTTTCTTCATTTCTCTGAAAGGAAACTAGGTTTTATTATGGTCTACATTATGTGATACCGGATTCTTGGGTGAATAAACATGTTTTTAAAAAAAATCTTCCAGTCGTCAGCTGGCGGCACTAACCCTATCTACTGGCGGCACTAACCCTAGCTACTGGCGGCACTAACTCTAGCTACTGGCGGCATTAACCCTATCTATTGTCGGCATTAACCCTAGCTATGGGCGGCACTAACCATATCTACTGGCGGCACTATCCCTAGCTACTGGCGGCACTAACCCTAGCTACTGGCGGCATTAACCCTATCTACTGGCGGCACTAATCCTAGCTATGGGCGGCACTAACCCTAGCTACTGGCGGCACTACCACTATCTACTGGCGGCACTAACCCTATCTATGGGTGGCAATAACCATAGCTACTGGCGGCACTACCACTATCTACAAGCGACACTACCACTATCTACTGGCGGCACTAACCCTATCTATGGGTGGCAATAACCCTAGCTACTGGCGGCACTACCACTATCTACAAGCGATACTACCACTATCTACTGGCGGCACTAACCCTAGCCACTGGCGGCACTACCACTATCTACTGGCGGCACCACCACTATCTATGGGTGGCACTAACCCTAGCTACTGGCGGTACTAACCCTAGGCATGGGCTGCACTAACCCTAGGTATGGGCTGCGCTAGCCCTAGGTATGGGCTGAACTAATCCTGCGCTAGCCCTAGGTATGGGCTGAACTAATCCTAGCTACTCCACTGCCTCCACCTGTTTAACCTCTATCTTTCATGAAGAATGGCAGTACCATATATTTAGATTTCAATGCGAGGCTCTGACTCTGTGCGTCATGTCCTCTTAACGGCCGTGTAGTCTGGAAGAGTGTCCTCATGTATGTACCTATTCAGCCGAGTGTCCTGATGTATGTACCTATTCGGAAGAGTGTCCTCATGTATGCACCTGTTCAGCAGAGTGTCCTCATGTATGCACCTATTCAGCAGAGTGTCCTCATGTATGCACCTATTCAGCAGAGTGTCCTCATGTATGTACCTATTCAGCAGAGTGTCCTCATGTATGCACCTATTCAGCAGAGTGTCCTCATGTATGCACCTATTCAGCAGAGTGTCCTCATGTATGCACCTATTCAGCAGAGTGTCCTCATGTATGCACCTATTCAGCAGAGTGTCCTCATGTATGCACCTATTCAGCAGAGTGTCATCATGTATGCACCTATTCAGCAGAGTGTCCTCATGTATGTACCTATTCAGCAGAGTGTCCTCATGTATGCACCTATTCAGCAGAGTGTCCTCATGTACGCACCTATTCAGCAGAGTGTCCTCATGTATGCACCTATTCAGCAGAGTGTCCTCATGTATGCACCTATTCAGCACAGTGTCCTCATGTATGCACCTATATTTCTGAATCTTCTACGAGTTCCTCTTTACCGTCTACGCTGTCTGTTCTTGCCAAATTCTTTAATCCAATTTTCTTAACTTTATAATTTTTCTGTTTTAATTTCAGTGTCAATGATGACACCAGTCCATGATAATATGACACAATGATAAGGACATCAGTCCATGATACTCATACTATGACACCATGGCATTGTTTTTTTAAAATGCTCTGTTTTGATTGTTGTATCCGGTGTATCTTCGGACCCAAGAGGTGTTTCGAGGTTCTGGTTTGTCTCAATGCTTTTCATAAATTTGTTTTTTTTAAGTGTAGAGCATTTAGCTACCATTAATAATGGTAGTGGCATCCACTACGTTCAATGCAAATTTCTGACTCTACTCCTAATGTCTTTTCATCTGTAAGATAGCTCTGGAACACAGTCCTCACGTAGAGTATAATATTGCGGAGTGTCCAGACAATAGTCGACCCGTGTAGTGTCCAGACAATAGTCGACCCGTAAGTGATGATGGCGTTGGTTTTATGACCTAAGACCAACTGACCAAACAAAGTGTCAAGCTTGTCAGATTGCCCACGACGGAATGGCGGCGTTGGTTTATGACCTATTACGCGGTGTGTTACATAAGAAGGGGATTGGGGCCCTGGGAACTTGGGACTTATAAAAGGGACAGTTGGACGGACTAGGGAGAGCTGAGCCGGGTAGAACTCAGCCGGACAGGCAGGTGGACGGACGGGAGTTAGAGAGGGACCGTGACAGTCGGAGTTGAGTACGACAGAGAGAGCGAGAGAAATAAGTGAAGTCAAAGGATAAGACAAATAAATGTTCAAAGACTATAACCATTTTTGAGTTGTCTTATTGGTGCAGACCAGAGACAGAGTGAATAAGGTTGCAACCTAATTAATTAGAGAGCAGAGACGAGCAAGGTTCTCGACAATATTTGGTGCACTTATCTCAATTATTTTACGCCATTAGTGTGAACTGTACAGAATGTCTTACATTAAATCACAGAAAATTACTCACGGTACTAATCACGTCTGCTAGAAGATACACTTTTGTAGATTCACTTTTCAAGAACAAAATATTACAAATCAATATGCTCGAGTGCATCATATCCGTGGGAGCAAAGTTGAACGGCCATTAATTTATGCAAGCACGCAGATGGTCACACGACATAGAACACATCTCAAGCAATCTCAGGGAAACAAACATCAAATTATGGAACCCCAATAGATTGGATCGAAAATTGAATTAAGTTTGCAGTATACATTAAAAAATGAAAACAAAAGACTGCCAAGAAATATTCCCGCCGCCATTTTGTCTGCCTGATTTTTCCAATGAATGTCTCATCAACAATGACCAGTAATCTTTATCGGCTGACACCAACGAGCCCGTCAGTGGCATGCTGGGACAGGCGCGAGGTCCAAGTCGTCGTGAGAAAGTGGAGCTGGTCATGTGATAGGTTTACAGACTAATAAATCGACTCCCCCCTCCATCCCCCCACACACAACCTTGCAGTTTTCAGACTTGGCGCCTGCCACTGGACAAGTATGTCACGCAGACAAGAGTTTCATGACAAACACGGGGAATTTCACGTGTGGATCCTGTGTTTATGTCTCAGGTGTGGATCCTGTGTTTATGTCTCAGGTGTGGATCCTGTGTTTATGTCTCAGGTGTGGATCTTGTGTTTATGTCTCAGGTGTGGATCTTGTGTTTATGTCTCAGGTGTGGATCCTGTGTTTATGTCTCAGGTGAGGATCTTGTGTTTATGTCTCAGGTGTGGATCCTGTGTTTATGTCTCACGTGTGGATCCTGTGTTTATGTCTCAGGTGTGGATCCTGTGTTTAAGTCTCAGGTGTGGATCCTGTGTTTATGTCTCACGTGTGGATCTTGTGTTTATGTCTCAGGTGTGGATCATGTGTTTATGTCTCAGGTGTGGATCTTGTGTTTATGTCTCAGGTGTGGATCCTGTGTTTATGTCTCAGGTGTGAATCCTGAGTTTATGTCTCACGTGTGGATCCTGTGTTTATGTCTCACGTGTGGATCCTGTGTTTATGTCTCACGTGTGGATCCTGTGTTTATGTCTCAGGTGTGGATCTTGTGTTTATGTCTCAGGTGTGGATCTTGTGTTTATGTCTCAGGTGTGGATCCTGGGTTTATATCTCAAGTGTGGATCCTGTGTTTATGTTTCAGGTGTGGATCCTGTGTTTATGTCTCACGTGTGGATCCTGTGTTTATGTCTCAGGTGTGGATCCTGTGTTTATGTCTCAGGTGTGGATCCTGTGTTTATGTCTCAGGTGTGGATCATGTGTTTATGTCTCAGGTGTGGAGCCTGCGTTTATGTCTCAGGTGAGGATCTTGTGTTTATGTCTCAGGTGTGGAGCCTGTGTTTATGTCTCAGGTGTGGATCCTGTGTTTATGTCTCAGGTGTGGATCTTGTGTTTATGTCTCAGGTGTGGATCTTGTGTTTATGTCTCTAGTGTGGATCCTGTGTTTATGTCTCAGGTGTGGATCATGTGTTTATGTCTCAGGTGTGGATCCTGTGTTTATGTCTCACGTGTGGATCCTGTGTTTATGTCTCAGGTGTGGATCCTGTGTTTATGTCTCACGTGTGGATCCTGTGTTTATATCTCACGTGTGGATCTTGTGTTTATGTCTCAGGTGTGGATCATGTGTTCATGTCTCAGGTGTGGAGCCTGCGTTTATGTCTCAGGTGTGGATCTTGTGTTTATGTCTCAGGTGTGGATCCTGTGTTTATGTCTCAGGTGTGGATCCTGTGTTTATGTCTCACGTGTGGATCCTGTGTTTATGTCTCACGTGTGGATCCTGTGTTTATGTCTCAGGTGTGGATCCTGTGTTTATGTCTCAGGTGTGGATCCTTTGTTTATGTCTCAGGTGTGGATCCTGTGTTTATGTCTCAGGTGTGGATCCTGTGTTTATGTCTCACGTGTGGACCTTGTGTTTATGTCTCAGGTGTGGATCCTGTGTTTATGTCTCAGGTGTGGATCCTGTGTTTATGTCTCAGGTGTGGATCCTGTGTTTATGTCTCAGGTGTCGATCTTGTGTTTATGTCTCAGGTGTGGATCTTGTGTTTATGTCTCAGGTGTGGATCCTGGGTTTATATCTCAGGTGTGGATCCTGTGTTTATGTTTCAGGTGTGGATCCTGTGTTTATGTCTCACGTGTGGATCCTGTGTTTATGTCTCAGGTGTGGATCCTGTGTTTATGTCTCAGGTGTGGATCCTGTGTTTATGTCTCAGGTGTGGATCATGTGTTTATGTCTCAGGTGTGGAGCCTGCGTTTATGTCTCAGGTGAGGATCTTGTGTTTATGTCTCAGGTGTGGAGCCTGTGTTTATGTCTCAGGTGTGGATCCTGTGTTTATGTCTCACGTGTGGATCCTGTGTTTATGTCTCACGTGTGGATCCTGTGTTTATGTCTCTGGTGTGGATCCTGTGTTTATGTCTCAGGTGTGGATCCTGTGTTTATGTCTCAGGTGTGGATCATGTGTTTATGTCTCACGTGTGGATCCTGTGTTTATGTCTCACGTGTGGATCCTGTGTTTATGTCTCAGGTGTGGATCCTGTGTTTATGTCTCAGGTGTGGAGCCTTTTGTTTATGTCTCAAGTGTGGAGCCTGTGTTTATGTCTCAGGTGTGGATCCTGTGTTTATGTCTCAGGTGTGGATCCCGTGTTTATGTCTCAGATGTGGATCCTGTGTTTATGTCTCAGGTGTGTATCTTGTGTTTATGTCTCAGGTGTTGATCCTGTGTTTATGTCTCAGGTGTGGATCCTGTGTTTATGTCTCAGGTGTGGATCCTGTGTTTAAGTGTCAGGTGTGGATCCTGTGTTTATGTCTCAGGTGTGGATCCTGTGTTTATGTCTCGGGTGTGGATCCTGTATTTATGTCTCAGGTGTGGAGCCTGTGTTTATGTCTCAGGTGTGGATCCTGTGTTTATGTCTCAGGTGTGGATCCTGTGTTTACGTCTCAGGGGTGGGACCGCGATATTAACTAACAGGAATACAGGTATTTGTGTTGAGACAAAAATACGGTATTTGTGTTGACACAGAAATACGGTGTTTGTGTTGACACAGAAATACGGTATTTGTGTTGTCATAGAAATACGGTATTTGTGCCGTTGAAGACTGCCACTGACTCTAAATCTACTGTGGAACAATACCTACTGCAGTTAAGTGCCCGATTACATGTTACACACACTGACTAGGTCCCCCGATTCCATGTTGCCCACCCTGACTAGGTGCCCCGATTCCATGTTGCCCACCCTGACTAGGTGCCCTGATTCCATGTTGCACACTCTGACTAGGTGCCCTGATTCCATGTTGCACACTCTGACTAGGTGCCCTGATTACATGTTGCACACTCTGACTAGGTGCCTCGATTCCATGTTGCACACTCTGACTAGGTGCCTCGATTCCATGTTACACACTCTGACTAGGTGCCTCGATTCCATGTTGCACACTCTGACTAGGTGCTCCGATTCCATGTTACACACTCTGACTAGGTGCCTCGATTCCATGTTGCACACTCTGACTAGGTGCTCCGATTCCATGTTGCACACTCTAACTAGGTGCTCCGATTCCATGTTACACACTCTGACTAGGTGCCTCGATTCCATGTTGCACACTCTGACTAGGTGCTCCGATTCCATGTTGCACACTCTGACTAGGTGCTCCGATTCCATGTTGCCACCCAGACTGTGATCGAGGAGAACACATCAAGTGGCGTATGAAATAAAAGGACAAAATACTTTAAAAACGACGGTGTCCTTAAACAAAACAAGAAGACAATAATGGAACTGCTTCACCACTTGCTCGATTGTGTCTCTTAGCACACTGTGAGTAGTTGGGATACACATGATAAAGTGGGTTACCATAGCTAGTAGAAAGTAAGGTCTCACGGGCTCTAAAAGTCTAAATTAGTGGTTCTCAACCTTCCTAATGCCGCGACCCATTAATACAGTTCATCGTGTTGTGGTGACCCCCCAACCATGAAATTATTTTCGTCGCTACTTCATAAATATGTATTTTCCGATGGTCTTAGGCGACCCTTTTGTAAGGGTCCTTCCACACCTAAAGGGGTCGCGACCCACAGGTTGAGAACCGCTGGTCTAAAGGGTTAAACTTAGTAGGGGCTACGGATACGTGACCACGTCACATTTACCCACCTTAAAAGTGGGGCTTGGGGGCAGACACAAGATTCCAGCTACCAGTTGACCCACTTTAAAAGGGGGTCTGGGAATCTATATTCCAACAACTGCTACACGACCTACTGCCGAACACGTTATTATTGTTTCTTCCTTAAGCAAAAAATAAAAATTTCAGAAATTCTGAAATGCAATCCCAGTCCAGGCTCAGATCTTTAACACTAACGTCTGATTTAATTTCGAGGATGGTTTTTGTCTCTGTGGCGCCCCAACGGTCCAAGGACTGAGGGACAAGATGATGATGATGATATGTCATAACAGAATCCGTGTCTCTAAAATTCAGCACTGACATTCTGGACATGTCCAATCCATCAATGTCAAGAATTTTTGTCCTTCCTGGAATTTCATTTTTTTGTTTCGTTTTTACTCTTTTTTTTTAACTTCTTTTGTTTCCTATTAATTTTTAATTTATTATTATATTTTGGGGGGGTTCATCGTCACGTCGTTAATTAGTTTGAACTAGCACATCGAGATGATGAGTCTGAGATGGAAAGTGTAGATCTATGTGGTTGAGAAGTGGTTAAGCTGTGGTAGAGATGTGGTTGAGATGGGGTTGAGATGTGGTTGAGATGTGGTTGAGATGGGGTTAAGCTGTGGTTGAGATGTGGTTGAGATGGGGTTAAGCTGTGGTTGAGATGTGGTTGAGATGGGGTTAAGCTGTGGTTGAGATGTGGTTGAGATGTGGTTAAGCTGTGGTTGAGATGTGGTTAAGCTGTGGTTGAGATGTGGTTACGCTGTGGTTGAGATGTGGTTAAGCTGTGGTTGAGATGTGGTTACGCTGTGGTTGAGATGGGGTTAAGCTGTGGTTGAGATGTGGTTAAGCTGTGGTTGAGATGTGGTTAAGCTGTGGTTGAGATGTGGTTAAGCTGTGGTTGAGATGTGGTTAAGCTGTGGTTGAGATGTGGTTGAGATGGGGTTAAGCTGTGGTTGAGATGTGGTTGAGATGGGGTTAAGCTGTGGTTGAGATGTGGTTGAGATGGAGTTAAGCTGTGGTTGAGATGTGGTTGAGAAGTGGTTAAGCTGTGGTTGAGATGTGGTTGAGATGGGGTTAAGCTGTGGTTGAGATGTGGTTGAGAAGTGGTTAAGCTGTGGTTGAGATGTGGTTGAGATGGGGTTAAGCTGTGGTTGAGATGTGGTTGAGAAGTGGTTAAGCTGTGGTTGAGATGTGGTTGAGATGGGGTTAAGCTGTGGTTGAGATGTGGTGGAGATGGGGTTAAGCTGTGGTTGAGATGTGTTTGAGATGGGGTTAAGCTGTGGTTGAGATGTGGTTGAGATGGGGGTTAAGCTGTGGCTGAGATGTGGTTAAGCTGTGGTTGAGATATGGTTAAGCTGTGGTTGAGATGTGGTTAAGCTGTGGTTGAGATGTGGTTGAGATGGGGTTAAGCTGTGGTTGAGATGTGGTTGAGATGGGGTTAAGCTGTGGTTGAGATGTTGTTGAGATGGGGTTAAGCTGTGGTTGAGATGTGGTTGAGATGGGGTTAAGCTGTGGTTGAGATGTGGTTAAGCTGTGGTTGAGATGTGGTTGAGATGTGGTTGAGATGTGGTTAAGCTGTGGTTGAGATGTGGTTGAGATGTGGTTAAGCTGTGGTTGAGATGTGGTTAAGCTGTGGTTGAGATGTGGTTAAGATATGGTTAAGCTGTGGTTGAGATGTGGTTAAGCTGTGGTTGAGATGTGGTTAAGCTGTGGTTGAGATGTCGTTAAGATGTGGTTAAGCTGTGGTTGAGATGTGGTTAAGCTGTGGTTGAGATGTGGTTAAGATGTGGTTGAGATTTATTGGGCTTAAGCTTTGGAGATCTTGAGAAAAAACATGGACGGATTGATGGACGGATTGATGGACGGATTGATGGACGGGTTGATGGATGGATTGATGGATGAATGGACGGATAGGATGTGTCTCCTTTTCTGATTTATTTTCATTTGATGGTATTTGATGGTATCCTCATTTGTGTCACCAACCATCTTGTTGTTTATGTGACCACCTTTAGCTTAAAAATCTCCCCCTCTTTTTTCTTACCGATACATTTTCTCTGCTAAACGCACAACAGCTGTTCGAGTAGTTTTCGATGGCTGTATCTCCATACTTAGGTAACATTTAATGAGCAGATAACAGGTTAACGAATCGATCTTAAGAAAGGGTGGGGGTGGGGGCAACACCATAACTAGAGCTCTTAAATGAGGTCCTTAATGATGTAGTCGGATCCTTAATCTGAAATTCACAATCAATAATCTGGAACATTCTACAGGACTAAACCTCTGAATTGCGAATGGATACAAAATATCGTTTGTTAAATTAGAAACTTATTTCTTGAGGGGTTTTTTTAATTTCTGAAGTTCAACAGGCTTCAGACGGAAGAGACAAAACTACAGGCTTCAGACGGAAGAGACAAAACTACAGGCTTCAGACAGCAGAGACAAAACTACAGGCTTCAGACGGAAGAGACAAAACTACAGGCTTCAGACGGCAGAGACAAAACTACAGGCTTCAGACGGAAGAGACAAAACTACAGGCTTCAGACGGCAGAGACAAAACTACAGGCTTCAGACGGAAGAGACAAAACTACAGGCTTCAGACGGAAGAGACAAAACTACAGGCTTCAGACAGCAGAGACAAAACTACAGGCTTCAGACGGAAGAGACAAAACTACAGGCTTCAGACAGCAGAGACAAAACTACAGGCTTCAGACAGCAGAGACAAAACTACAGGCTTCAGACAGCAGAGACAAAACTACAGGCTTCAGACAGAAGAGACAAAACTACTGGCTTCAGACGGCAGAGACAAAACTACAGGCTTCAGACGTAAGAGACAAAACTACAGGCTTCAGACGGAAGAGACAAAATTACAGGCTTCAGACGGAAGAGACAAAACTACAGGCTTCAGACGGAAGAGACAAAATTACAGGCTTCAGACGGAGGAGACAAAACTACAGGCTTCAGACAGCAGAGACAAAACTACAGGCTTCAGACAGCAGAGACAAAACTACAGGCTTCAGACGGAAGAGACAAAACTATAGGCTTCAGACGGAAGAGACAAAACTACAGGCTTCAGACAGCAGAGACAAAACTACAGGCTTCAGACGGAAGAGACAAAACTACAGGCTTCAGACGGAAGAGACAAAACTACAGGCTTCAGACGGCAGAGACAAAACTACAGGCTTCAGACGGAGGAGACAAAACTACAGGCTTCAGACAGCAGAGACAAAACTACAGGCTTCAGACAGAAGAGACAAAACTACAGGCTTCAGACAGCAGAGACAAAACTACAGGCTTCAGACAGCAGAGACAAAACTACAGGCTTCAGACGGAAGAGACAAAACTTTAGGCTTCAGACGGCAGAGACAAAACTACAGGCTTCAGACAGCAGAGACAAAACTACAGGTTTCAGACGGAAGAGACAAAACTACAGGCTTCAGACAGCAGAGACAAAACTACAGGCTTCAGACGGAAGAGACAAAACTACAGGCTTCAGACAGCAGAGACAAAACTACAGGCTTCAGACAGCAGAGACAAAACTACAGGCTTCAGACAGCAGAGACAAAACTACAGGCTTCAGACAGCAGAGACAAAACTACAGGCTTCAGACGGAAGAGACAAAACTACAGGCTTCAGACGGAAGAGACAAAACTACAGGCTTCAGACGGAAGAGACAAAACTACAGGCTTCAGACGGAAGAGACAAAACTACAGGCTTCAGACGGAAGAGACAAAACTACAGGCTTCAGACAGAAGAGACAAAACTACAGGCTTCAGACAGAAGAGACAAAACTACTGGCTTCAGACGGCAGAGACAAAACTACAGGCTTCAGACGGAAGAGACAAAACTACAGGCTTCAGACGGAAGAGACAAAATTACAGGCTTCAGACAGAAGAGACAAAACTACAGGCTTCAGACAGAAGAGACAAAACTACTGGCTTCAGACGGCAGAGACAAAACTACAGGCTTCAGACGGAAGAGACAAAACTACAGGCTTCAGACGGAAGAGACAAAATTACAGGCTTCAGACGGAAGAGACAAAACTACAGGCTTCAGACGGAAGAGACAAAATTACAGGCTTCAGACGGAGGAGACAAAACTACAGGCTTCAGACAGCAGAGACAAAACTACAGGCTTCAGACAGCAGAGACAAAACTACAGGCTTCAGACGGAAGAGACAAAACTATAGGCTTCAGACGGAAGAGACAAAACTACAGGCTTCAGACAGCAGAGACAAAACTACAGGCTTCAGACGGCAGAGACAAAACTACAGGCTTCAGACGGAAGAGACAAAACTACAGGCTTCAGACGGCAGAGACAAAACTACAGGCTTCAGACGGAGGAGACAAAACTACAGGCTTCAGACAGCAGAGACAAAACTACAGGCTTCAGACAGAAGAGACAAAACTACAGGCTTCAGACAGCAGAGACAAAACTACAGGCTTCAGACAGCAGAGACAAAACTACAGGCTTCAGACAGCAGAGACAAAACTACAGGCTTCAGACGGAAGAGACAAAACTACAGGCTTCAGACGGAAGAGACAAAAAAACAGGCTTCAGACAGCAGAGACAAAACTACAGGCTTCAGACAGCAGAGACAAAACTACATGCTTCAGACGGAAGAGACAAAACTACAGGCTTCAGACGGAAGAGACAAAACTACAGGCTTCAGACAGCAGAGACAAAACTACAGGCTTCAGACAGCAGAGACAAAACTACATGCTTTAGACAGCAGAGACAAAACTACAGGCTTCAGACAGCAGAGACAAAACTACAGGCTTCAGACGGAAGAGACAAAATTACAGGCTTCAGACGGAGGAGACAAAACTACAGGCTTCAGACAGCAGAGACAAAACTACAGGCTTCAGACAGCAGAGACAAAACTACAGGCTTCAGACGGAAGAGACAAAACTATAGGCTTCAGACGGAAGAGACAAAACTACAGGCTTCAGACAGCAGAGACAAAACTACAGGCTTCAGACAGCAGAGACAAAACTACAGGCTTCAGACGGAAGAGACAAAACTACAGGCTTCAGACGGCAGAGACAAAACTACAGGCTTCAGACGGAGGAGACAAAACTACAGGCTTCAGACAGCAGAGACAAAACTACAGGCTTCAGACAGAAGAGACAAAACTACAGGCTTCAGACAGCAGAGACAAAACTACAGGCTTCAGACAGCAGAGACAAAACTACAGGCTTCAGACAGCAGAGACAAAACTACAGGCTTCAGACGGAAGAGACAAAAAAACAGGCTTCAGACAGCAGAGACAAAACTACAGGCTTCAGACAGCAGAGACAAAACTACAGGCTTCAGACAGCAGAGACAAAACTACAGGCTTCAGACAGCAGAGACAAAACTACAGGCTTCAGGCGGAAGAGACAAAGCTACAGGCTTCAGACAGCAGAGACAAAACTACAGGCTTCAGACAGCAGAGACAAAACTACAGGCTTCAGACAGCAGAGACAAAACTACAAGCTTCAGACAGCAGAGACAAAACTACAGGCTTCAGACAGCAGAGACAAAACTACAGGCTTCAGACAGCAGAGACAAAACTACAGGCTTCAGACAGCAGAGATAAAACTACAGGCTTCAGACAGCTGAGACAAAACTACAAGCTTCAGACAGCAGAGACAAAACTACAGGCTTCAGACAGCAGAGACAAAACTACAGGCTTCAGACGGAAGAGACAAATCTACAGGCTTCAGACGGAAGAGACAAAACTACAGGCTTCAGACAGCAGAGACAAAACTACAGGCTTCAGACAGCAGAGACAAAACTACAGGCTTCAGACAGCAGAGACAAAACTACAGGCTTCAGACAGCAGAGACAAAACTACAGGCTTCAGACAGCAGAGACAAAACTACAGGCTTCAGACGGAAGAGACAAAACTACAGGCTTCAGACGGAAGAGACAAAACTACAGGCTTCAGACGGAAGAGACAAAACTACAGGCTTCAGACGGAAGAGACAAAACTACAGGCTTCAGACAGAAGAGACAAAACTACAGGCTTCAGACAGAAGAGACAAAACTACAGGCTTCAGACAGAAGAGACAAAACTACAGGCTTCAGACGGCAGAGACAAAACTACAGGCTTCAGACGGAAAAGACAAAACTACAGGCTTCAGACGGAAGAGACAAAATTACAGGCTTCAGACATAAGAGACAAAACTACAGGCTTCAGACAGCAGAGACAAAACTACTGGCTTCAGACGGCAGAGACAAAACTACAGGCTTCAGACGGAAGAGACAAAACTACAGGCTTCAGACGGAAGAGACAAAATTACAGGCTTCAGACGGAAGAGACAAAACTACAGGCTTCAGACGGAAGAGACAAAATTACAGGCTTCAGACGGAGGAGACAAAACTACAGGCTTCAGACAGCAGAGACAAAACTACAGGCTTCAGACAGCAGAGACAAAACTACTGGCTTCAGTCAGCAGAGACAAAACTACAGGCTTCAGACGGAAGAGACAAAACTACAGGCTTCAGACAGCAGAGACAAAACTACAGGCTTCAGACGGCAGAGACAAAACTACAGGCTTCAGACGGAAGAGACAAAACTACAGGCTTCAGACGGCAGAGACAAAACTACAGGCTTCAGACGGAGGAGACAAAACTACAGGCTTTAGACAGCAGAGACAAAACTACAGGCTTCAGACAGAAGAGACAAAACTACAGGCTTCAGACAGCAGAGACAAAACTACAGGCTTCAGACAGCAGAGACAAAACTACAGGCTTCAGACAGCAGAGACAAAACTACAGGCTTCAGACCGAAGAGACAAAAAAACAGGCTTCAGACAGCAGAGACAAAACTACAGGCTTCAGACAGCAGAGACAAAACTACAGGCTTCAGACGGAAGAGACAAAACTACAGGCTTCAGACGGAAGAGACAAAACTACAGGCTTCAGACAGCAGAGACAAAACTACAGGCTTCAGACAGCAGAGACAAAACTACAGGCTTTAGACAGCAGAGACAAAACTACAGGCTTCAGACAGCAGAGACAAAACTACAGGCTTCAGACGGAAGAGACAAAACTACAGGCTTCAGACGGAAAAGACAAAACTACAGGCTTCAGACAGCAGAGACAAAACTACAGGCTTCAGACAGCAGAGACAAAACTACAGGCTTCAGACAGCAGAGACAAAACTACAGGCTTCAGGCGGAAGAGACAAAGCTACAGGCTTCAGACAGCAGAGACAAAACTACAGGCTTCAGACAGCAGAGACAAAACTACAGGCTTCAGACAGCAGAGACAAAACTACAAGCTTCAGACAGCAGAGACAAAACTACAGGCTTCAGACAGCACAGACAAAACTACAGGCTTCAGACAGCAGAGACAAAACTACAGGCTTCAGACAGCAGAGACAAAACTACAGGCTTCAGACAGCAGAGACAAAACTACAAGCTTCAGACAGCAGAGACAAAACTACAGGCTTCAGACAGCAGAGACAAAACTACAGGCTTCAGACGGAAGAGACAAAACTACAGGCTTCAGACGGAAGAGACAAATCTACAGGCTTCAGACGGAAGAGACAAAACTACAGGCTTCAGACAGCAGAGACAAAACTACAGGCTTCAGACAGCAGAGACAAAACTTCAGGCTTCAGACAGCAGAGACAAAACTACAGGCTTTAGACAGCAGAGACAAAACTACAGGCTTCAGACAGCAGAGACAAAACTACAGTCTTCAGACAGCAGAGACAAAACTACAGGCTTCAGACAGCAGAGACAAAACTACAGGCTTCAGACAGCAGAGACAAAACTACAAGCTTCAGACAGCAGAGACAAAACTACAGGCTTCAGACAGCAGAGACAAAACTACAGGCTTCTGACGGAAGAGACAAAACTACTGGCTTCAGACGGCAGAGACAAAACTACAGGCTTCAGACGGAAGAGACAAAACTACAGGCTTCAGACGGAAGAGACAAAACTACAGGCTTCAGACAGCAGAGACAAAACTACAGACTTCAGACGGCAGAGACAAAACTACAGGCGCCAGAAGACAGAGACAAAACTACAGACTTCAGATTGCAGAGACAAAACTACAGGCGTCAGAAGGCAGAGACAAAAGTACAGACTTCAGATGGCAGAGACAAAACTACATACTTCAGATGGCAGAGACAAAACTACAGGTGTCAGAAGGCAGAGACAAAACTACAGACTTCAGATGGCAAAGACAAAACTACAGGCGTCAGAAGGCAGAGACAAAACTACAGACTTCAGACGGCAGAGACAAAACTACAGGCTTCAGACTGAAGAGACAGAACAACAGACTTCTGGCGGCAGAGACAAAACTACAGACTTCTGGCGGCTGAGACAGAACAACAGACTTCTGGCGGCAGAGACAAAACTGAAATAATTGCGTCTTCAATTCATAAAAAATCTGCCTGAAATCTTGTAGAAACGACATAATAACACTGACATATAACACATGACATATAACACATGACATATAACATACGAAATATAACACATGACATATAACACACGACATATAACACATGACATATAACACATGACATAACACACGACATATAACACATGACATAAAACATATAACACATGACATATAACACATGACATATAACACATGACATATAACACATGCCATATAACCCATGACATATAACACATGACATATAACACATGATATATAACACATGACATATAGCACGACATGTAACACATGACGTACAACATACATTTTAATTTATATGTTTTGACGTATCGTTTTTTAACTTTACATCTGTAGTACAACATTGCTATGATTTGAGAACCCCCTGTACTAAACCCCCTTGCATTAAACCAACAGTCTTCACTTTCCTTAATGGAAAGTACTCGAGGCCAGAATCTCATCAAAGCCGAGTATGTGGATCAACAAGGACAGCAAATGTCCCTGGGATTAACCCTGGCCCACGCGCAAACAATGCGACATACTGTCAATATTTTACCACCAGGAACAAGCATCCATACAAGTAACATCATCCACACAAGGACCAGCATCCACAGAAGGACCATCATCCACACAAGGACCAGCAGCCATCACGCACTGGATGTCTATTCAACAGAGTAAACCTCTCTTGGTCAGATGTTTGTTGGTGTGTCACGTATCCCATAGCAACCGCGCTAACCAAACGCCGAGCTTCTCATGTCTTGCCTCAATCAGCGGATCTCAATTGTGTTTGTTAAAATTAAAACTTTTGTTGCATCTTCAATCATGACCCAGAAACAGGGGTCACTGTCTTTGACCCAAAGTTGGAGATCTGTTTCTTATACCTGACTATGAATAGGGGGTCTGTGTCTTATGCCTTACTCTGAGTTGGAGGTCTGTCTCTTATACCTGACTATGAATTGGGGGTCTGTGTCATACCATACTCTGAGTTGGGGATAAACCTTAGGGTTAGAATAAAACTCTGTATTTTGTTCAGCCTGATGCATTTCGTTGCACTCCTAATTGTGACAAACAGAGTTCATCTTGAAAACTCAACTTTGAAAGGCGATCTTGTGTGACGATACGAAGGGTGCCTGATCAATTGTAACTCACATCTTTTATGACTATTTTTTTCTAAAACTACAGAGCAGCAGTGCAATGGTTGACCGTTTACCCGTGACACTTGATCTGCACAGGAATGAACTTTTGAATAGCTTTTTGACGCTAGGGGTCGCATGTGCGCTGATGGTATGCGTCAGTCGCTTCCAAGGGAAAATGTACTAGCAGCACTTTTTTTCTGGCAAGACATTTGGCTGGAACATGGTACTCTTAACATAATGCTACACCGGCAGCACTGTTCTAGATAGACATTGGACTACAACATGGTACTATTAACATAATGCTACACCAACAGCACTGTTCTATATAGACATTAGGCTGCAACATGGTACTCTTAACATAGCGCTACACCGGCAGCACTGTTCTATATAGACATTAGGCTGCAACATGGTACTCTTAACATAACGCTACACCAACAGCACTGTTCTATATAGACATTGGGCTGCAACATGGTACTCTTAACATAACGCTACACCAACAGCACTGTTCTATATAGACATTGGGCTGCAACACGGTACTCATAACATAACGCTACACCAACAGCACTGTTCTATATAGACATTGGGCTGCAACATGGTACTCTTAACATAACGCTACACCGGCAGCACTTTTGTTAACCATGCAAACATTTTAAAAGTGCCGCTAATCAATATCGAATTTACTTAAAAATTCTGGAAAATGAGCCACCAATCGATCATCTTAATGGTTCGATCTCCAACTCCTGGTTGTGGTTGTGTGTGTGTGTGTGGGGGGGGGGGGATATTTGTCTATGTGTTGAAAAATGTAAACTAAAAAAATAAGATGTCATTTAGAATAACATCAACTTTTGACAGGATCTGTCATAAAAAATTTTGAAAGTCGTTGTTATGACAAATATTGACAGTCATGATTCTGTACAAGAAAGAGACATTGCAGAGTCACTTCTTTATCGCATGGTAACTAACTACCTGTTGATTAATTTAAATATTATTGCACTTCCTACTTAGAATCACAAATTCGAATTTTGAATTTTTTTTTTTTTTAAATATACAATAATGTTTATACAAGACGTTATTTAGTTGTCTGAAGTTAAATATAATGTTCGTGGTTCTTTTTTTTTTTTTTTTTTTTTTTTTTTTTTTTTTTTTTTTTAAATGATTGCTTTTCTCCACATCTCATCTATACTCAATTTAACTTTGTCCTTATGAATATCTGGCCAGCAATTTGCTCCTAACATTCGCCGTAACAGTTTGTCCTGCCTATATTATTCGCGGACGTTTGTGAGACAATTAAATGTCCCATTAGCATTCGCTAATGCGTGACTTGCGTTGTCGATTGTTGTGTGGACGGCAGGGTTTTGGACAGCAGCGCGACTTTCTAGGACCACAAAAAAAAATGGTTCAAAAGAACCACGAATTTTCCAATGCACCTTAATTAATGTGACAATGTTGCGAACGTAACAAGGAGACGTCACTTCACGTAAACATTTATGTTAAAATCATTTTATGGGGTCATGGTTGAATGCCTTTTAGAGAATGGCAAATTTGTTTATGGATTTTTTTCTAGCTGGAGAGAATCCAAATGCAATGAGTAATTCATCTGATATGTCCAGCGTTGATCCAATGCACTAGCAGCCGTCAGTGTTCACTTACCGTTGGGAACTACGTTGTGCAGCAGGGTTGGGCCACCGACGGCGCGCTGAAGTGTCTACCCGGCCTTCCCGGAATTTAGGTTCACGGTTTTCGTAAAATGTACAACTTACGAATCATTAACTGTAAATAACAAAATCGTTGTAAGTTAATCATCATCATCATCAGGTCCCGTAGTCCTTCGACCGTTTGGGCGCCACAGATGACATGGACATTATTCTTCTCCATTCCTCTCGGTCTCCTGCCCTACGCATAGCATCGCCTAGTTGTAATCCCGTCCATTCTTTGATATTATCTTCCCATCTTTTTCTTTGTCTTCCTCTTCTTCTCCCCCCTCTAGTAGTGCCCTGCAAGATCTCTTTGGCGAGCCCTTGTTTTCTGGTCACGTGGCCATACCACTCAAGTTTGCGCTTTTTAACAGACGTCATGAGGTCATCGTATTGCCCAATTGCCTGACGAATCCTTTCTTTTATTTGCTCATTGGTGATGTGGTCTCTATAGCAGATGCAAAGAATGCCTCTGTAACATCTCATCTCCATCGCCTTTATTTTCCTTTCAAGTTCTGCAGTTAATGTCCAGTACTCAAAGGCATATAAGAAAATGGAGAGGATTAATGAGCGCATCAGCCTGATTTTGGTGCTGGTGGCTATATTTTTGTCGTTCCATATTTTCTTGACCAAATGATTATTATTTGTAAGTTAATCATCAAAATGTATAGAAAAGTAACCTTGTACAACTGTAATAAAGAAATATCACAGCTATGTATTTTAAAGAAATCGGCTGCTGAACTGGGAGTCAGTTTTCAAAGCTAATATTGAATTAGATCTAATATTTTTTATTTTTTTTTAAATCATCATTCTACCCAGCCCAGAAAAAACAAAGTTGTTCGTATAATTCCTTCGTAAGCATTTTTTTAATCAATATTTTATAATTGTACGTGATTCATCATTAAATTTATCGTGAAGCGGTTACGTAAGTGGTTAAACTTCTGTCGCGAACACGTTTCCTGTTTCCTTCGTTTTCTCCTTCAAAAACACATCTTTTATACTGTATTGGGTTTTGTTCAGGGGGTAAAGCCGTACAAAAAATCTTTTAACAGAGGTCAACATGTATTACCTTTCTTGAATCTTCGGCCCCAAAAGATTAATTTTTTTTTTTTTTTTTTTTGTAACAGGAGGAAAACAATTTTTTGGAGATTTGGGTGGGGGGTGGGGCTGAAAAATGTAATATAATGTGTTGTTATTGACACCCAGACTATGTACCGATTTCCAGCTCGATAGGATGACACGAAGTAGGTCAATTAGCTTCACGAGATTTTGTCACACAAAAAAAGGAACACGAGCAAAAAAGAAGTTATTAATAAGGATTTTTTAAAAATCCATACGGCCCTCTGAAAAAAACAAACAAAAAAACAAAAACAACAAAAAAATTAGTCCACCCCAGCTGTACAGCGTTCTTGATATTCCCAACAAATTACATTAAAACTAATCTGGCTTTCTGGCCCTGATGTTATTAATCTACAAGGGGTGGTCCATAAAGCACGTCACGCTCGGGAAAGGGGGTGGGGGGGGGGTCTAAGAAAGTGTGACAGGTTGTGACACGAGGGTGTGGGGGTGTGTGTTTAGATCGTATGTGACGGCACATATTTATATATTTTTTATCACGCATCTAAAAGGTGAAATTAACAGTGATGTTTAATTTTCTTTTACGCCGAATGTCTTCTGATGGAAGATGTCACTTAGTAGTGTTTAATGTTAACAGTGAAGTGTGTTTTAGATTCAAATTTTGATTAGTTGTTAATTTTTAGAACATTCTTTTTAAATTATGGCGTTCCTGGGGCGGGGTGGGGTCGAGATTTGTCATATATTGTAAAAAAAAAAGTTGGGGGGGGCTAAATTGTTAGAAAAAATAGCGTGACGTACTTTAAGGAAGTTCCCCAATCTATAAAACCTAGTCTTAATCTGAGTCTCTAATATTGTATTCTTGTATCTTTGTTTACTGGTCAGGTTGCCAACATGGTGAAGAAACAGTGGAAGTGCGGCTACATCGAATGCTCGGCCAAGTACAACTGGCACATCATGCTGCTCTTCAAGGAGCTCATGAAGACGGTGGACTACATCGACTACGGCCACAAGCCGACCTCCATGCGGGTGCAGGACGCGCTGAGACGGAACCGGTGCCTCATCTTGTGACACCGCCCGGATATGACCTATGCAATGTTGACGTCACGGTGATCTGTAGGCCCTTTCCCGTGATTGTTTGCCCCCGTGTGCACAAAGATGTGTCTGTAATGAAGCAATCAAAACTGTTGGAATTACTCAAGTATTATTGATCTTTATTGAGTTTAATCATTTGTCTTCATATAAATTTTTCCAATACTTGGACATTGCACAAAACGTGAAGTAATTTTGACAAACACTTTCTCTCCTCTCAGAAAAAGGAACATTAATGTAAAATATGAGGATGAGAAAGGTGTGGATTTTGTTAATGTGATAGCTACCAATTTAAAATAGAAGAGATAATGTTTACTTTCACTCTCAGTTGAGAGCAAAGATTGTGGTATTTATGTTTTAATATTTACTTTGTTTTTTAATTTGTTATTCTAACATAAGATCTATCCATATGCGTGTTATTCTAACATACGATCTAGCCATGTGCGTGTTATTCTAACATAAGATCTAGCCATGTGCGTGTTATTCTAACATACGATCTAGCCATATGCGTGTTATTCTAACATAAGATCTAGCCATGAGCGTGTTATTCTAACATAAGATCTAGCCATGAGCGTGTTATTCTAACATAAGATCTAGCCATATGCGTGTTATTCTAACATACGATCTAGCCATATGCGTGTTATTCTAACATAAGATCTAGCCATATGCGTGTTATTCTAACATAAGATCTAGCCATATGCGTGTTCTTCCCCTTCATTCCATTTATTTTATAAATAGATTTACATACAACTGGAGCAGCCTGACTGTACTCTTAACAGCTGCTTTTACTTAGTCATTTATACAATTGTCGCATAAGGTGTTTTCGCCTAATTATAAAAATTGGAAT
Organism: Omphiscola glabra; assembly: GCA_964017045.1. Lineage (NCBI taxonomy): Eukaryota > Metazoa > Mollusca > Gastropoda > Lymnaeidae > Omphiscola > Omphiscola glabra. Next base: position 5,805,629 of record OZ024803.1, on the reverse strand, counting down.
GAAACCTTTATGTTCAGTGCGTGGACAGTAAGAGGAAAAGTATCGTATTATAGTTTTCCGTGCTTGGACAGTACGTGGACAGTACGTGGACAGTAAGACAGCAAGTGTCAAGTTTTGCTGTTCCAATGTCACCGGAGATTCGGTGGTGGGAGATGGTTTTGGACAGTTGGTCATTGGGGATTTTGTTGTGGGGAATTGGTGGAGGGGGGAGAGACAGGGCCGGCCTTAGGCCACTGCAACCTATGCGGCCGCAGTGGGCCCTGCACTTTATTTTCTAATACAAAATCTTAATTTTCACTTATTATCCTTATCCCTATCCAGACTGGGCCCCGCGCAATCCGTTTCGCATAGGGCCCCGCAATTGTTAGGGTCGGCCCTGGGGAGGGATGTTGGAAGGATATTATTGTTTGGGTGATTTGGTTAGGAATCGAGTGTTTTTTGTTTTGTTTTTTGTTTTTTTTTAGGGGGGGGGATCTTTTGCACTATATAGATATTCCCTTACCGTTAATGACTCCTGTCAATTTATGTCATGTTATTGCAATGTCATGGTATGTCATGTTATTGCCATGTCATGGTATGTCATGTTATTGCCATGTCATGGTATGTCATGTTATTGCCATGTCATGGTATGTCATGTTATTGCAATGTCATGGTATGTCATGTTATTGCCATGTAATGGTATGTCATGTTATTGTCATGTCATGGCATGTCATGTTATTGCCATGTCATGGTATGTCATGTTATTAATATGTCATGCTATTGCAAAGTCATGGTATATGGTGTTATTACTGTGTTTATTTACGCTCAAACTGACGATCACGTGATACAGACTATTGATATAAATTGCCGGTTGACAATGTCATTGATCATATGTCCTTATTTATCCCCCTTTCACAGCGGAGAGGAAAAAGTTGGACGGGGGCGTGAATGAGATCAATCTAGCCTAACTAGGGACAGTGGCGGGCGTTGATGGGATAGACCCAGACTAGTTAGGTACTATATTAAATACAATTTTCGCTTTAAAATCGTCATATTTTTCATTGACACTAAAAAAAGGAACTGTCACTGTATCTACATATTATGTTGTCTAGTTAAAATAAGCAAAATCACCTTTCTCGATTACGCTGCGTTATTTTTGGTAATATTAATGGCACAACTAGGTCAGAAGGAAATTGTTGAATGAGATTTGGAAATCGAACTCAAAAGGTTGAGAATCACTGATCTTTATTACCAGGAATATTTTGCTGTATTCATTAGTCTACAAAGTTGTTTATTCATTTTCTTGTACCGTGTATTATTTTACAAAGACAATCAGTGGACTGCCGTATTCGATCTCTGCGCACCATGCGTGCGCATCGTGCTTTTAACATCGTTCGTTTACTTCTTAGTGATTGATGCCCCATGGTTGTGATGATTCGTTTTCTACTAGCTGGGGCAACGTAACCACGTGATGAGTGTCAAATACGGGAAGGGGTAAATCAACAATTCACGACTGCGCTCCATTCATCGAACAAAGCTTTGTTTTCTTTCTCTTTTGGTGCACACGTGATCAAGCGCACGACTGGGGGGAAGCAGCGAATGGGAGCGCATCACGATGCGCAAAGAGAGCCGGGTGAACAAGAAAGATTCACTCGGGAATTATTATTATATATATTTTGAATGTCTGGCACATGTTAACTATGTAAGTGGGGACTTGTGCCGCTTGTGTTGACTGAAATGAAATGAGTATGACAATGTGTGAATCCTGACACTGATAATGGTGTCCTAAATCATTGCAATGACTCATGTAGCTTGCACCAACCTGGTCTTAACTCAAATGCTTGAATCAGTGTGAGCCATTTGAGCATTGCCCCCCCCCCCCCCCATCGAATTAGCAGGTGGTTTTTTTTTAATTGCTAGGTAGGACTACTGCTGTGACTCCAGTAATAAACAACTTAACAAGCCGACCTAGTTTTGGTTTTGCGTCCCCCGCCCCCTGAAAAAAACCTGAAATGACGCCCCTGAAAGTGAGGCTGAAACCTTTTTAAACTGGGGACATGAAACTGGGCAGATTCTAACAGTGGCGAGTGGCGACCATGAAACAATGTGATTAGTCCTACGACTTTTTAACCTGACCGACCTGGACGAATGCTGAATAAAGCTATTAATTATTCCTCAAACAGATCAAATGGGGCAATCTCTCCTTTCACTTAAACTAAACGCGTCAGAGGTTTAGGTTGGTTTTTTTTAATTGGGGGACCACGTTTAACAAAATGGTGACAACGTTTAACAACATGGGGACCGCATTGAACATATTGGGGACCACGTTTCAGACACTTTCAGCTCTGACTATTCGCAAACCTGCAGAGCCATTCTCAAGTTGATATGAAAGCTGCTTTTAATCGCTCAAAGGTCTGCCAGCGACCAGATAGTGACGAGTTGAGAACGTCTGCTCTGGACTGATATTGTTTTCCCACTGACTACACATTCCAACGGTATTTATAAGGAAACTGTTCGCAAATTTTTTTTAAATACTCCAACAGATTTTTAATCGCTAATAAATGTTTTATCGTTATCTGTGTTATAGTTATACTAATCTATTTATAGACAGAAACTTTGACGGAATAACTAATTATTTCTTTTACAGACAGGGAATACAGAGCATGAATTTTCTGTATGTTTTGAAAAAATTAATATACTAACACAGTGATTCTCACCCCACCTCATGCTGCGACCCTTCAATAAAGTTATTTATGTTGTGGCGACCCCCAACCACCAAATACTTTTCGTTAGTACCTCATAATTGTATAGTATATGTGTTTTCCGATGGTCTTAGGCGACCCCTGGGAAAGGGCCATTCGACCCCCAAAGGGGTTGCGACCCACAGTTGAGAACCGCTGTCCTAACAAGATGAAGATTGGATGATAACTTTAAAAGATAAAGTGTGTACCACAATGGCCCCATCCCTCGGCCGCTCTCTCCACACCTTCATATCTATATGTGTCTCCTACATCTCATATTTATAATAATTCTATATTTTGATTCCTTGAGATGCGGTTCTCGTTTTGCATGAATTCATCGGTTCTATTTTTAGCTACTTGTCCTTTGTTGGATGCAAAATGACTAGATTAAAACTTTTTTTAAAAAAATTAAAAATTATTTTTTTTTTTAAAGCCCAATTTTAACAAATGTATTAGTTCAAAAATTAAAAGAATCGAT
>OZ024803.1:5547431-5797431 GCA_964017045.1 Omphiscola glabra | reverse complement strand
ACACCAATATTAATATCTAATTATAGGATGGTATCAACCTCAGCGGCTTCTTTAAGGATATCAACATCAATGTCTTATACTTGAAGTTCAACATCATACCTTAGGACAGGGATCCTCATCCCAGGGCAGGCGTGCCACAATGGGCACGCGGGGCGATATTTAATGGCATTCGGTGAACTTAACAACTATTAGTAAATTAGTTCTAGCCCACCAAACATTGGCGACAGCAATTCGTGAACTTCCCATCTACTAAAGTTATTCAACAAAAAACGAAGTCACGTAACGAAAATTTAAAAATACCAATTTTTGTTACAACCCTTCCCCTTATGAAACGTACTGCACACTTTTTTTTAATTCACGCCCATGAAATAAATTATAATTTTTTTTTAAAATCATTTAGCGTAGTTATCGGGAAATTTTATTTTGCGCGCTATCCGAAAATGGAAGAAGTCACACCACCAGCAAACTATATTTAAGAGATGAAGTAAAAAGCTTCCTTAAAAAGTAGACATGCAGGGGTGGGGGTGTGGGGGTATGTGGGGGTGGGGGAGGGGGGTTATCACGTTGAGGATCCTCAAAAATGAACGGAAAGCCTCGTTTGACGCAATATTACATAAATAACAAAAACAACTTTTTTGTGACAAGACTTTCTTTTAAACTCATGTTGAAACTCACTGTAAAGAAGAAAATGATTTTAAATATCTTAAAATGCGTTACGCAAAGAAAGTCTGTGCAGACGTGTAGATGAGGACTCTAGGTGCAGACGTGTAGATGACGACTTTAGGTGCAGACGTGTAGATGAGGACTATAGGCATTCAAAGGATTCGAATTAAATGTTGACGAATATGTTTATTATATTTTTTTTAAAATAAATTTTAAACTCTTTTCTACCTTTTAGTGCTTTCAAACTCGACAGAATTGTTTTTTAAAGTCTATTTAGATTTTGCATTTCGTACTTTCAATATTGCAATAATTGAAACTTTCGAGTTATCGACCTAATTATTATTATTATTTAACAACGAATGCTCAAATATTTCCGGTTACAGTAATATAACATCAACTCTTCATCTATGCATAAAACAAACAAATTAGACCCCCCTCCCCCCTTTTCCGTTGTCCCGAGTCTGATTCCCGTACGGCCTGCCCCCCAACCCCCTTCCGAACCTACCCTTGCAAACTCCTACACCTATGATCTGAGTTCAACTACCCTCCCTTTTCCCCCAAAGTTGTCTGAACGACTCAGACGCGATCAACCACAATCGACTGAGCCAGAGGTTAACGCATGACAACAACAAAATTATGCTACAAAGTCACAAACTCCATTGATTTGTGAGTAGAAATATATATATATATATTTTTAAAAAAAGGTTGTCGACCCCTGTCGTAGGAATACCAGCATAGGCATCATTCAGAATTAAGGTAATAATGCATTGGCCTGGGGAAAATATCTTATGGTAATAAGGGGGAGAGACTACAATTGGTCTAGCTAAAAAGGAACTGAGTGAAACAAAGTATGTGAGAATCTGAAAAAGGAACGCAACAAAAAAATACATTAAAATGGAGTTGAAAAACCTGATTTTAAGAGTGGTTTATTTTCTTCCATTCCCATGGCGCTGCATTGTATTGTTGTTTGAAGAGGAATTAGAAAGACACGCGAAATCGATTTTAACATTGCCGAAGTTGTTTTTGTGTGGGTTTTTTTGTGTGTGTATTTGCGATTACAAAAACATGAGACAAACAAAAGAATTTTGGAATATGAAAGAACAAAAAGGTCGGCGACGGGATGAATGTGGAAGCTGGCATCGAAAGATGTGTCTGCTAGAATGTCACTTTAGGCACAGGTGTGTAGAGAGATTTGCGTGCCGAGGACAGACTACCAACAGAAAAATAGTTTTATATCGTACATATATTTCAAAAACATAAGTTGTTGCTCTGGTTAAACTTTCGGTCCGCACCTCCACGCCACGACCAATCGCCGTGGACTGACCTATTTTCTTTTCTTTCTCTTTTTACCTGCATTTAAGCTCTATCCTACTTACTTTCTGTCACCATTTTTTTACTGCAGTCTTGGATACCACTTCTCAGCTAAGTGCTATTTTTTAAATTTTATTGTCTTTTTTTCTGTTGTTTGTTTGCTGACGACGGCTTCTTGCCGACACCTTCGTTGTTTTGTTGCGTTAATTTTTTTTTTTTCAGGTTTGACCATAATCTGTTTTACTCATTTCCTCTCTTGCTATGAAAGCATCAGTCAGGCTGAACAAAAACAAAATAGCGTGCCGGAAAAAATGGTGGTCGGGCCGGGAAAAAACACAGGTGGTGGGCTGAAAAACTGATGGCGGGCTAGAGAAACTTGTTGCGGGGCCGGACAAAAACAGTTGCTGGGGCCGAAAAAAAACCCTATGGTGGGTTGGAAAAACATGTGGTGGGCCGTACACATACAAACGCCGAGCCAGGAAAGCACGCACCCACTCTGGGATTAATACTATAATCCCTGTTCTTAAAGAAAACATTGTGAAATCCTTTTTAAATTAGAAGTGAAAAGAATATTGGGTTATTATTTAGCCAATCTCTAAGTGTTTCTTTGTAGACAATACCACCAAATCAACACTGGCAACAATTTGCCTATCTCTGATAGTTTCCTTGTAGACAATACCACCAAATGGACACTGGCAAATAATCCCGATTCTGCTAAGGCCGAAGCTTTCAATTCACCCGTTGTGATGACGTCCTTGTTAATTAATGGCGCCCTCGTTCTTCATATTTCGTCACGAACCGGATGTTGTTCTTCACGTGACCAAGTTATTTATGGCATCCCGGCCGCGTTTATTACTCTCACAATGATCATCCACTCGATGTTCATTGAGCGAATCGTCACGTGGCACGAGGGGGGCCGGGGGGGGGGGTCTCGAGAAAATCACCTGTATTGCTCTGTTGTTGCTTTTGTTTATTTAATATAAAAATAAATCTAGTATGGCTCCGGGCATTGACAATCGCCATTGATAACATTGCCAGTCTTGGTTTAGTGAGGGGAACATTTGTTAGAGACGCGATCATTTTTTTTTTTTTTTTTTTTTTTTTTTTTTTTGACAAAAAAAATATGATCGCGTCTCTAACAAATGTTCCCCTCACTAAACCAAGACTGGCAATGTTATCAATGGCGATTGTCAATGCCCGGAGCCATCTAGTATTGCTCCGGTCATTGACAATCGCCATTGATAACATTGCCAGTCTTATTTTAGTGAGGGGAACATTTGTTAGAGACGCAATAATATTTTTTGTCAAACAATTTTTAAATTAATTTATTTCACTTTTTTTTAAAAAAATTATTAACAATGTGTGGATTTAGTCCATTGGTTTATGTAAGAGCTGGTGTGGGCTTGTGGGGGCAGATGTGGGCTTGTGTGGTCAAGTTTGGACTTGTGTGGATGGGACTTAAATCAACGCAAGTGTGCAAATAAGATAAATGAGGTGAACGTGTGCAAATAAGATAAATGAGGAGAAAGTGTACAAATAAGATAAATGAGGAGAAAGTGTACAAATAAGATAAATGAGGAGAAAGTGTAAAAATAAGATAAATGAGGAGAAATTGTGCAAATAAGATAAATGAGGAGAAAGTGTACAAATAAGATGAATGAGGAGAAAGTGTACAAATAAGATACATGAGGAGAAAGTGTGCAACAAGTTGGTGTTATTTGTTACCCTAAACCCATTGTTAACTTTGTGATGTTCAAGATTGAGACGGGGCCAAGGAATTTTCACTCTGCTTGTGAACCTGGGGCCAACCATGATTTTTTTAAATTGGTTTTTTTTTCCCGACAAAGTGATCCACATGTTTATAGTTATATTTGATGCAAGCACCTTTTATCCATGTGGAAGGGAGTACAAATAAATGAATTTGTGATCATGGAGAAATGAGGATTAACTTAATTAAACAATTATAAAAGTGTTGGACTGCGATAAAGCTTTAAAATAGATTAATTAGACACGAGCAATTTCTGTCGATATAACAATGTATGTTAAGCATTAATAATAACTTTACATAATACACAAGCAAACTTGTCTTTTAACATATGTCCCTACGTTCTGGTTCTGGTTCTGTTTCTGGTTCGGTACGTTGCTGCATCCATATACTGGCATGTGTGAACGGTTGGGGAAGCGATGCTGCCATCCTAACGGCTCCTAGCAGATGCCAGGACAGCCTTGAAGCTTTCGATAGATGTCGAGTTCACGGCGGTATTGTCTAGGTGGTTCCAAGCGATCATTGTGAATGGGAAGAATAATTGTTTATGTTGCGCTGTGTTACTTCGAGGCACAGTGAAGCATTTGCTATTGTTTCGGGTGTAATTGCTCATGGGGCTGTCAGATGTTAAGTCAGTGCTTAGTGAGGGTTTGGCTCTGATTAATCGAAGTGATTGAAATTGACAAGGACACTTACCCTCTGGAAATATTCAAAATAAAAGATAGCTTTAGCTGCAGAATTCGCAACGTGATTTACACCATCCTTTGTAAAAAGTGCGGTACATTATACGTAGGAGAGACAGGTCGGCGCCTTGGAGACCGATTTAGAGAACACTTATATCACATAATTAAACAAGCTCTCTGTCCGGTCTCCAAACCTTTCAACAGCACTAACCATGATGGCATTTTAGACATCACAGTTACTGGTATACTGTATTCTAATAACACACCGGATAGGATCTATATGGAGAATAAATTAATAACAAGATTTGGTACGTTAACTCCATACGGGTTAAACAAAATTCACAATTTTACATAGCTGCCATGTCTTTTTCCTGTTTGGTTTTTTTTACATTTTACTTCAAGTCACTTCCTTTCCATTCTACTTTACTTTGTTTCTGTCTGGTTTTTGCGCCCACTCCTATTTTTTTCTCATCTTTTAGGTAGGATATATTATTATGTATATATATATTAATAATATTATGTAAATTTGATTTATACTTATTTATATGTTTTTGTTATTCTGATGAAGGCATGTGCCGAAACGACTACTTGTGTATTATGTAAAATCATTATTTAAAATTAACATATATTGCTGTGTAGACACAAATTGTTCATGTCTAATTAATCTGAAGCATTAGCTTATCATTGTGAATATCACCATGTTTTAAAAGGTGAGTGCGTTTCATTTGTTGAGTGCATATATTTATTGGGTGAGTGCGTTTCTTGTGTTGAGTGCATATATTTATTGGGTGAGTGCGTAAAGCAAGGAACAAACATTTGATCGATGTGAATGACCTTATCGTCTGAATGACCTTATCGTCTGAATGACCTTATCGTCTGAATGACCTTATCGTCTGAATGACCTTATCGTCTGAATGACCTTATCGTATGAATGACCTTATCGTCTGAATTACCTTATCATCTGAATGACCTTATCGTCTGAATGACCTTATCGTCTGAATGACCTTAGCGTCTGAATGACCTTATCGTCTGAATGACCTTATCGCCTGAATTACCTTATCGTCTGAGACACGTTTGAATTCGAACGATCTGTCTCTCAATTTTAACAGTGGAATTTCAATTTTAAAACATAATTGGATGTATTGAAAATAAGCAAGTAATTCCTCGTATGTATTCATTGATGTGTCGACCACGTGAAATGCGTTTGTCTGAGAACACCAATTGTTGGTGTGTTTAATGAAACGACAGCCTATAAGGCAGTGGTTCTCAACCTTTCTAATGCCGCGACCCTTTAATACAATTCCTCAGGTTATAGTGAACCCAAGCGCAATTATTGTCGTTGCTACTTCATAACTGTTGAATATATGTTCCCCCCCCCCCGATGGTCTTCTAGGCGACCCCAGGGAAAGGGGTCATTCGACCCCCAAAGGGGTCGCGACCCACGGGTTGAGAACAGCTGCTCTAAGGCGTAAGCAAGAAGTAGCGGTGAGTAAACCAGTGACAGGAGGACTGGTTACGTCGTGTGCGAAGCATGTGTACATGTAGATCTTGATAATTGTATAACATTCACTTCCTGCAATAGCGAGTTGACATATACGAAATAAAATGGATTTTTTTGGAAATGAAAAAAGTAATGTTGTTGTTGTTGTTGTTGGTTTTTTTTAATGACTCATTGTGTCCTTCTTTACGTCTCTTTTCTGTTTCCCGGCTAATTATGTAAACATCTTATTCCTAATACAACTCAACCTACTTCGGCATCCTACTTCAAAAATTCAAACTAAAAATCTATTTCACTGAAAATTTTAGTTAAAACAAAAGAAAACAATTACAATCTCTATAAATAGTTTTTTTTTTTTTTTTTTAAAGAAGTACGTTTTCATTAGCGAATTAAGTCAATCATGGCATCATTTTAAAAAAAAAAAGAAAAAAAATTGACAAATTTAAGTAAATGAAAAAGCATTACAGCGTACAGTAATGGAAAATACACAAGGATAAAATAATGTGGGCTGTAGTGGAGCAGTGGTGGGGCTGTAGTGGGGCTGTAAGGGGCGGTGGTGGAGCTGTAGTGGGGCTGTCAGGGGGCGGGCAAATTTTGGAGGAAGGAGTGGGGCCTAGGCACAGTATGTTTTAGTTTGCATTGATGGGATATTAAAAGCGCATGAAAATCACGTGAAGCTAAACCTCATGGTGTTGAACAACGTCTTACCAGAACAACAACACTACCACCCCGAACACACCATCACTCCATCCCCAACAGCCCACCTCATGACCAGATCATCCACACTACTACCCCCAACATCTCACTCCAGCTTTTACAAATTACCATTGTTACTATTCACTTAACTGCGCAAAAGAAGAAAAAAAATTATTATTATTTGTTTTTAAAAAATATTTATGGAACTAGTGGTATGTTGTGTGGGCTGGTGGTTTATGTTTTAAATATGCGTTTGGTGGAGATGGCGATACACAACGGAGTAGAGCTGTGGGAGTAGCAACTGGGCGGAGCTGTGGGAGGAGCAACGGGTTGTGGTAAGTATTATTTACATTGACTAAGCTTACAAGAGGGACAACCATTGAAGAAAGCCTTATCATGGGAGATGACTTCGTCCTGTTCGTAGAATGCCACCAAGTTGACTTCGCATCGTAACACTCAGCCTGACAAATAGCTGTTGCCAAGTTCATTTCACAACATAAAACGCATATGGACACACAGCCACCAGGTGAACGTCAAAACATAACACTCAGATGAACAGACAGCTGACACCAGGTTCACTTCACATCCTAACACTCTGATGTACAGGCATCCAGGGGGAGAAAAAACCTTGCAAACCCCCAATTAAACCATTAAGACAGCCCCTGCAGAAATACGCAGAAACCCATGCATAAACACTCAGAAACCCCTGCAGAAACACGCAGAAACCCCTGCAGAAACACTCAGAAACCCCTGAAGAAACACGCTAAACCCCTGCAGAAACACGCAGAAACCCCTGCAGAAACACACAGAAACTCCTGCAGAAACACGCGAAACCCCTGCAGAAACCCCTGATAGTCAGAAGTGGCTTTCCTTTGCCGTAGCCCCAAGCCCCAGTGGGATCAATGGTCGGAAAGATTCATTTCACTTAGTTTAATCACGATTTTTTTCCGTATAAATACCAGTGAAGTAATTACAAATTTCGCCGTATAATTACCAGTAAACTATATTTACCACGTAGTTTTATGTCCGTGTTAAGCCCTGAATTTACTAGGTTTTTCAATTTCCCAGTTATAAACAAACAACCCTTAAATCCTTTATAAAATGTAATATCGAACAACGGAGAGTGGGGCTGAACATTTGACAAAACATGCGTACAATTAAAGCACTTTATAAGAATCCCAATAAGTTCTCCCGCGACAGCCCCCCCCCCCTCTTTTCCAGGCCCGCTAGCGCACATTTTTTTTCACGCCCCTGAATTATACTAATATACTAATGACCCACCCGCTTTTACATCGCAGATTTATTTCACCAACTATTTGATAAAAACAACAGAAAATATTAGCGCCCCGGGCGCAGCAGCGATATTTTAAAGAATCTCATCTAACGCAGATATCGGGTTTTTTGTTGTTTTTTTCCCCTCATGAAATCAGTGTCATCATATTTTATTCTTCCTTCCTTGAAAAACAGGGGAATGAAATTCCCAAAGAATGAGTTGTCATCAGCAACGAGTCTGTGTACGATAGTTTGAGCTTGAAGGTAAGTGGGTCGATTAGCCGTCGGGAGTTTTTGCCAGCCAAAAACACACGCACAAAAGAAAAGTTAATATAAATTTATGAAATAAAAATTATGCAAAAATGGTCATATGGGTCATATATGTATATGTTTGATATGTTTCATATGTGTTATATGTTTCATATGTTTTACATGTTTTACATGTTTTATATGTTTCATATGTTTTATATGTTTTATATGTTTTATATGTTTTATATGTTTTATATGTTTTATATGTTTTATATGTTTTATATGTTTTATATGTTTTATATGTTTTATATGTTTTATATGTTTTATATGTTTTATATGTTTTATATGTTTTATATGTTTTATATGTTTTACATGTTTTATATGTTTTACATGTTTTATATGTTTTACATGTTTTATATGTTTTATATGTTTTATATGTTTTATATGTTTTATATGTTTTATATGTTTTATATGTTTTATATGTTTTATATGTTTTATATGTTTTACATGTTTTATATGTTTTACATGTTTTATATGTTTTACATGTTTTATATGTTTTATATGTTTTATATGTTTTATATGTTTTATATGTTTTATATGTTTCATATGTTTTATATGTTTTATATGTTTATATGTTTTATATGTTTATATGTTTTATATGTTTATATGTTTTATATGTTTATATGTTTTATATGTTTATATGTTTATATGTTTTATATGTTTTACATGTTCATATGTTTTATATGTTTCATATGTTTCATATGTTTTATATGTTTCATATGTTTTATATGTTTCATATGTTTTATATGTTTTATATGTTTATATGTTTATATGTTTTATATGTTTTACATGTTCATATGTTTTATATGTTTCATATGTTTCATATGTTTCATATGTTTCATATGTTTCATATTTTTCATATGTTTTATATGTTTATATGTTTTATATGTTTTATATGTTTTATATGTTTTATATGTTTTATATGTTTTATATGTTTTATATGTTTTATATGTTTTATATGTTTTATATGTTTTATATGTTTTATATGTTTTATATGTTTTATATGTTTTATATGTTTTATATGTTTTATATGTTTTACATGTTTTATATGTTTTACATGTTTTATATGTTTTACATGTTTTATATGTTTTATATGTTTTATATGTTTTATATGTTTTATATGTTTTATATGTTTTATATGTTTTATATGTTTTATATGTTTTATATGTTTTATATGTTTTACATGTTTTATATGTTTTACATGTTTTATATGTTTTATATGTTTTATATGTTTTATATGTTTTATATGTTTTATATGTTTCATATGTTTTATATGTTTTATATGTTTATATGTTTTATATGTTTATATGTTTTATATGTTTATATGTTTTATATGTTTATATGTTTTATATGTTTATATGTTTATATGTTTTATATGTTTTACATGTTCATATGTTTTATATGTTTCATATGTTTCATATGTTTTATATGTTTCATATGTTTTATATGTTTCATATGTTTTATATGTTTTATATGTTTATATGTTTATATGTTTTATATGTTTTACATGTTCATATGTTTTATATGTTTCATATGTTTCATATGTTTCATATGTTTCATATGTTTCATATGTTTCATATGTTTCATATGTTTTATATGTTTATATGTTTTATATGTTTATATGTTTTACATGTTTTATATGTTTCATATGTTTTACATGTTTTACATGTTTTATATGTTTTATATGTTTCATATGTTTTATCTGTTTATATGCTTTATATGTTTTAAATTGATATGTTTGATTTGTTTCATATGTTTTATATGTTTTATTCCCCCACACCAAACAACAACAGAACATATCATTTTAAAGCTGCCTTTTATTTGTTGTTTTTTTTGTTTTTTGTTCAATCATTTTTTTTTCTTTTTTTGAAAGTGCAGTGATTGTAAAGGTTTTCTAGAAAAGTGTATTTTTAGCATACATACGTCACTGTTTTTATTACATGCACGTCTTCTGGTTGGGTCACGTGGCATTTTTAAAAATGTCATCCATTGCTGTCAGACTTGGTTGTACAGCTTGGAAATCAAAATCATGAAAAAAAAATTTTTACGGGTGATTCTAATGTGATATTATTTGAGCTGATTGGGAAAAATCGAACGAACGAATCTGCTCTCCCAATTTAGAGGGGCGTCATTTGATTAAAGCCTGCCCTCATTTTAGTCCAATTGAAAGAACCCAAAGCTGAATTCATAGTCCATTTTAGATGACATACGTTCTAAAAATTTCAAAACATGTACATTCTGCATCGACATTTTTTTAAAAATTGCTTTGTGTGTGAGTGTATGTTTGTGGTTTTTTTTTTGGTTTTTTTTTTGGGGGGGGGGGGGGGCTGGGGGTGTATTGTAGTTAACTAATTAACTATTTCACAAGTTAAAGTTAAACTTATAAATGTTAAGAATTATTTTAATGGTCACCAACCAGTGGCTTCATTAGGGGTGTGGGTGATGCGGACCGCACCGGGGGACACCCTCACAAGGGGGTTATGCCCAATCGAAAATGTAAATTGAACTGAGTTCGCTCCGGTCGGTTTAAAATAACAGAACTCACTTAATACAACAAAGGGGTTCCACCACAGCAGAGTGACACCAAAATAGCTGTCTCAAGAACAGGGTGTCAAGAGAACAGGATGAACACAAGAACATGGTGCAACCAGAGCAGGGTGCAACCAGAGCAGGGTGTCACCAGAGCAGGGTGTCACCAGTGCAGGGGGATCACCAGGGCAGGCAGACTTGGAGCAGGTTCATAGGGAGGTCTGGAGGGGGTAATGGAAATGTCAGGGATGCAGTAAGGAGATGTCGGGCTCACTTTGCAAGGATAAAACAAGAGGGATGTGTAACTTTTCCTGCTCAACTCCAGGTTAGATCAAGAGACTGCGAGCAAGTAGCAGTTATCGTTTAGGCTTTTCAAGCTATGAGTCTACTCTGTCAAACAAAGAAGTGCTGCTTGTGTCCCCTCCCACTGAACACTTTCTACAGTACATTATTTTAACTAAGCGTCAGTTCACACAATCAAATTTCGCGTCAAATTGTTGTATGGACGCACTATTTTGTGCGTGGTTTATTTTTTGGGGAATTTGATCAAATATGAATTTGAAAGTTGTAACAAGGCTTCATAGACGAATTGCATCAAATGCTTGAAGGAAAATTTTATCGTGTGAACCGACCCTAAGAGAATTTTTATTTGAAATACAAAGAATGCCAAGGCACCTGAAAGCAACAAATTTCCGTTCGACCAAACTTCCGTCGATCAATTTTCCGTCGACGAAATTTCTTTCGATCTAATTTCCGGTAACCATGCCAAACCCATGCACAGTCTTATATATATATTCTTTTAATGCTGTCAAAGGCCATTTTATAGTCCAAATAGAGTTGTACTGGGATATTATATTCGTAACATTTCTCTAATAAGCATCTGGTAGTGAAAATCTGATCAGTCGTTGATCTGTTTTGTCTGAATCCAAATTTGTAGTCGACTACTAATTCTTCAGTATATTGTCGTAGTCTTTTCGCGATTTGTTTTGTCAGTATTTTGTATGTAATAAATAACAGGAAAATTCGTCTCTAGTTTCAAGTTTGGAATCGTGTCACCGAGCCTACAAGTATTGCCCACAATCTGTGTGTCTGTGGTGTCATGTGACTCGATGTGTCTGTGGTGTCATGTGACTCGATGTGTCTGTGGTGTCATGGGACTCGATGTGTATGTGGTGTCATGTGACTCGATGTGTCTGTGGTGTCATGTGACTCGATGTGTCTGTGGTGTCATGTGACTCGATGTGTATGTGGTGTCATGTGACTCGATGTGTCTGTGGTGTCATGTGACTCGATGTGTCTGTGGTGTCATGTGACTCGGTGTGTCTGTGGTGTCATGTGACTCGGTGTAGTTGTGGTGTCATGTAAGAGGAGCTTTTCAAAGCCGAAACTTACAAAGAACTATTTCCGAGCCAGCATTGCACAGTCCATGTGTGCTGCTCACGTGATCTGGTCAACTAAAAGTGATAAGATGAAGCATGTCAAATGTTTATGCAGGCTTTAACTTGTTTGCACCTTTTAAGGACAAGAGAATTACAGTTTTATCATTGCAAAAGTAACTTTTGTTGCATGTTTTAAACGTGGTGGCCTCGGATTCAACGGTATTTTCCCTTTGTCTTTTGTCGCTTTAGGACAGCGGTTCTCAACCTGTGGGTCGCAACCTCTTTGTGGGTCAAATGACCCTTTCAAAGGGGTCACCTAAGACCATCGCAAAACACATGTACTCTACAGTTATGAAGTAGCAATAAAAATAATTTTGTGATTGGGGGTCATGGCTGAATTGTATTAAAGGGTCTCGGAATTAGGAAAGTTGAGAACCACTGCTTTAGGACGTTATTACGGACCGTTATAAATTGAGAATTTAATCTCTTAATTTTAGACTATGGCTTGTTCTAGAAACAGTGCATAATAAAGGACGATACCAAAGTTTAAAAAAATAACAAATAAAACGACAATCAAGGCCAGAGCTAATTACAATTAATAACTTTTTAATTTGTGAACTTCAATTAAATAATAACAGCAAAAGAAATATGATTAAAATTATAAACTTACAGATTTGAAAGGTACCGGTACTGTGTATACAAATACAAGGAGTGCGAAATGGTACAACGATGAAATAGAAAAATCTACACACAACAGCACATCTCGTGATCAAAAGAAAATCTCTCTCGCTCTCTATCTGTCAGCCCTTTTATAGGCATTTCCTACTAATGTCTAGAACAGTCTAATGCATTGTTTTGCTTACCCGTTTTATCCAGATCCTTCTATAAGGTTCTGAATAACGAAGCTTTTTGTAAACAAGGGAAAGTTTTTGTTAGCCACACTTCAAAGGCGGTCACGGGAGTTCACGAGGGGTCATGCACGTGGGAGGCGAGCTATGCGTGTAACACATCATCCCTCATAACAACGTTTTTACCAAAAAGTGATTCCATTTGATCTAATTAAGATCCTGGTCCGTTAAGGAGTGGGGGGACTCGGGGGGAAACCATGATTTTGCCGCACCGGGTGACACATACTCTAGTGACGCATCTGTTACCATCCAGTAGTCGGGGGGCGCAGGCCTGATTCGTGGGGACACCAAGTAATAAAACTCGCTGTAGGAAAAATGGGAACAAAAACTTAAAGCTCGACTTTTCAGTGGGTGCCAGATTGTTTGTTAGCCAGGGCACCAGATTGTTTGTTAGCCAGGGCGACAGATTGTTAGTTAGCCAGGGCGACAGATTGTTAGATTAGCCAGGGCGCCAGATTGTTTGTTAGCCAGTGCTTCAGATTGTTAGTTAGCCAGGGCGACAGATTGTTTGTTTAGCCAGGGCGCCAGATTGTTTGTTTAGCCAGGGCGCCAGATTGTAAGTTTAGCCAGGGCGCCAGATTGTTAGTTAGCCAGTGCTTCAGATTGTTAGTTTAGCCAGTGCTTCAGATTGTTAGTTAGCCAGGGCGCCAGATTGTTTGTTTAGCCAGGGCGCCAGATTGTTTGTTTAGCCAGGGCGCCAGATTGTTTGTTTAGCCAGGGCGCCAGATTGTAAGTTTAGCCAGGGCGCCAGATTGTTTGTTAGCCAGGGCGACAGATTGTTAGATTAGCCAGGGCGCCAGATTGTTTGTTAGCCAGTGCTTCAGATTGTAAGTTTAGTCAGTGCTTCAGATTGTTAGTTAGCCAGGGCGACAGATTGTTAGATTAGCCAGGGCGCCAGATTGTTAGTTAGCCAGTGCTTCAGATTGTAAGTTTAGCCAGTGCTTCAGATTGTTAGTTAGCCAGGGCGACAGATTGTTAGATTAACCAGGGCGCCAGATTGTTTGTTTAGCCAGGGCGCCAGATTGCTATTTAGCCAGGACGTCAGATTGTTAAATTAGCCAGTCGCCAGATTGTTAGTTTAGTCAGGTCGTCATATTGTTAGTTTAGCCAGGGCGTCATATTTTAGTTTAGCAAGGGCGTCATATTGTTCGTTCAGCCAGGGCGTCAGATTGTTTAGACAGGGCGTCAGATTGTTATTATAGCCATGGCGCCATATTACTTAACGGCGCTACTTGTATTGATTTACTATGAGATATTTTCACATTTCCGTTGTTTTCTTTTTTAATTCTTAAAGAGATACAGTGGCGTGCACGAATGGGGTGGAAGAGGTGGTCCTACCCGGGCGGCCCTTTTTATGCTTTCGGCCGAATCCAGAATTTGTGTTCGTGAAAAGTTGGAGGGCGTCCAAAACGTTGTTCCGCCCCTGTTGGTACTAACCCTATAGTATAACTAAGCCACTGAATGGATAACATCTAGTCTACTAGTAACATCATCTATGTTACGTCATGCGTGGAGTAACATCGGACAGTCATAAACAGCAATCCTGGTCTGTACGCCATCTCCTCCCCCGTCATTGCCTCAGCGTCCTGGGCGGAGGGGGAAGGGAATGGAAGAGCGGAGCAAATAGTAGAAAATTTATTGAGCGGGCTGACACGGGGCCTTATTAGAGAGTAGTTTGGCTACTTGGAGGTGAGCCATTAGTCCTTCAAAGTGAGTCACTTCAAGCCATAGAGACGTGCCCGACTCACGTCCTGTAGTGTCCCGGTCCTTGGCGTCCGTCCCGGACATACAAAGCTACTTAGTTAATGACGTTGGGAACTCGGATGGGGGGATCCTTGGATCCGGTCTATGCTCCAATTTTGATCTCCCACCGGAAACCTTGATGACCGGTATTAGTTGTTTGATGTGGGGTATTGCGGGACCTTATCGTGTGGGGGGGTCTCTTTATTCCCCATTATCATCATTCCGCGTAAAAGAATAATTTGGAAGATTCAAAATTGCATGGCCTGAAGCTAATTGTTCTGAATGAGACATCTGAAATCAGACAGAAGTCTGTACTAGAAATCATGGGCGTGTTTTGAGCAAATTTTATTGTAAAACAAATGAGTTATTTTCGAAATACAAAAATGTATAAATAGAACAAATGTTTCAAATGCGCTCATTCACAAAAGCAACATTTAGTTAAGAGATGGTAATCCTATAATAAGAAATACTCTTCGCACGCTTCATCTGTTAATAGTGACAACAGCAGTCATGCTTATACGGAAAATGTTGAAATGACGTCATTTATAATTCGGTGTTAAGGGACATCTGTTTCACAGAAGTGTACTTTGTTGAGACAATGTCCTGTGTATCCAGAAATGTGTTTGAAAGAAATTTCGTCGACGGAAGTTTGGTCGAACGGAATTTCGGTTGATTTTTTTTTTTGGTCCAGTTCACACGATCAAATTTTGCGTCAAATTTCTTTTTTGAACGCATTATTTTGTTTTACTATTTAGTATAGTGCGTTCAAAAGGAAATTTGACGAAAATTTGATCGAGTGAACTGGACAAAAAATATCGACCAAACTTCCGTTCGATCAAACTTCCGTCCATTAATTTTCCGTCTAGGAAATTTCTTTCGAACAAATTCCCGGTAACCAATGTCCTTTGATGCCATTTCGTTAGAAACTAAAAATACATATTTTTTTAAAATTTAATTCAAAATACTTTTTGTGAGATCAAGACCACAATAACTACATTAAATGCAGTAGATATTTTACGGCAGATCTAATGTAATAACCATTTTAAAAATAAATAAAAACCAGCCGACCCTTGGTTTTTCTTGTTGTGCGTTCAGACTCCCATTTAATACAACCGGCGAGATTAACTGGCCGTTGCTTTACCGTAAACTTCCACTTATCAGTTCGGGAGTGAATTAAATGTGAACATCTCCAAAACACCAAGCAGCGACATTTCAAGCGACTCATGGGAGCAGCTTCGAGAATGAACCTGGGGCTGCACAGTCGGCAATAAAGACTGGAGTCCAACCCGATCTTCCGGATGTAGATTTTAAAGAAAACATTTTCTGGGGCAGTTGGGTAACCTAGTCTGACACCATCAAAAATTCCAATGACTATTTTTTAACAAAATAAAAGAAAATTAAGAAAAAAAAATCATAGAGATTAAAAAAAAATATCGATTGAAATTTTTTAAAATGACCTTTTTTTAAAAAAAAAAATCCATTTAGTTAGAGAAAAAAATGTATCCTTGATTCTCCCAGTGTCCACAACCAAGATCTTCTCCTTCTGCTTGCATGGGCTTGAGACTGTCGTTGCCTGGGCTTGAGACTGTCTAATGCGCATGGAGTGTCAGAAATGAAAGGGCCAGTGATCCATGTGGAAACGAAAAGATTTCTTAACTGCGGTGAATTGAAAAGTCAGTCAGTGGCGGAGGAAATCACGATGTGTGCCAGGGGCGTCTATCCCCCCCCCCGGTCAATCCCCAGATAATCCCCCAGCTAATCCCCAACTAATCCCCTGCTAATTCCAAATTTAAAATTAAAATATTTGTATTTACTTTTGTTACCGGGGAAAGAAAAGAGGAGTGGGGGGTGTATCCCCCCCTAACTCAGATTGGAAGTTGCTGCTATCTCTGTCCCCCCCCCCCGGGCACCGCCATGTAGACGCCCTGGGATGTAGGGGAAGGGGGATGACGAGACTTTTGATAACGACGAATCTTATTAAATAGTCCATGAAAGTTGTCTAAAATGAGTATTATCATGTTCCAAAACAATACATCTGAAGTCACATAGGAACTATTATTATACATAGCATACTAGCTAAGATGTGACTGAACTCTGAACTGATGCGCTATTTGAAGATAACATTTAGCGGGTTTTTTGGTGTGCTTTTTTTTTGGGGGGGGGGGGTTTCGGTTGTTGTTTTTAGGATTTACATGTTTGGAAAATTTAGTTGTTAAAGGTTGGCTGAAATGGTTCGTGAACGGAAGAGAGCCGGGCCAAAGCTAGAAAGTTGAAGACGGCTGCTGCTCGTGCAGCTTACAACAAACTGACAGCCGAGGTCCGTAAGGAGGTTGACAGGGCAAAGAAGGAAAAATGGGTTGGTACATGTGGAAAACTCGACCTGAAAGACGGAAAAAAAGGTCTGGCGATTGATGGACTCTCTATCCTGCATGGGGAAGGTACGTAACCTGCGTCCTCTGCAAACGACTACTGGCACGGCTACCACAGATGCCAAAAGTGCCGAAGCTTTAAATAAGCATTTTGCAAAGATTAACAGGAAGCAGAAAGAGACCAGAGAGAGCCGGAACCTTAACCGTCTTCGGAAACATGGAGAAGAGGCCCAACGGTGGGGACCGCATGACGAGATATTCACAGCCCCTTACACTATGGTTGAGTTGCAAACCGCCATTGACAAGTGCGACGCCGCCAAGGCACCAGGTCCGGATAAGATCTGTAATGAAATGATCAAAAACCTTGGCCCGATAGCGAAGACAAAGCTATTGTCAATCATAAACAGATCATGGGTAACCGGAATCCTACCCAGAGCTTGGCTTAGCGCTACCATCGTCCCTATTCCCAAAGAAGGGAAAAATCTCAATCACCCTAACGGCTATCGTCCGATCTCCCTGACATCGTGTTTGGGGAAGGTAGCCGAGAGAAGGGTTAACCAAAGGCTGTACTGGTACCTGGAGAGTACCGACAGCCTGAGTCCAATACAGGCGGGCTTCCGCAAGGGAATGCAGCCTGTAGATCAAGTGCTCCGTCTTCTCCAATCCATAACAGATGGGCTCCAGAAAAAAATCAAATACAGTGGCTGTATTTTTCGACCTCCGGCAGGCATACGACCGAGTCTGGAGGTCCGGTCTATTATTGAAATTGCAAAAGATGGGAGTAACTGCCAACATGTATAGGTGGATTGCCGGTTTCCTCACAAACCGGACAATAAGCACGAAATTCGGCAGTGAAACCTCCAGGAAAAGAACCCTTGAGGAAGGGCTCCCACAAGGGTCAGCCCTCAGTTGCACACTTTTCCTGGCATACATTAATGACTTGCCACAAAATTTGGTAACCAATGCCGCGATGTATGTTGACGATTTGGTTATCTGGAGCACCGGTAAGGATGTCCACCGCCTGCAAACGCTATTACAGCAAGACCTATCATCTATCAACAGGTTCATGCAGCGGTGGCATCTGGAAATCAACACCGAGAAGACGGTCTATTCGCTGTTTACAAATGGGCGAACCATTCTCAAACAGGAGATTGAGCTGAAGATGGGGGATGTAGCGCTCAAATGGGACAAGCAACCGGTTTACCTGGGAGTCAAATTGGATCAAAAGGTGCAAATGCATAACTTTGTACACGACCTCTGCTCCCAGGCGACCGCCAAGCTCAATCTGGTGAAAAAATTGGCTTGCACAAGTTGGGGCGCGGGCGCAAGCTCGCTTAGAGCGCTACTCCTAAGCAGTGTAAGGTCGGTAATGGATTACAGCATGCCGGTCCAATCCTTTGCAAGCAAAACTGCACTGGAGAAGTTGAGTCGAATCCAGAATCAGGCTCTGAGATTCATCTGTGGCGCATTCAGGACCACATCCACAGCTGCTGTAGAAGTCTTGGCCAATGTTGAACCGCTCGAAATTAGGAGGGAGAAGGCTATTTTAAGTACCGTAGAGAGGTACCGACGGCTGACAGAAAGAGAACCATCGTTTCAGATGCAGAATAACTGGGTTGCGGGCAGAAGACTAAAAAGATCCTCATTCATGCACCAGGTCGTGGAGCTTGAAAGGACCGTCGATCTGCCCCAGAATAGAGAGCGGCTGACCCGAATCCCAGTTAATCCGCCGTTCGCGGAACCCTCACGTCCTTCCATACATTTGGCCTTGACCGACGCGGCAGTGACAAAACGGAGCCCTGAGCATGTTCAGAGAGCGGCCGCCCTTGAGACCATGGATTTGTACTCCGAAGTACCTGTAAAAGTGTTCACGGACGGATCTGCCAATCTGAGAGAAAGTACTGCTGGGTATGGTGCGCTCATACTATACCCAGCGGGGGGGGGGGGGGCAGAAAGCCAAGAACTCTCTGGACCCTGTGGGACTACAGCATCAAACTTTGATGCGGAGCTTGAGGCTATACACAGGGCACTGGAGTAAACGAGCTTGCGGGACTCGATGTGGTCGTGTTCTCGGACTCAAGATCCGCTCTCGAGATCTTGGGAAAGAGACAGGGTAGCACCCAAATGGTTGACGTCATCTTAGATGACGTATGCAAAATCGGCGAAATAGGAGGCACGGTGACAGTGCAATGGATCCATGGCCACGTCAACATCAGTGGCAACGAGAAAGCGGACACTCTTGCGAAAACCGGGGCCGCCCAGCCTCAGCCAGAAACACCAATGACTGGATTGGGAATAAAGAACTGGCTGGCTGACCATTGTAGGAAAAAGTGGTACAGGCAAGAGGCGTCTATTCGAACATGCAAACTCCTAGCAAACAAGACCCATGGTGGGGGTTAGGCCGAAAGCAGCAGAGTTTAGTGACGCAAATGCGCACCGAGCATTGCCCCATAGGCACGTACTTCTGGCGTCTAGACAACAATCGGGATCCCACCTGCCGGCATTGCAGCCTGGTCCCGGAAACGCTGGCGCATTTGTTGACCGAATGTCCCTCACTGGAGCTTCCGGGGGAGGCCAGGGCGGAGGGGGAACCCTATGTGAGGAGAATGTTGTATGGCACAGCTCAGCAGATGGAGTTGATTGCCAGTTTACTAGCCGGGGCCTTAAGAGAGTGATCTCAGGCCCTCACCAGAATATGTGTGTTAGTTAGTAGTAAAAAAATAATTTTAACTTTCCAAACATGTGACCCCAAAAATGTTAGAGTTCAATTTAATATTTATGAATTTAAATGACAGAATTGTTAAGTTTTTTTTGTTGTTGTTTTTTTTTTAAGAGGGATCCATTTCTTCTTCAGATCCATTTCTTCGTCTGATCCATTTCTTCTTCTGATCCATTTCTTCTTCAGAACCATTTCTTCTTCAGAACCATTTCTTCTTCTGATCCATTTCTTCTTCTGATCCATTTCTTCTTCAGAACCATTTCTTCGTCTGATCCATTTCTTCTTCTGATCCATTTCTTCTTCTGATCCATTTCTTCTTCAGAACCATTTCTTCTTCTGATCCATTTCTTCTTCAGAACCATTTCTTCTTCAGAACCATTTCTTCTTCTGATCCATTTCTTCTTCAGAACCATTTCTTCTTCAGAACAATTTCTTCTTCAGAACCATTTCTTCTTCAGAACCATTTCTTCGTCTGATCCATTTCTTCTTCAGAACCATTTCTTCTTCAGAACCATTTCTTCTTCTGATCCATTTCTTCTTCAGAACCATTTCTTCTTCAGAACCATTTCTTCTTCAGAACCATTACTTCTTCAGAACCATTTCTTCGTCTGATCCATTTCTTCTTCAGAACCATTTCTTCTTCTGAACCATTTCTTCTTCTGATCCATTTCTTCTTCAGAACCATTTCTTCGTCTGATCCATTTCTTCTTCAGAACCATTTCTTCTTCTGATCCATTTCTTCTTCTGATCCATTTCTTCTTTAGAACCATTTCTTCGTCTGATCCATTTCTTCGTCTGATCCATTTCTTCGTCTGATCCAATTCTTCTTCTGATCCATTTCTTCTTCAGAACCATTTCTTCTTCTGATCCATTTCTTCTTCTGATCCATTTCTTCTTCAGAACCATTTCTTCGTCTGATCCATTTCTTCTTCTGATCCATTTCTTCTTCAGAACCATTTCTTCTTCAGAACCATTTCTTCGTCTGATCCATTTCTTCTTCTGATCCATTTCTTCTTCTGATCCATTTCTTCTTCAGAACCATTTCTTCTTCAGAACCATTTCTTCTTCAGAACCATTTCTTCGTCCGATCCATTTCTTCTTCTGATCCATTTCTTCTTCTGATCCATTTCTTCTTCAGAACCATTTCTTCTTCAGAACCATTTCTTCGTCTGATCCATTTCTTCGTCTGATCCATTTCTTCTTCTGATCCATTTCTTCTTCAGAACCATTTCTTCTTCAACACCATTTCTTCGTCTGATCAATTTCTTCGTCTGATCCATTTCTTCGTCTGATCCATTTCTTCTTCTGATCCATTTCTTCTTCAGAACCATTTCTTCTTCTGATCCATTTCTTCTTCTGATCCATTTCTTCTTCTGATCCATTTCTTCTTCAGAACCATTTCTTCGTCTGATCCATTTCTTCGTCTGATCCATTTCTTCGTCTGATCCATTTCTTCTTCTGATCCATTTCTTCTTCAGAACCATTTCTTCTTCTGATCCATTTCTTCTTCTGATCCATTTCTTCTTCTGATCCATTTCTTCGTCTGATCCATTTCTTCGTCTGATCCATTTCTTCGTCTGATCCATTTCTTCTTCTGATCCATTTCTTCTTCAGAACCATTTCTTCTTCTGATCCATTTCTTCTTCTGATCCATTTCTTCTTCTGATCCATTTCTTCTTCAGAACCATTTCTTCTTTAGAACCATTTCTTCGTCTGATCCATTTCTTCGTCTGATCCATTTCTTAGTCTGATCCATTTCTTCTTCTGATCCATTTCTTCTTCAGAACCATTTCTTCTTCTGATCCATTTCTTCTTCTGATCCATTTCTTCTTCTGATCCATTTCTTTGTCTGATCCATTTCTTCGTCTGATCCATTTCTTCGTCTGATCCATTTCTTCTTCTGATCCATTTCTTCTTCTGATCCATTTCTTCGTCTGATCCATTTCTTCGTCTGATCCATTTCTTCGTCCGATCCATTTCTTCTTCTGATCCATTTCCACATGATACATTATTTTAAAAAAAAAACTTTCGTTATTATTCAAGAGGACATAATTAATAATAATACTTTGACAATAATGATATTATAATAATAGATTATCAATAGCAATAATAACAAAAAACTATCGAGATGAAACATCCATAAAAATATGCACCACCATTTTTGTATTTTCAAAACTGTGTTGTTAAACGGGTATTCATCCGCCGCTGAGAAATAAACCCAACCTTTAAAAAAATAATAAAACATTGAGGGTAAAAAAAATTAATAAAGGCCGTCCAGTGATCTAGAAATAACACTGTTCCGATTTAAAGCTCAGTGGACCGTGAAGCAGATAACACTCACGGGATGGTTTATGCAACTGCGATCCCTAACATTTTAAATTTAACGATGGAGCCACTTGTAGGCGTTCCTGGAGTCAGCAGACCGTGAAGTTTACATTTTTAGGCCTGATTAATTCGGTGACATTTGGCGCTGGGGGAAATCACAGTTGAATGATTGGAAAGGGGGGTTGGTGTCCTTCTTTGAGATTAGTCACTCGGTTAGAACTGGTCGGACGGTAAGAACTGATCTGACGGTAAGAACTGGTTGGACGGTTAGAAATGGTCGGACGATTAGAACTCGCCGGACGGTCAGAAATGGCCAGACGGTTAGAACTGGTCGGACGGTAAGAAGTGATCTGACGGTTAGAACTGGTTGGAGGGTAAGAAGTGATCTGACGGTTAGAACTGGTCGGACGATTAGAACTGTTCCAGTGGTTAGAAGTGGCCGGACGGTTTAAATTTGTTTAGACAGGAAGGTTTTCGGTGGCCTCCAATTTTTTAGCAAGATTTTTTTTTTAATGATTTTTTAAAAAATAAAATAACAAAATATCACGTGACTTCTGATCAAGAAAGTTTTAATGCCAGTCTTACGCTTCTGTTATCAAGTCATGTCAAATGACTTTGCTTGAAGCTCTTGTGGTAAAATATCATATTGAAGATTATTATACAACTAGGCCACTCATTGATCCCATGGGACAAAATGACAATTTCATTTCTTTATAAAGCAAAATAAATAGCAATGATAACACTAATTTAATTTTGAAAACTGATTCGAAGAATACACTACATCTCTGCTTTCTTTCGATGGTGACTTTAAAAGATAATATTCACATACAAGTTTCAAAGATTTAATTAGTTCTTTTCCCATCAAAATCAATTACTTCATAATTGCAATAAATTTTGATTAAATCAACGCTCTATCAAAACAAATTCTTTTTTTTTTTTTAATTTTAAATTTTCAAGATTTCATCACCACAATACTTTTTTTCTGCAAAGATATTTTTACCGTTTAGAAGACAAAATAACCTGCATTGGTTGAAAAAATGATTTACATCATTTTTAAAGAGTGTTGTCGTGTAGACGACTTGTTTACTTCATTCTTTCTTCATGAATGAACTCTACCTGACCCCAATCTCGATACCGCATTTAGGGTGTGGGTAGCTAAAAATAGTCTCTCTCGACATTGTTTCATCATCATCATGTCCCTTAGTCCTTGGACCGTTGGGGCGCCACAGATGACATGAAAACTATCCTTCTCCATTCCTCTCTGTCTTCTACACTACGCATAGCATCGCCTAGTTTTAATCCCGTCCACTCTTTGATGTTATCTTCCCATCTTTTTCTCTGTCTTCCTCTTTTTCTCCCTCCCTTTGTTGTGCCATGCATGATTTCTTTGGCGAGTCCTCGTTTTCTTGTTACGTGGCCTAACCATTCAAGTTTGCGCTTTTTTACCGACACCAGGAGGTCATCGTACTGCCCAATTGCTTTACGAATCCTTTCCTTCACTTGTTCAATGGTGATATGCTCTCTATAGCAGATGCCAAGAATGCTTCTGAAACATTTAATCTCCATCGCTTTTATTTGCCTTTCGAGTTCTGCTGTTAATGTCCAGGACTCACAGGCATATAAGAAAATGGAGAGGATTAATCAGCGCATCAGCTTGATTTTGGTGCTGGGGGCTATATTTTTGTCGTTCCATATTTTCTTGAGCTTCTTTAGTGCTGTTGTGGCCTGCGCAATCCTGGCCATCAATTCGGGCATGGAGCCTTCTTCCGAAGCAATTGTTCCTAGGTATTTGAAACTGCCAACTGTCTCTAGTCTTTCCTCCCCGACCTTAATTTCAGTGGCGATGCCAGTGGTGCTATTCGTCATCATTTTTGTCTTTTCTGCACTGATTTGCATGCCAAAGGACGATGAAGTCTTGTCGAGACGCTTTACAAGGTTGGCTAGCTCTTCTTCGCTTCCGGCCAGTCCGTCTCTATCATCCGCAAAGCGTAGGTTGGTGATTGTTCTGCCACCAATGCTGGCTGTCCCTACATGCGTTTCCAGTGCCTCTGATGTTGAACAGGGTGGGCGAGAGCAAGCAGCCTTGTCGTACTCCAACCGTGGTCCTGAACCATTCTCCGATGTTGTTGTTGAAGAAGACTGCACTGGTGGCCTTATTATAGAGGCTGCATATCATTCTAGTTATGTTTGTCTTGATGTTGTAGTACCTCATAGTGGCCCATAAAGCAGCATGCCAGACCCTGTCGAATGCCTTCTTGACATCCACAAAGACGTGGTATAGGTTTTGTTGGTGTTGAGCATCTTTCTCACATAGTATTCGGAGGTTTAAGATCTGCTCAGTAGTGCCACGTCCTTGCCTGAAGCCTGCCTGTTCTTCAGCAATGATTCTGTCGGCATATGGTCTTAGTCGGTTCAGTATGACCTTCAGCATGACCTTGCTTGGGTGGCTTATTAGGCTAATGATGCGATAGTTTTTGCATAGCTGTAGGTTACCTTTCTTGGGGAGGGTGATGATGAGAGATTGGGTCCATGATTTGGGCCATTCCCCTGTCAGCCATATTTTGTTGCAAATATTGGTTAGAGCATTTATCATTGCTTCTCCTCCTTGTTTCACCAATTCGGCAGGGATATTATCCATTCCTGCGGCCTTTCCTATTTGGAGTGCATGGACTGCTGCTTCTACTTCTGCGCGGAGAATAGTGAAGTTTTCATTGTCCATTGCTGGAGGGACATTAAGGATCTCTGGGTCTATCTTTATATTTTCATTATAGAGCTCTGAGCAGTATTCAGTCCACTTTTTCAGGATATAATTTTCCTCGGTCGGGTCTATCTTTATATTTTCATTATAGAGCTCTGAACAGTATTCAGTCCACCTTTTCAGGATATCATTTTCCTCGGTCAGACATTTACCATGTTTATCTTGTATGGTATTACTTCGTCCTTGCCTTGCAGTGGTTATTTCTATCACCCACAGGTATGCCTTTTGCTATTGTTGTTCTTCAAGCAATTTTCAATTTCGTAGCATCGCTCTTCAATCCATTTCTTCTTCGCCCTTTTCATACCCTTTTTGATGGTTTGGTTAATGTTCCTATATTTATCTGCCCCCTCTGTATCTACCATCTTTGTTTTCTTTAACTGCCTCAGTTTATCGCATAGATAGAGGATGTCAGCTGTCACCCATGGTTTTTGTGTTGGTCGATGTTTACTAAGGATGTCATGAGCTGGGTCCGTCACAGCTGTGTTGAATTTATCAATCAGTGTGTCCATGTCTGAACAGTCTGCATTTATAATGTTAAGCGCTGCAAATTTTCATCCTATCATTGCTTGGAAGGATTCCGCTACTTTAGGATCCTCCAGCTTTTCAAGATAGAATTTGATTCCGGTATATCCCTGTTTATTTACTCTCTTTAAGTGTAGCCTAAAGGTCATCATGATTAGATCGTGGTCACTTCCAATGTCAGCTCCTGGGAAGTCTTGGCAATGTTTATACTTGACCGGAAGCGTATTTGCAACATGATGTAGTCGATCTGATTGAGGTGTTTCCCATTAGGGCTATGCCATGTGGTTTTCCTGGATATTTTTTGTGCACCCAGTGTGTTGACCAGTATGAGTTCGTTGAAGCTGGCAAATTCCAAGAGCCTCAGACATCTCTCGTTTGAAGTTGCGTTACAGTGGCGTCCACATGTTCGTTGCCAATTTGCATAGGCATCTTCTCCTACTTTGGCATTCCAATCACCTTGAACGACAAGAATGTCTTTCTTGGGGCTTTTGTTCAGCACATCCTGGAGTTGATGGTAGAAGTCCTCCACTTCTTCATCATCGTAATCTGAAGTTGGTGCATACGCTTGTAGGATGGTGATGTTGAACGGTGTTGCCCTTAGGCGAAGAGTGATGAGTCGGCTCGAAACTGGTCGGCAGCTCATAATACTGTTCTTAATGTTTTTATGGACGAGGAAGCCAACTCCTTGTTCGTGTGTGTCCCCCTGTCCACTAAAATATAGTCTGTGGCCTTCTTGAGTTGATGTTTCTCCACAGTTTTTCCATCTTATTTCTTGTTTTTTCCATCTAATTTCTGGTGTAAATACTGAATTCGATTCCGACCTTGTTTACAACTAAATAAAATTAAAAGTCTGTATCCTTAGGAAAGGGAAACATCGTGTAAGGCCTTTCTCGAGATATCAGTGAAACCGACTATATATGGGGTGGAGAGTTATTTTGAGAGCAGATCACTTATCACGAGATACTTGGAGCGTGTGTTATGTTTGCTACGAGACAGAGCTTCGTTTACTGTGTGTGTGTGTGTGTAGATTTCTTTTCATCATTATACCCTTTAGCCCATTGTGTTTTATTTAACATTGTACCGGTACAAGCCAAACAGTGTACTGTAAGTCTATAGTTTTAATTATTTTTCTTTTGATTGTGTAATTAATTATAATTAACATAATAAAACTTATTAATTGTAATTAGCCCTGGTTTGAGTATCGCAGTCTTTGTTATTGTACTTATCATTTGGTATCGTCTTTTGTTGTGTACTGTTTTAGAACGAGCCATACACTTAGATAAGAGATTAATTTCTCCATTATGATAACAGTACGTAACAATGTCCTATAGTCGACGGTTCTTACCAATTACAATTGAGAATGGACGCAAGTTCCTGCATCAACAGACAGTCAGTCAAAAAAAACAGCACGCTTCGTCCAGATTGTTTAACGTTAAGTTGGAATCGAATTCAGTATTAACACAAGAGCACCTCTGAATTCAAGAAATCGAATTCAAGATTTACACAAGAGCATGGCTGAATTCAAGAAATCGAATTCAGTATTTACACAAAAACACATCTGAATTCAAGAAATCGAATTCAGTATTTACACAAGAGCATGGCTGAATTCAAGAAATCGAATTCAGTATTTACACAAGAAAACATCTGATTTCAAGAAATCGAATTCAGTATTCACGCATCTAGTTTCCAGAAATTGAAATCAGCAGTTAGTTTCAAGAAACCTTATTCTGAATTTGCTTTAATTGCTTTAAACATTTTACTATAATATCCATTAGTTTGTTGTTAAATTGCTTCACACGCCTTAGAAATAAATGACATAATCAGCCCGAGTGATTCATCAACTCCGACCATTCAAGGAGCCCAGTTCATAGAATCTGATTCCACTGACTGCGGCCATTCAATATAGGCCAAATGGCTAAATCAGACTCCAGGGACTTCTAACCTAAAATAAGTCTGAAATTGATAAAGATTTCGGCTTTGAGATTGGTTTGAAAGTTTTTACTCTGTTTGTGTGTCTTGGGGGAGGAGGATGGGGGTTAAAAAGGCCCAGGGGGGGGATCCACAGGAAAAGCCAGAGAAAGGCATTAATTAAGTGTTAGGAAGTTCGTTTGCAGCCATCTTTTTGTACACATCAAATCCCTTAAAGCTATTCTTCCTGTCCAAGGTCATGGTGCACCACGCATTGGGTCGACTTGTGTTGTGAGCATGGTAGAGACTCTGGAATAAAAAGAGAGAGGGAGAGAGAGAGGGAGAGAGAGAGAGAGAGAGAGAGAGAGAGGGAGAGAGAGAGAGAGAGAGAGAGGGAGAGAGAGAGAGAGAGAGGTGGAAGAAGTAGGGGAAGGGAGAGAGAGGGAGCGAGACAAAGAGAGAGACAGAGAGAGAAAGAAAAACAGGGAGATTAGCAGAGTTTTAAAGAAAGGTTGACATAAATACAGAGAGACCTTGAGAGACAGAATCACACGGAGAGAAATTACAGAACCGGTAAGAAACTATGAGAGAAAGATAGACGAAGACTTTCAGTGAGAACGTTCGTTCAATTTTCTTGTGTCGTTATTCTGGCTTTCACATACCTCGTTATTATGGCTTTCACATACCTCGTTATTGTGGCGTTCATATAATTTCGTTATTCTGGCTTTCATTTAACCTCATTATTCTGGCATTCACATAGCCTCGTTATTCTGGCATTCACATAGCCTCGTTATTCTGGCTTTCACATAACCTCGTTATTCTGGCTTTCACAAACTCTCTTGTTATTCTGGCTTTCATATAACCTCGTTATTCTGGCTTTCACAAACTCTCTCGTTATTCTGGCGTTCATATAACCTCGTTTTTCTGGCTTTCACAAACTCTCTCGTTATTCTGGCTTTCATATAACCTCGTTATTCTGGCTTTCACAAACTCTCTCGTTATTCTGGCTTTCATATAACCTCGTTATTCTGGCTTTCACATAGTCTCGTTATTCTGGCTTTCACAAACTCTCTCGTTATTCTGGCTTTCACATAACCTCGTTATTCTGGCTTTCACAAACTCTCTCGTTATTCTTGCTTTCATATAACCTCGTTATTCTGGCTTTCATATAACCTCGTTATTCTGGCTTTCACATAGTCTCGTTATTCTGGCTTTCACATAGTCTTTTCTATCATTTAAAAAGAAAAATTTGTAAGCACTCCCGTACGTCATTCGTCGCTCGTTCGACGTCAAACGTTGGAGTCGAATTCATTAACAAAAACACCGAATAGAAAATTTCAATAATGTGTTTCTAAAACATGCGGTAAATATAGACATGCTGTCCTGATTAGACTGTCTAACTGGGATGTAGTCACGTGTCCACCCGCATGAATGACATTGACCCCTTGACCACCTGGGACGTAGGCACGTGTCCACCCGCATGAATGACATTGACCCCTTGACCACCTGGGACGTAGGCACGTGTCCACCCGCATGAATGACCTTGACCCCTCGACAATTTCCAAGCAAGGATAATTACAATAATGACATTTCGAGACAGCGCCATGGCGAGAAAAACCTGCGCCCATGGCAAAACCAGGATTTAGGCGCCCTCTTCACCAAAAACAAAACATGTGCATATATTTTTCACGAAAATTTAATTTTTATGCGCCCTCTATGGGATGGCGCCCGCCGCGAGTGCCCCCCATCTCCTTAACGGCCTTTCGCGCGGCACTGAGCCAGGCTGTGATTCCGTGCGTTTAAAAAGACGAACAGAAAACATTTTAAAAATTGTCCACTTGTCTGTTGTGGACGCCCGTGTTGACGTTTGTGTGAGGACACGCCTCGAATGTGTAAGACTTCATTAGAGCGCCCGCTTGGCATCCCGTTAGTTCTATGGTCTTATTGTGACACACATCACGTTTTCTTGAGTTCCCTTTTCAGTTCCCTCTTTACTCTCCACGCCCATTTCTATAAACATAGTTTCCTGGCTTGGGTTCCTTCTCAAATGACCGTTTCCTCCTCATAACATAAACGATAAAAAAAGTTACGTTCCTGTAAATTCTGCTCTTGGAAAGGGGGATGGGGGTTGGGCGGGGCTTGTAGCAGTGGTCCTCACAAAAATTTTATCAGTAGACCTCATAAATTTTCTATCAGTGGTTATACACAAAACGTGTATCAGCGGTCCTACACAAAAATTGTATTAGTAGTCCTCACCCATTTTCTATCAAGGGTCCTACACAAAACTTGTATGAGTGGTCATCACACAACTTGTATCAGTGGTCCCAACACAAAATTTTACCAGTGGGAATTACATCGCACTGGCCCGTGGGGCAGTTTAAGGATGTGCCCCATTTTGTAGGAAGAAAACATTTTAAGTTTTAGAAATGATATTTTCGTCAAGTCTATACTTAATTTTGATACGCCATTTCTTTGTATTAATAATTATCTAACACACATATTCTGGTGAAGGTCTGAGATTACTCTCTTATGACCCCGGCTAGTAAATTGGCTACCAGCTCCATCTGCTTAGTTAAGCCACATAACATTTTCCCCACGTAGGGTTACCCAACCGCGATGGCTTTCCCCGGGACATCTAGTGAGTAACATTCTGTCAACAGGTACGCAAGTGTCTCCGGGGCCAGGCTGGTAGGATCCCTGTTGTTATATAGCCGCCCGAAGTATGTGCCTATTGGTCAATGCTCGGTGCGCATTTGCGTCACTAAGCTCTGCTGTTTGCGGCCTAACCCTTACAATGGGTCTTGTTTGCTAAGAGTGGGCAGATTGGAAAAGACGCCTCTGGCGGTCGTGTTGTCTGCCCATTGCCTGTACCACTTTGTCCTGAAATGGTCTGCCAGCCAGTTCTTTATTCCCAAATAAGTTATTTGTACTTCTGGCTGAGTCTGGGCAGCCTCGATTTTTCGCCAGAGTGTCCGATTTCTCATTGCCACTGACGTTGACATGGCCTGTGATCCATTGCACTGTCACCTTGCCTCCTAGTGCACTGATTTTGCACACGTCATCAATGATGACGTCAACTAGGTGAGTGGTACCCTGTCTCTTCCTCGGGATCTCTGGAGCAGATCTTGAGTCCGAGAACACGACCACATCGCGCCACGCAAACTCGTTCTTCTACAGTGTGTGATACACGCCCTCTATGGCATTGTGTAGAGCCTCAAGCTTCGCATCAAAGTTTGATGCTGCAGCCACACAGGGCCCCGAGAGTTCCTGATATTGGGGCCCCCCTTCTGGGTATAGTATGAGCGCACCATACCCAGCAGTACCTTCTCTCAGATTGGCAGATCCGTCCGTGAACACTTTCACAGGTTCTTTGGAGTACGTATCAATGGTCTCAAGGGCAGCCACTTTCTGAACATGCTCAGGGCTTCGCTTCGTCACTGCTTCGTCGGGCAAGGCCAAATGTATGGAAGGATGCGAAGGTTCGCGTATGGCGGATTAACTGGGATTTGGGTCAAACGTTCTCTATTTTGGGGAAGATCGACAGTCCTTTCCAGCTCCACGACCTGGTGCATGAAAGAGGTCTCCTGCTCGCCACCCAGTTGTTCTGCATCTGGAACGATGGTTCCTTCTCGTCTAGCTGACGGTACCTCTCTACTGTACTGAGTATTGACTTTTCCCTGTATTTCTCTGTATTACACGTTCCAATTTGCTCGCACTGGAGCCAATGAGAAAATAGTTTCATAATGTTATAGTTTGGATATTTAGATGATTTACAGCATTCCTATAAACTTGGAGAAGTACCACTAGAAAAATTAGATTTCATTACAAATTTTGAAGCACCGTTGATGAGAGTGGCACCAAAAATACAATAGAACAAGAGTAAAGAGGGCTGGGGGAATACAAAAACTCAGGTCTAGATGTTATAGGGATGCATTATCTTTTCTCTAACAAAAAACAAAATTAAAACCACCGTTGTACGAATCTGAGAAATTGAATTGGTCAATTGGAAAAACTGGGGAGTCACAAATTTATCAATGGAAAACCACTCCCTTAACGCTAACTTCCCTAACTCCCCTAACTCACCTTACCATAACTACGCTAACCCTATCTACCCTAACCCAAACTGCCCTAACCCTCTTAACTCTAACTCGCCTAACCCTAACTCCCCAAACTGCCCTAACCTTAAATCCCTTAACCCTAACTGCCCTATCTCCCCCCTAATCCTAACTCCCCTAACCTCAACTCCACTAACCCTAACTTCCTTAACCCTAATTCCCCTAAATCTAACTACCCTAAACCTAAATCCCCTAAGCGTAACGCCCCTAACCTTTACTCGCCTAACCTTAATTCCCCTAACCCTAACTTCCCTAACCCTAATTGCCCTAACTATTCCAACTACCTTAAGCCTAACTCCCTTAACTCTAATTCCTCTAAGCCTTACTCCCCTAACCCCAACTCCCCTAACCCTAACTTTCCTAACCCTAACTTTCCTAACCCAAACTCCCCTTAGCCTAACTCCCCTAACCCGTGCACTAAATGACATCACATCTATTTTTTCATTCCCTTTTCCGCGAGTTGCAATAATCTCCATCTCGGAACAAAATATAATTGATAATCATCTAATCAAAATGGACGCCCGGTTGGACAAAATGACATCGCAGGCAGGAAATAATTAAGGGGCGTGGGGAGGGGGTATCGTATGTCCATATTGTCATTAGGGACTCATGTTTCAAGCGCCCTGACTAACCCCTTTAATGAAATCAATCCTCGGACATGGAATGTCTATCAATGGCAGGAGAAAGAGAAAGGTCAAAGGACGCCATCTTCGTTATCAATGAATGCAATCAGCTATCGGCGCAGTGAATCTATTGCGCATGATGCATGCGCAGCGAACGTTGCACCTAATTCTAATGAGTTTATGCCACATGTTCAATGGCGGATCTAAAAAATATTGAAGAGGGAAGGAAGGTGGGGCCATGTGAAAGGTGATGAAAAGGGGGGGGGGCATCTTTACCCAGGAGCTCTCTTCAGAGGAAGCTAAATTGTAATTTGTTTACCACACATGTGAATTAATACATTTTATTGGGGGGAAAGGTGCCCCGGGCAAAGATTTCTCTTCCAATGGCCCTTGAAGAAAAACTTTTTTAAAACACATGTTGGTGGGGGGGGGTAGCCCATAATGTCTGACTCCCGCCAACAAATAATTTTGGGGAAATCTTTTTTTTTTTAAAGAAACTTTTTTTAATGTGATATTTCTTGTTGGTTGGGGGGGTCGACTAATCGAACTAAAGACATCTCAGTTGTCATTATGAAAATTAGAGTTTGTCGTACACAGCTAAAGTTGACTGACGCAGTTATGACACGGGAGAGCTTAAACTCAGCCCGTAATCCGGTGGCAATGATTCGCAGCCAAGCCGAAATTTCCTTCGCATCTAATTCGAGTAATCAAGTGTAATGAATGCTTTCCCCCGCTAGCTTTACTCATGTCCGTCTTTCCTTACACAAGGTCAGAGCCTCAGAAATGATATTGCATAGTTTTTTTTATTTTTAATTGGCCAACAAATTCAGACACATTCAACACGGAAGTGGAGACACGCACAAAAAATTGAGAGAGATCTGAGCTATTTTTTAACAAATAAAATTCTATGTTTGAAACTGATTCTCCACTCGAAACATTCTTCATCTCATTAATCTTTATTTTTTTAAAACACTGGACGGAAACAAAAGACACATTTTTTTTAAAATGTCACTAATTAAACTTTGTGCCCTCAACCCCAATCAGTTTATCCGAATAGGCCAGATTGGCCAAACAGGCCACATTTGCCAAATAGGCCAGATTTTCCAAATAGGCCACATTTGCCAAATATGCCAGATTGGCCAGATAAATCCTTATAAAATACATCAAGTAAACATTGAATTCAAAACCAGATTGGCCGCGTTGACTTGAGTTTGTAAATTTGCGCTCACGCTTTCAAACATAAAAAGACTTTTTTATTTTTTATTTTTGGGGATTTTCATCTAAATTTAAATTTACGATAAAAATTTCACCACTTTCAAATGGAAATCAATATAAAAAAAGCATATTCTTAATTTGAGATCTGGTTGAAGCCGAAGAAATTTAACATCCATATCGATTTTCAGCAAAGTGATTGGCACAAACAAATCGGCACAGATTTCCTTTTTTTTAGTGTCATTTTCTTTTTCCTTCGATTGATTTCAAAAAAAGTTATTGAACATTTTTTTTAGGGAAAATGAAATTGCTGTTGCGTGTTGCAAAATTCTTTAGCACTTGACCCTTGATCCTTGTAAGGCCGTTGGCATTGTGGTGTTAGAAGCAGCCGTTCCCACGAGTTACCACTCGTGGATTCAGGCCACAGAGGATGTGAGTGATAGGAATCTAATTTGAGACCACACGCTAGGTGGCGCACTTCAGCGTGACCACTCGCTAGGTGGCGCACTTCAGCGTGACTAGGTGGCGCACTTCAGCGTGACTACTCGCTAGGTGGCGCACTTCAGCGTGGCGACTCTCCAGGAAAATTTATTATATT
Organism: Omphiscola glabra; assembly: GCA_964017045.1. Taxonomy (NCBI): domain Eukaryota; kingdom Metazoa; phylum Mollusca; class Gastropoda; family Lymnaeidae; genus Omphiscola; species Omphiscola glabra. Next base: position 5,763,526 of record OZ024803.1, on the reverse strand, counting down.
TTTTTTTAGTTCATTAATGTCAAAATGAGTAATCGGAGTGATGAGATCAGAGTGATGAGATCGGAATGATGAGATCGGAATGATGAGATCGGAGGGATAAGATCGGAATGATGAGATCGGAGACATGAGATCGGAATGATGAGATCAAAGGGATGAAATCGGAGACGTGAGATCGGAGGGATGAGATCGGAGTGATGAGATCGGAGGGATGAGATCGGAGGGATGAGATCGGAGGGATGAGATCGGAGGGATGAGATCGGAGGGATGAGATCGGATTGATCAGATCGGAGGGATGAGGTCTGAGTGATGAGATCGGAGGGATGAGATCGGAGTGATCAGATCGGAGGGATGAGGTCGGAGTGATGAGATCGGAGGGATGGGGTCTGAGTGATGAGATCGGAGGGATGAGATCGGAGTGATGAGATCGGAGGGATGAGATCGGAGTGATGAGATCGGTGGGATGAGATCGGAGTGATGAGATCGGAGACATAAGATCGGAGAGATGAGATCGGAGTAATGAGATCGGAGTGATGAGATCGGAGTGATGAGATCGGAATGATGAGATCGAAGGGATGAGATCGGAGACATGAGATCGGAGGGATGAGGTCGGAGGGATGAGGTCGGAGTGATGAGATCGGAGGTATGAGATCAGAGGGATGAGATCGGAGACATGAGATCGGAGGGATGAGATCGGAGGGATGAGATCGGAGGGATGTGATCGGAGGGATGAGATCAGAGGGATGAGATCAGAGGGATGAGATCAGAGGGATGAGGTCTGAGTGATGAGATCGGAGGGATGAGATCGGAGTGATCAGATCGGAGGGATGAGGTCGGAGTGATGAGATCGGAGGGATGAGGTCTGAGTGATGAGATCGGAGGGATGAGATCGGAGTGATGAGATCGGAGGGATGAGATCGGAGACATGAGATCGGTGTGATGTGATCGGAGTAATGCAATCGCAATTGATGTTTTGGATTGATGTCATCCGACATGATTTTTCTAAGTTTAACAAGTTTAAGGCATTTTTTAAAATGATTTTTTTTTTAGCATTTCTGTTTTTTTTTTCATTTACATTTTTTTTTTTTGTTGTATTTTATCTTTGTTTTTTGTTTTTTGTCAATAAAGTGAGTTGTCTCCATAAAATTAGTATTCTACAAACATTTCTCTTGCGGAACGGTAATTCCTAAAATACAGAACCAGGTATGGTAATGTTTTGTGTAAGAACTGTGTGAGATTATAGACTATTTGAAGTTTGGTGGGTTCTTTTTTGGTTTTTATACAAGGACAAACTAAATGTGGGCACATGACGCGATACGGACATGACAAAATATATTGTTTAGAGGTCTTGCAAGGTGCTCGAGATTATAACGTCTTCAACATTTGTGACCAGGATTGTCAATTTACAATGATTGGATCTTCAACATTTGTGACCAGGGCTGTCAAGTTACAATCATTGGATCTTCAACATTTGTGACCAGGGCTGTCAAGTTACAATCATTGGATCTTCAACATTTGTGACAGGGCTGTCAAGTTACAATCATTGGATCTTCAACATTTGTGACCAGGGCTGTCAAGTTACAATCATTGGATCTTCAACATTTGTGACCAGGGCTGTCAAGTTACAATCATTGCATCTTCAACTGTATTACGCAGCGGATCAACTTTGAAAAAAAAAAGGGGGGGGGGTTTGGACTGTGATTCCAGCCGCAACTATCGCATGTTTTATCAGTTGAGTAGTTGGACGAAAAGATCTTCAGTGTTGAACTCTAGCCATGGTTTAAGAGATTGAGGCACTGAATCTGACTCCGTGGACAAAAACATCTCCTGCTAGTCACAGTTTTTAATTTGGCTCCTTGTATATTGTGAGCCTTATGGTTGGACTTTTGTGAGCCACGTGATGGAACTTTGTGAGGCACATGATGGAATTTTGTGAGCCAAGTAATGGAATTTTGTGAGCCAAGTGATGGAACTTTGACAACTGTAAAGTCAAAGAACCATTCATTTACGCGTGTGCGCGTATAGAAGATAAGTAAATAAAAAAAAGGGTACAGATACATTCGACTCTGAAATAATAACATCCGAATGGTTGAGCTCAGATCCTTACGAAATACCATCACTATGTTCAATATTTGTGTGCAGTGCTTCGGGCATCTCTCCGGTGAGGTGGAGGGGGGGGGGGTCTGCCAGTCAGTACTTCTGTTTGTATTAAAAGAATATTTTTAATGTGTGCTTCAGTTGACATGTCTGAAATAAATACCGAATTCAAGTATGCCCAAGAGTCTTCGGCACCCTCAATTTCTGCACTCCTCTTCCCTCGCGCTGATCAATGTGCGCCACGTTAAGTAACTTTGTACGGGGTTGAATCTAAGAGTTTGTCAAATTATTACTCTGGGGCGCGCCACAGCTGTAGTGAATTCAGTTTAATGAATAATGCCTCCCCTTGGAGTTTAAAAATTATTTCCCCCATTAAAAGAAACACTGAATTCATTTATACTCTAAAATGCACCTCTTGATTTTGAAATAAGCAAACAGTTTCTGGGGAGCTGACGCCACAGACCCTAATTTCGCACTCCCTTTCACGATACAAACTCTGCAGTCATCTGACAATGCCACTCCTCGAGATAAGTAAACATTGACACCTGAACGGTCCACCCCCATTAGCCTCCCTTTTTGCGCCTCTGGCAGAGGTGTAGCTAGTGTGTTTGGCACCAGGCGACAATATTCTTTTTTACGCTCCGCCCTCAACTCTGAAACCCATTATTTCTATCCATTTAATGCCACCAAAACCCATTTTGGCGCCTCTGCTAGTCTAGCGCCAGGGTTCATCCATCCCTTCTGCCCCTTCAGCTACGCATCTGGCCACTGGCACTGCCCCCCCCCCTGAAAATCTGAAATTCCCCCCACCCTTCCCCCCTGGATTGAATTGTTTGAAAGAAACACTGTGTATGAATCTTTTGATTTTTTTTTCTAAATTTTTATTCTTTAACCGGAAGTTTCCCCACAGTTGAACAAACAACAATATAATTATAATGCTCTTTTCCAAAGTTAGACAAACCTTTAAAGTTAGACAACCATTTCTAAACTCTTTACACAAACAACGTAGCTGATCAACAACGAAGAAATCATTTGGTAAATAATGTTTGGTAATGAGCAAGCGTTTTGGTTCCTCTAACACAAGAGGATCCGGAAGTGAATTAAGAGTTGCGTGCGGTCATTTATGTGGTCGTACTTTTTGGTGGCCAAACTTTCATCTCAGAGCATATCGCCAAAAAATGATGAGAATGTCCTCAAGTAATTAAACTCTGTCCACCCAGACATTCTTGTGAATGGGATGTCATCCCTCCAGCATTATAGCACCCCCGTCCCATCCCCCACCCCCCACCCCCCTCATCACTCTCACGTACCCCAGGTCTCGGGGTGTGTCCACATCCTCTGTAATGAAGATGATGTCCCACGAGTGCGCGCGAAGCTGAGATTCCAATTTCCTGCCTCTTTTCACAGGAGAGTCTTAGTTTAACAAACTCTTTGAGCGGGCGCGAGTCCCCGTGGAAGGGGTGGAAGGGGGGTCTTTCAGGGGAATACGCTCTTGTCGTACAAAAGTTCTCAAAAGATTTTTTTTTAACCAAGGGTTTGCTTGCTCCACGTAGCTATGATGGTTTCCATTATACAGCCATCTAGCAGATGACGTCAACGTTACGTCTTGCAATGTGGGACTCGAACCTTATCTGTTGGAAAAATCAATGATATTAAATGAAGTACTGTGTTCAAGCTGTGTGAAGGAAATACATGTAGTAGAAAAGGGAACGTAGACACGTGAACTAGAAAGACAGGATCACTTAAGCTTTTAACAAGTTCCTATTTCTTCTCTTATTTTCGTTTGTCATGTCTGCCGGGGAAGGTTCTAAGCCGAAACGTTCTTCTTTTACTGTTCTTTCTTTCGTTACTGTCTTGTCTTTCGATTCAAACTTCCACATTGCTTGTTCTACTATTTCCAATAAAAAAAATATTTTCTAGTGTGAAAATTAGGGAGAATATTCAAAATTTAAATAAAAAAAGTTTAAGCTTGTCCGGAGGACTTAACAAGCTATATAGCATACCGTTTGAATATATACATTTTTTACTGACTGTTCTAAAATAGCAAAAATATTTTTAGCACTTACAAAATGAACATTAATGAGATAGTTCATGAATCTTTATATCATCATTTATTATGACCAGAGCCGTAGCATGACTTTAGGCGGCCCCTTTGACACTTTTCGATTGTGTGCCGCCCCCCCCCCCCCCCCCCCGTTTTGCATTCAAGATTGTTTTGTTCCACATAACAAGTTTGGTTCCTAAAATATCCCAGCCCCCCCATCCCCCACCCAGCGGCATGCGATGGGTGGGGGATGGGGGGGGGGGGATACGAGCAGCGGCGTACCTTGACTAATTGCTGCCTGGAGCAAGTTCCCAAACTGACACACGCATAAACACACACCATTACACACGTCGCGAGACTAATCCTATGAACGTCGTAATGACTAATCCAATGAACGTCGTAATGACTAATCCAATGAACGTCGTAATGACTAATCCAATGAACGTCGTAATGACTAATCCAATGAACGTCGTAATGACTAATCCAATGAACGTCGTAATGACTAATCCTAGGAACGTCGTAATGACTAATCCTATGAACGTCGTAATGACTAATCCTATGAACGTCGTAATGACTAATCCTAGGAACGTCGTAATGACTAATCCAATGAACGTCGTAATGACTAATCCAATGAACGTCGTAATGACTAATCCAATGAACGTCGTAATGACTAATCCTAGGAACGTCGTAATGACTAATCCAATGAACGTCGTAATGACTAATCCAATGAACGTCGTAATGACTAATCCAATGAACGTCGTAATGACTAATCCAATGAACGTCGTAATGACTAATCCTATGAACGTCTTAACGGCTAATCATATGGACGTCGTAAGGCTAATTCTTTTTAAAAAAATAGTCCTATTAACATCTATAAATTTAGGCTAATCCTAAAAATGTCGTTAGGCTAATCCTAAACCAATGCTTCCGAACCAATAACAGGTGATTGTAAAGATGACGAACGGTCAAAGGGACATTACAAGGACATCGGCTTAACAAATCCGCTACAAACATGATCTCTATCACAGTGCTCCGATGACTTTTTTTTCTCTCTGACGGCCCATCTAGAACCTTCCCAGATTTGCCACCACAATTTAAACATGAAAATAAAGGTTTACTGTTGGTTACACGTGACAGCATTTTAAATGTATTTATTACGTACCGTTATATGGTTTGGCTAATATGATCGGTAGTTTTCAGGTTTGCCTCGTTAGATGAACAATACGCAACAAGGGGCTGATAACCGCTATACAAAGTGAAACGATACCAAACTTTATTATATTGATAATCATCAATTTAATTTAACTATTACATTTGTGTAAAAATATCAATTTTTTTTTTTAATTTACAGCAAATCAGGTGAAAAAGTATAATCATCGATAGATAGAAATACTAATAAATACACACATAAGAACAGTAAACTCTTGTAAGACTCCTATAAATATATTAAGTTTCGTAAGCTATTATATCAAAAGTTTGTTCCGGATAGGAAAGCAGCTGGTTTATTTATAGATTAAATAGAAACGAACAATTTATGTCAATATTACAACATATGTTAAGCTTTGATAATAATTTTACATTATACATAAGTAGACGTTTCGGCACATGCCTTCGTCAGTACAACAACAAAACATTTAAATAAGTATAAATTAAATTTACATACTATATATATACATGTATCCTACACAAAAAAAGAGAAAAAAATAGGAATTGGCGCAAAAACCAGACAGAAACAAAGTAAAGAAGAATAGAAAGGAAGTGACTTGAAGTAAATTGTAAAAGCCCAATCAGGAAAAAGACATGGAAGTTACGTAAAATTGTGGATTTGGTTTATCCCGTATGGAGTTAACCGACCGAATCTTGTTATTAATTTGTTCTCCATATAGATCCTATCCGGTGTGTTACTAGTATACAGTATACCAGTAACTGCGATGTCTAAAATACCATCATGGTTAGTGCTATTGAAATGTTTGGAGACTGGACAGAGAGCTTGTTTATTTATGTTATGTTATGTTATGTTCTCTAAACCTGTCTCGAAGGCGAAGACCTGTCTTTCCTATGTATAATTTACCGCACATTTTACAACGGATGGTGTAAATCACGTTGCAACTTGTGCGCAGGTAAAGCCATCTTTTATTTTGAATATTTCCAGAAGGAAAGTGATCTAATCCACTTCAATCACGTAAGGGCGTGTGTTACAACGGCTACGACTGCAACTTTTGGTGCCTTTATGTGCTTTGATAGCAGGGAGGTGGCTTCTAACTAGCATTTTTGGACTTGAACATTCCAATCTATTAGTATGTCGCCCCATAAATACGTGTTTGACGTGTCAAGAAATAAGATGAATGTACTTGGGAATAATCAGTCTTGGCCTGATGGAGGCACAGTTTGTCTTGGTTTGTTTTTTTTAATTTGTCGGTGATTAAATGTTACCTCGGTAGAGGGAGACACATTATTTTATCAAACAGCAATCAACAACACATGGTCAAGGTATCAAACAGCAATCAACAACACATGGTCAAGGTATCAAACAGCAATCAACAACACATGGTCAAGGTATTAAACAGCAATCAACAACACATGGTCAAGGTATTAAACAGCACGCGCGCGAAAAGCGTGCGAATGGGGTGAAAACGACATAGACATACTTAACTGGTCGCTTCAGACACATCCAGATGGTGACTTTTGTCACACGACCCGGCTAGCAGATGCGCTATACTATTTGACTTCAAACATGTGTCTGCTTGTTAATTAGCCATTCATTGTCTGAATCATTTTCCCAATCATTGTCCTAATCATTGTCCTAATCATTGTCCCATTCATTGTCCAAATAATCGTTCCAATCATCGTCCCAATCATTGTCCCGTTCATTGTTCCATTCATTGTCTCAATCATTGTTACAATCATTTTGTCCCAATCTCTGTCCCAATCATAGTCTCAATCATTGTTCCAATCATTGCCCCATTCATTGTCCATTAATTGGCCCATTTATTGTCCCACCTAGCATCGTCTCGCGGCACACCTAGCATCGTCTCGCGGCACACTCTTAGGGATAACTGACGCGTTAAACTACGATGACAAACAGCCCAACCATAGCCGCTGTTGAAAGAACTTTATTAGACAAGAAACATGTCAATTATTATGTTGACAAAAGCCCACTCCGTCTATTTTCTACTCCTTGTGGTTGTTTGTAAGGTGATTGTGCCCACCATTTTTAAACCCTTCCTAGTATTCGCTTTTGTGTGTTTCTTTGTGGCGTCGAAATCTTCGGAAGGTAAATTCTTTACGGGCCAAAAGAAAATAGGACAGGGGGGAAATTATTAAGAAAATAATAAAAATAAATAGTGCTTCGTTATTTCGCCGGCCGCAAAGCGGGTGCTGGGGGGCCGCATGTGGCCAGCGGGCCGCATGTTGTGCAGGCCTGGCATAAACGATAAATCACGTACAACTATTCATATGAAAACAAAGGATTTTTATACGAAAAACGTTGTTTTTTAAATGTTGTTTAATTCCGTTACCTCCTTTACTTACCGACGATCCTTTCTATTCGACAACAACGGTCCTTCACTTATCGGCGTATCTTGCCGATCGACAACAACGGTATGCTACTTGGGGTGAGTTTGCAGGGTAGCAGGCTACTTGGGGTGAGTTGGCAGGGTAGCAGGCTACTTGGGGTGTGTTGGCAGGCTATTTAGATTGTTTGAATTTTTATTTCAATTCCTTCTGTTTGTTTCCGAAACGTCTAGAATATACTTTTTGTCTTTAATTGGAATCGTAATAAAACACTGTTAAACATTCGATGATTCATTTACACCATTTGCGTGTGTGTTCTCAGTAGTCTTAAACAGTAAGTGTCAAATATGGACATAGTTCATCTCCAACTTGAACTGCAATTTGTTACAAAGTTTTAAAACCAACTGTTCTCTTCAAGACACATTTTTTAGGGTTATTATATTTTTTTCCCCGGTGCCCTTCGTGTTCGGGAATTCCCCTCACAGTTTGCTGAGGACAAGAGAAAGGGTTTCATAGAGGTGTCAAACGCGCAGGCGTGTATGCGTGCGTGTAAGTGGTAGCAGGGGGAGTGGGGCGTGTTGCATCAACATCAACTGGGTTTTATTACATGTTCGTTCCCACTAGATGGTGCTGGATAATTGGGGGGGGGGGGGAGGGGGGTGTCCTTGTTTAATCGCTCGTTTGTTTGTCCACCACTAGAATGATGTTGTTTAAGTTTTGTCCTAGGTGCTGATGGAGTGTTTCCCACGCTGATGGAGTGTTTCCCACGCAGATGGAGTGTTTCCCACGCGGTTTGTTAAGATGTTGCTTCATACATAGAAACATTTCAAAGAAACAAGCAAGTAATTTTTATTTTATTTTTTTGGTTTAAAAATTGATATATATATATAGGATGACAGGTAACATTACAATCCAGACAGCCAGCGTGACTCTATAACAGTCCACTGACACGAAATGAGTGTGGCATGCTACTTGGAGTATAGTAGAAAAAGTCAACACACGGATTTCAATATATATAAAAAAAAACTCTTTTACAGTTTCCTACATGTTTGAGTTTGTCCAATCGGAGGACACGCTTCCCATTGCACCTGGATCGATCCAAGATTTATTCCTTACTTTATCGTTTTATTAGACCATGAATGTGTCATTAGAATCTGCCAGCCATAAAAACGGTGTTTTCTATTTTTGTCACGGATATTTATCTTGAATTAATGTTCAGCGGCACTGGTAACCCAAGGCTCGCGGTCTTGACTCCTGTTCTGCGGCACTGGTAACCCAAGGCTCGCGGTCTTGACTCCTGTTCTGCGGCACTGGCAAACCAAGGCTCGCGGTCTTGACTCCTGTTCTGCGGCACTGGCAACCCAAGGCTCGCGGTCTTGACTCCTGTTCTGCGGCACTGGCAAGTCAAAAGCTCGCGGTCCTGACTCCTGTTCTGCGGCACTGGCAAGTCAAAAGCTCGCGGTCCTGACTCCTGTTCTGCGGCACTGGCAAGTCAAAAGCTCGCGGTCCTGACTCCTGTTCTGCGGCACTGGCAAGTCAAAAGCTCGCGGTCCTGACTCCTGTTCTGCGGCACTGGCAAGTCAAAAGCTTGCGATCCTGACTCCTGTTCTGCGGCACTGGCAAGTCAACTGGCGGTCCTGACTCCTGTTCTGCAACCAAGGCTCGCTGGCCTCCACTTAGGGAACCACTGTTCTAAACAACAACTCGTACTATATTCTATCTATAGATCTCTACACATCGACAAACTAAATCTACATAAACTACTATGTGACAAAGAGACTATGAAAAGATCCACATGTTAGAAATTTCAATTTGCTATCTATTATCAAAATAATTCATAAAATATCATATCTCTCCAACTATTGCTCATCCACATTTTAAAAAAAAACAGGGTACTTGCCCATGGACATCGAATTTTGCCACATTCAAGGAGTTACTAGATTCTTTTTTTTTTTTGTCCTTTTGGGTTGGGGGTGATGGGGGGTCTATAGTAGAGGGCCCACATCAATTTATTGATCATTCTGGCTCCTGGTTTCAATTCAGAGTTTTCCTTCTCTTAGATGGCTATCGACCCCCATCCACCGGGGTGCTTGGGGTGTTTTTGCTTGCCTTGGCTTTGGATTGAGTCAGTTTATACCAACAATCCTGTTTTATTTGTCTAAATCTAATTGCAAGTAAGTTGAGTAGTGTTAATAAGAGATCAAAACTTATTTGTAAAATTTGATGATAGCATATTTTCATTCTCAACTATTTTTTTTCCTTTCAATTCATGGTCTCGTTATCCAAGCCATGTTTATATAGCCCAACGACCAATGATACGAAAGGGGGACAAACTCACTTCCTCTTTTCTTCCCGACAACAAAAGTTGTTGTTTTTTTTGGTGTTGTAAGCGATTGTAAGCCATATATATGTAGAAATATATATGTATATACATATATATATATATATATTTCTACATATATATATAGATAGATATCATCCACGCTTGTTCTTCCCGCCAAACCTTTGAACCAATCAGATTCTCTATCGCGGCTTTGTATCTGAGTTTACTTAATACAACGGCAACAGAGACCTGAAGTGTTCTAATACATTGACGACCGCCAACCTGAGATTTGAGTTTCACAATACATTAATTTTCACCACTGCGCTCCACAAGGAGCGTGTCAGCCCTCCACAAGGAGCGTGTCAGCCCTCCACGAGCAGCGTGTCAGCCCTCCACAAGGAGCGTGTCAACCCTCCACTAGGAGCGTGTCAATATCATGTTCAGGATTTACGTCACCCCGCTGTTGGCGCCATCAATCGTTTTAACTTACCATCAACCAGTGGCTAATCTAGTGGCTTATCCAGGGGATAATCTAGTGGCTTATCCAGTGGCTAAGGTAGTGGCTTATCCAGTGGCTGATCTAGTGGCTTATCCAGTGGCTAAGGTAGTGGCTTATCCAGGGGCTAAGGTAGTGGCTTATCCAGTGGCTAAGGTAGTGGCTTATACAATGGCTAAGGTAGTGGCTTATACAGTGGCTAAGGTAGCGGCTTATCCAGTGGCTAAGGTAGTGGCTTATCCAGAGGTTAAGGTAGTGGCTTATCCAGTGGCTAAGGTAGTGGCTAAGGTAGTGGCTTATCCAGTGGCTAAGGTAGTGGCTTATACAGTGGGTCATCAAGTGACTTATCTCGTGGATTACCTAATGGATTATTTAGTGGATTAGATAGTGGATTTTCTAGTGTCTTATCTAGTGGATTATCTATGTTTTTAGTGGCTCATCTAGTGGCCTTTCTGGTGGTAGTTTCACAGTGACAGGAACGACGAAGCCATCCGAGTGGGGCACGATACAGCGTGCTCGCTGTACCCCATGTAGACGGTGGGAGATGGGGGACAAGGTGGAATGAGGTTTTGTCTTCGGCAAAGAATGAGACCCAAAGTTCTTAGGTAACAGTCAGGTGGGAGTCCGGAACCAACCCGAGGCGTCGTGGTGCGGGTGTCCGAGGGCGTCCCTGGAGGTCATTGCGCCGTCCGGTGCCGGCAGGTGGGGCCTGGGGCCACGTTCCGTTGTTCGTTTGCCCATTAGGAGGGTTGGGTATGTCTGCGCGCAGAACACTAACAAGCTGGCTGCCAACGGAGGGAGCCGAAGTCTCCAGAAAGTAAAGGCTGGTCGGTGGCTTACGCCCCGTTGTCCGACAATCTTTGATTGCGGCGCTTTGGATAGAAACTATTGGGGCTGGTTGCTCGTGCCGCGGAGGCTCGAGCATGTCGGTCGGTTAGTCAGCCCTGCTTGGTCGGTTTTTCCGGGCCCATTTGTACACACGACCCCATTTACGTGGGGGGTCGTAAGCCAAGCTCTCTCGCAACCGCTGATTAGCAGCGGGGAGGCCTTCGGCCTCGGTTCGGCTGTAACGGTTACGAAGCGCCGGATCGGGGTTGGGGACGCCGCTCTTCGTGAGTGGTCGGCCAAAGAGCTACGTGCTCAGTGCCGCTTCAGCACATGTCTTTCACGGTGGTAGTTTAAGATTAATGACTCCTCTTACCTTTTAGGTTGATGGATTTCTAGTGTATGGATGAAACGGCTGGGGTATAGGTGGATTATGTTACTGGAAATGTGGTCTATTAACGCCTATTTCAATGAACACATTTGAACGAGAGATGTCCCTCAGTTCAAGCCCATTCATGTGATGTGCCTCGTGATTGAAGCCCATTCATGTGACGTGCTTCGTGATTGAAGCCCATTTATGTGACGTACCTCGTGATTGAAGCCCATTCATGTGACGTGCCTCGTGATTGAAGCCCATTCATGTGACGTGCCTCGTGATTGAAGCCCATTCATGTGACGTGCCTCGTGATTGAAGCCCATTCATGTGACGTGCTTCGTGATTGAAGCCCATTCATGTGAAGTGCCTCGTGATTGAAGCCCTTTTATGTGACGTGCCTCGTGATTGAAGCCCTTTCGTGTGACGTGCCTCGTGATTGAAGCCCATTCATGTGACGTGCCTCGTGATTGAAGCCCATTCATGTGACGTGCCTCGTGATTGAAGCCCATTCACATGACGTGCCTTGCATAAACCTTAGATACCTATCTCTCTTTAACGCAGCTGTTATCAGCCTGTGGGTCGCGACCCCTTTGCGGGTCGAATGATCCTTACAAAGGGGTCGCCTAAGACCAACGGAGAACACATGTACTCTACGGTTATGAAATAGCAACGAAAACAGTTTTGTGGTTGGGGGTCGCCTCAACATGATGAACTGTATTAAAGGGTCGCGGCATTAGGAAGGTCGAGAACCACTGCTTTAACGTAAGATCAACCGCGCAGAGTTCTAAAGATAAACGCAAGGGAAAGAGAGATAAGCAATCTGAATGGACAGTTCTCGCGGGCTCGATGTTTTTAATAAATGTTCAGCTGATCTCAAACTTCACAATGGTCATTTTCAAACGAATTCAAAATGTTTATTTTACAGAAATATATATGTTTTTCTTTAATTGATTTTCTTACCATATGACAATGGGAACGCTTTCTGGGAAATTTTCTTATGGTTTTTCACTGAGTTGAAAGTTTAATTTTTGTTGATTTTATTATTTTTAGTTAGGTTTTTTTTTGTTTTTTTTTTTTTTTTCGCTGGAGGAATTTGGGCAGGTTCACTCACTTTTGTCCTCATACTTTCGCAATTTTTGAGTCCTAGAAACTAGACCCCTAACTAATCCAGGGCTGTGCAGGTGCCGAGGCAACCGCGTAAATCAGTCGGGGCCAAAATGTGTAAGTCGAAACGTTTGATGAATTATTTTGAAATGTGTGGGGGCCCATTATGTAGATTTCGTCGAGGCCCATATTGCTCTGCGCGGCCCTCTTTGGATCACAGTTTTTCCGGCGACCGCTGCTCTATAAACTTATGTATCGCAATGTTAACAGTGCTCCGGGGCGGGGGGCCTCAGAGACTGACGCTGTCAGTAAGTGAGACGTTGCGATCTCCATGGCCTTAAATTGTGTCAGTCGGAAATGAAGTCTGCAGCGTCGCTGGACGGAGCCACTTCCAGGCTATCGTCGCCGCTTATCAACCGGGCTCATCTCACATGGGGCTTGTCAAAGAGAAGCAGACCATTTTAAGGATACGAGACATTTAGCGTGGGCCTCGGAAGTTGGGTTAAAAGACATATGGAGGCATTTGTGTTTGGAAAGTTGGGGGGGGGGGGGGGGGCTGCGGTGTTCCGTTGCAGGTGTCATTTTTTTTTCTTCTTCTTTTTTTAAGGGCTCCATTTTTGGCAACTGGAGACATTTTTTTCGTGGGAGGTTTCGGCAAAACCTTGGCCTTAACCCTAGCTGACGCCGCTGAATGGGGGAATTTGGCTGCCGAACTATACTAACAGTCTTTGGAGTGACAAAATAATTTATATTTTTTAAGGAGTGAGGTGTTCTGTGGCCTGTAGGGTAGTGGAACTGTAGTTCTGATAATTAATGACTAATGGCCGATATGGCAGGGAGTCTGAAATTATCAGTTTGCACACACACTAAAAGCGGATCATATAAGCCCTATATAAGAAAGCACTTGATTTACAGATTAGACAACAAAAAACTCATATTTATCTGGCATGTTCTATTATACAAACAAAAAAAAAGGGGTTAAATTTGTTGTTCTTTTAATGGGATAAGTCCATATTTTTTTTTGTCAGAGCAGAGAATGTTGCACGCGGATAACGCCCACTTTGTTCTAATCCGTTTGGTTGAAAAAAATCAAATTTGTTGTTTCTAAACTCGATTCAAGAAAGTTCCATAGGCCTACTTAGAACATACAAAATACTATTTAAAAAAAAATGTCTGTTAAAAAACGCAAACTTGAGTGGTATGGCCACGTGACCAGAAAACAAGGGCTCGCCAAAGAGATCTTGCAGGGCACTACTCGAGGAGGGAGAAGAAGAGGAAGACAAAGAAAAAGATGGGAAGATAACATCAAAAAATGGACTGGATTACAACTAGGCGATGCTATGCGTAGGGCAGAAGACCGAGAGGAATGGAGAAGAATAGTGTACATGTCATCTGTGGCGCCCCAACGGTCGAAGGACTACGGGACCTGATGATGATGATGATGAAATTATCTGGATGTAGGTTGACTGATTTTATTTTAACTTTCTGTAGATCAACGTGTGTCTTCGCTAACTGAACATAATAATGGCACTCACTATCTGAACTATGTGTCGTATTATGCAGAGTGATTATTAATTTAGGTCGCCTCGGCCCTGGGACCACTCAAAAGACGTCAGCGACTTTGGTGCATTGACCTTCTCATCACCCCGAAAAGAATACGTCATGACGACAATATTTAAACATACGAATCTCAAACCCAAACTAGTGGAACATACATATATGCAAACATACATCTTCGTCTTAACTTCCACTGTATCGAGTCTTGCATTTGCGTGGCTACGAATATATACAGTTACATCACGAATTCTTAAACATGGTTTATACGATTGGGCCTCCTGTATAGTGAACCCGTGGAGTCGAAAATGAACAGTTTGGTTAAGTGTTAACAGACGCAACGACAACGGGAACTTTAAGTCTGTAATTACTTTGTAGTGTACGGAGCCATTCAGAGGCGTAGCAACGGCTTGGCATCGGGGCAGTTGCCAAGGGCGCCGGCGTGGGCCTGTTTAAAAGGGCGCCGCTAAATCTCTAATTTTTAAATTTTTATTTAAATAAATATTTCACTTTTATCCTCGATAACAAAAAAAAAGTGAATAATAAATGATATTTAAATATATTTCATTTAACTCTCAAAAGACGAGAGTTTGAAAAATCGGTCATATCTGGTGGGTGAAAAAAAACCTCTTAAAATATATTTAAACAAATAATGTTAAAAGGCGAAAATAAAGATTTACTATTTTGTCATGTTAAATTTCTATTTTGCAATAAAGAAAAATCGTTAATGCTACTAATTCTTGAAGAAATCTGGTAGCATCTTGTCCATTCATGAATTTCCCTTTTCGCCGTTATTACAGAATTTACACATGTTTTGACCAGGGCTCGCAAAACCGGTCCATTTTGCAAAAACCGGTATTTTTGATATTGAAGTTTACGAATACCGGAATCCCGGTATTTTCGATATTTTCGATATTTAGAGAATTTTTAGTCGAGATCCGAGATTAGAGTTGGTGATTCATCAATGAAATAAAAACATTCAGAACAAATATAAGATTTTGATTTTTAATAAGCTTTTAACCAAAAAAAAAAACACAAATTTTTAACTTCAGACTTTAATCAAATGAAAAAAAAAAATTCTTAAGTTTTTAATTAAAATAATTTTATGAAACAATTATTCAAATAATTTGTCTTCTTTGAATCTTTGATCAAGTTTCAATAATGAGATCGTAAAATGACGACGTGTCTAATGTTTGGTCACTTGACTTTGACCGCAAATGGTTACAAAAGTAACCTGATGAAGAGAACACCCGCTCAGAATCCACACTTGTCGGAGGAATAGACCTTAGGCTATCATGTGTAATTTCTAGATATTTTCCTCTTGAACCGCCTTTCTCAAATAAAGCAATTTCTATTTTTACCAATGTATCAATGTCTCCATCCGTTGGTCTGGAAGTAATATCCTCAGCCTGAAGTTTCTTTTGTATTTCAATTTCTAATTGTCTATTAAGCGGCGGTGTATCATCATGTTCATCATGCTCAGATCCAAAATGTTCAATTTGATTGTTCAAAGATATTTCCAACGAGGAATCCACTGTCTGACCAAGCTTTTGAATATCCACGATATGGTTTCGCATCTGGTCGCAATCTGGCCTTAGAAATACGTCCAAGTAATCACTGGAATGTGCTGACTTTAAATGAGAATGAAGGCCTGAAGTTGTTCCTTCCAAAGTTTTAAGTATCTTGTTACATCTAATACATTTAGCTGAGAGATTGTCTGTAGCTTTCAAGAAATAATGCCAAACTGATGTCTCTGTTTCCGATAGTTTCATATGCTTTTCAAATTTTGGTTTACTTTTTTCAGGGTCTTAATTTAATAGTTATGCACGCGGCCAGCATTGATGCAGATGTTGTGACATTGTTCGGAACTATACAGGCATTGTACAATTTTTTCTCCTCGTCAACTAGTAGATGGGAAAAATATCCTCAGTTACTGAAATCAGCCTAAAGAGCATACGGACACAAGGTGGTGTTCCAAAGCAAATGCTGTAAGTGCTGTATATGAGCAACTGGAGCAAATTATTGTAGTATTAATTGAAATGAAGGATACTAACTTACTTGGTGACGCATTGTCTGTTGCTAAATCATTGCACCGTCAAATCAATAGTTACAAGTTCATTGCGTTTATAACTATTTGGAATTTGATATTGGCAAAATAAACAAAGTCAATTTAGCACTACAAAAAAAAACACAAAAAAAAACCAGGATATTTATCGATCATCGTTGTTAATAAAAAGACTTTTAAATGACTTTGAAGATCTAAGAACTAACGAAATCTATAACATTTTTGCCAATATTGAAGAAACGTGTATTAAAATGAAAATCGAGCCAGTTCAAAAAGGAAAGAAAAACGAAAATGAATGCCAGGAGAGCATGCTGAAGATGAAGGACCTAACTTGGATAAATTCAAAATTTCTTATTTTGCAATCATTGATGCAATAATGTTGCAGCTAAAAGACACATTTGTTTCTCTGAAAAATATAGCAGAAGACTTTAATTTTCTGACTAGCAAAGCGTTTCAATCTTTTGCAATGATTTAGAATCTAAAGCTGTTCTATTATCATGCAAATATCTTGAAATAAATAAAGAGCAATTTATAATTGAAATAAAATGCTTTAAACACCAAATGATTGAACTATTGCAAAACAGAAGACTCGATGGCATGTTTCATTTAGATCTTTTAAATGTTCTCGCTACATGGGAATTGCAAGGATCGTGCCCGAATATCGAACGAGCTCTGAAAACATTTCTTACAATGCCAACCACAGTGGCCACTGCTGAAAGGAGTTTCAGCAAACTAAAGATTATTAAAAAAATTACTTGAGATCGACGTCAGGTCAACAACGCACATCTTCTCTACCTCTTCTTTCCATCGAACGTGGACTTACTCGTTAAATAAACTTCGATGAAATAATCACTAACATTGCAGACATTAAAGCAAGAGAAGTTAATCTTTGAGCCTTTGATTCACTTTGATATAGCATATAGGACATAGGAGTGTATCGGTGCAGTGTTATAGGACATAGGAGTGTATCGGTGCAGTGTTATAGGACATAGGAGTGTATCGGTGCAGTGTTATAGGACATAGGAGTGTATCGGTGCAGTGTTATAGGACATAGGAGTGTATCGGTGCAGTGTTATAGGACATAGGAGTGTATCGGTGCAGTGTTATAGGACATAGGAGTGTATCGGTGCAGTGTTATAGGACATAGGAGTGTATCGGTGCAGTGTTATAGGACATAGGAGTGTATCGGTGCAGTGTTATAGGACATAGGAGTGTATCGGTGCAGTGTTATAGGACATAGGAGTGTATCGGTGCAGTGTTATAGGACATAGGAGTGTATCGGTGCAGTGTTATAGGACATAGGAGTGTATCGGTGCAGTGTTATAGGACATAGGAGTGTATCGGTGCAGTGTTATAGGACATAGGAGTGTATCGGTGCAGTGTTATAGGACATAGGAGTGTATCGGTGTAGTGTTATTTAAAGTTACTTTTTAATTGTGAGTTTCTATCGTTATGTATGAGACAGTGAGTATGACACATTGAAACTATTGTTTTTCTTTATAATACATGATACTTCAAGCATTGCTGTAGTCTGTCTTAACGCAACACGATTCAGTTTTATCCACCAATTTATTTGGTATTATTTAGTAAATAATAAACTGTAAATTAGTATTGTTCCTGTCTTTTGCATTTTTTATATTCACCTTGTATGACTGTCACTGTCAGACTACGTAATTATTGTCATAAAATAAAATAAGAGAAATTCAATTATTTTTTCTAACAATTGAAAAGTCGCAAAGCTGAAAATTGTCAATTTATCAAGGGCGCCAAAAATAAATTTGCCAAGGGCGTCAAAAACCCAGTTACGCCTCTGGAGCCATTGACCGACAAGCCAATCTGATAATACATGTTTAAAAACACCGAAATTAAACAACATTACAGCTTCATTACGTCATCTCTTGTACCTGACACGTCGACCACTTATCCCTTAAGGACTGCCTCCCCGTGAAGGTGTGCTATTGTATGATGACTAATGCAACATACGAGAATCTAATGACACATAATGGCAGAGAATTACCATTAATAACTTTTTTTTAAAACTAATGTGTTTCAATTTTGCATTAAGATTAGACCAAGCCCTACATCCTATAGCAGCGGTTCTCAACCTTTGGGTCGCGACCCCTTTGAGGGTCGAACAACCCTTTCAGAGGGCTCGCCTTAGACTTTCGGAAAACACATATACTCTACAGTTATGAAGCAGAAACTATAATAAATTCGTGGTAAGGGGTCGCCACAACATGAGGAACTGTGTTAAAGGGTCGTGGCATTAGAAAGGCTGAGAACCACTGTCCTATAGGGTGAGGGAGGTAAGATACGAAAATAATAATATGTCGAAATTCATTTAAATAAAGAATTAAAAGAAACTCATAGTTGAACTTTCGTAACAACTTCAGGGTTAAAAATCAGAATAAAAGTTAACATGGGATTATATGGGTTTACATATTATTTACCGCGTCACCATCAATAATTTTTAACGCGCGCTTACACAAATAATCTCACGTTGGAATTTTAATAAGATATTTTAGGCTTTAAATCGTCTGAGTTCGATCTGGTAATATTGATTCAGGGAATGGGAAAGGACGGTCTAAAGCCACGAATGTAAAACAAATGAAGGTTTTTAATTAACCAATAACATTTCTTGATTCTTCCCCTTATTCCCCCCCCCCCACACCCCTCCCCCGAAAAAGATGGGCATAAATAAGACAAAAATAATCTTTACGTGCAGTTTCAGAGAGTATAGACTCAAGCTTCTTTGTGTGGAGAGTGATACAACACATGGGGATGGCTCAAGTTTGTTGTGACGATGATTTCGTCTTCACGACAGCTCCACTGAAACTATTCGCCAAGATCTACCCCAAGACCGTACCAACACCAATCTATACCATGGTGCATTTCGATAAGATCGTCAGCGACCAGCTTTTCGTCTACTTCGAGACCTACGTCGCTTTCTGGGCGCTGCTCTTTCTGTCCTGCTTCGGTCTGATCACCAATTCTCTAAACGCGGTCGTCTTTATCACCCAGGGCTTCAAAGATGGCGCCAACATCTCCATGGTGGCCATCACGTTTTGGGACCTCGTCAAATGCTTCACCGGACTCGTCCACCGCATGTACGGCCCCATCGGTCTGGCCGCCCCTGGTCTGGCGACGTCTTGGCGAAACATCACGTTCATATACGTGGAGTACACACCTGTGTTTGCCGGGTACGTGTCCTACGCGCTGGCCACTTACGTTTCCGTGGAGAGGTGTCTCTGCGTCAGCAAACCGCTCAGCGTCATATCTGTGTTCACCCCGAAGTTTACGATCACCATGGTGACCCTCATCTCGTGCGTCGTTTTTTGGGGCCTACCTGGTCATGTACTTCGTCTACGAGATCGCCTACCAGTTCAGCCCGTATCTGAACGAGACCATCGCCATTTGCAGATACAACGCTTTCTACTACAATCACGAGCTCGTCGTAATGCTGTATTACAAATGCGTCGCTATTATTCTGCCTTTCTCAAGCTTTGTCATTCTGTGTCTCTGCTCAATGACAACGCTGTACTTCTTGAGGCAGTCATCCAAGTTCTTGGCGGGTCGTGGATACGGCTCCAGAGTCCTGCCTGCAAGATTCGCTTCCGGAATTTCGCAGAGAGAAAAGCAAGTCGCCAAGGTGCTTCTGGCGGTGGTCATTGTCAACATCGGGAACTTGTTCCCTCGGATCGTCTTCTACGTTGGTCAGTTGGTGGAGCCAGAATTCTACGTCCTCAGGAGGTACCACAACTTTTTCATGACGGTCGCCAAGTTTCTCTTTATACTGGATTTCACGAACGCTTCGATGAATTTCTTTATATTCTACTCGATGAGCACCGCTTTCAGGGCCACTTTTTATTCCACTTTCATCCCATCTAAATGTGCTGTTTGTAAGAAATAGTCGCTTTTTATCTGATGTGCTCAGTGGATATCTATACGGAACAAATATATACGGTTAAGCACGTTGTGGTAGAGTTTCTAATCTTTTTGCCTACTGTGAACCTGTATGATATCTTAAGTAGAAGGAATCAGGGCTCAAATTAAAAATATGGCGACCACTCAAGCATAAAGTATAAACATTAAAAATTAACTCGCACACAATGACCTTGACAATTTTAAACATTTTTGCTACCATATGGCTCAACATGGCTGACTGCCTGTTCTGCACAGCAGCTAGGTGTCCATCATAGGAGCATTTAGAGAACCCTTGCACGGGAACAAATGTTATCGCGTTGTTTTTTTTTCTTTTTAAAATTTGAACTTTTTTCCCCATCACTCACCACCCCAAACACACCCTCCCCCCCCCCCCCCCAAAAAAAAAAAAATCCCCCTTCCCCCGCCCACCAAAAGCATCTCCTGGATGCACGAAACTGAAGCTGTAACTATTAGTTATCAACTCAGAGCGACCTTTCAGCTCAGCCTGGACAGACGATGAACCGACCGAGCGAGGAGTGGGGGAGGGTGTGGGGGGGTTGGTCGGGTGTTAGCACAAATTGAGCCACAAACATATAAACAAGATTCTTTAGAAAGATTTGACTTTTTCTTTTTTACAAATAAACTCTTTTTACTGGGTGGCGTTTTGTTGATTGTTGCTTTTGGTACCCAAAAAAACTTTCTTAAACAAAAGAACAAAACAACATCCCTGGAGGAATTCGTGTAGACACATTATCAAGCTAATTCGTTTGTTATTTTAGGGTGGTAGGCCATTCAGGAAAATACAACTTAGGAAATCCTCTACTTATAATCGAAGTTTCAATTTTGAGTTCCACAGACTGGCAGTATGAGACACACATTCCACAGACTGGCAGTATAAGACACACATTCCACAGACTGGCAGTATAAGACATACATTTCACAGACTGGCAGTATAATACACACATTCCACAGCTGGCAGTATAAGACACACATTCCACACACTGGCAGTATAAGACACACATTCCACACACTGGCAGTATAAGACACACACACATATAACTAATGATGACACAATTTACACGAACTTAGAAAAATGTTCCCAGATACCAAGTCCTAAAATAATAAATCAACCAAATGTACTTTGAGGGTCAGAAGTACAGATCACGTGATGCATCGTTTGAATGAGTTCAAATGGCGTTCGTGATCCAGAGACACACAAAGAAGGAAGGCAGGCAATGACGCAGGAATGTTGTGCGGAAGGGTGGTCCGATCTGGGTAGGCAAATATTTTTTTATTATATAATGAGGGTCGGCAAAGTGAGTAGGGCGACAAAAAGCTTGGCCAACCCCGGTTGCCTTAATTTTAGCTGGGCCATTTAGGGCAAGGCGTTCTTGCAAATCTGACATAAATCGACGACTGCTTAAAAGTATAACTTAATGTAGCTAATTTGAACTCCCTACTCGGGGGCTCAAGTCCGGTGAAAAAAAATGGGATGGTATGCAACCAAGACACCCCCCTCCCAATTAAATATATAGCCACAAGAAAATAAAATGGGAACACCTACCTCTGTTCCCCTGTATACTTCTGAAATATGATTTCACTAACAAGTTTAAATTCATCAAAACAGGGGCAATACCTCTGATCAAGTATTAAACACAAATAATAGCACATTTGCCTCCCTTAATAGAAGCTTTCTTTAAAGGCTGCACCTATTGGTACATTTGTACCAGAATTGAGAGGTTGGGATTAAAATACGATTTAAAATATTTTTGTTGGGTTCGTAAGACCAAATGAGGTATCAAATGAAAGATAATTGAATGTACTATACTACAAATGACATCCGAATAGCATTAGTCAAAATGTACACGGACACGCAGCGCCCCTTTTCGGACCAGGGACACATTAGACTAAATGCTCTTCGGATGTCATTTGTGGTAGTTTATTTTAGTTAAAATGAAGAATTAAGATTTCAATCGTATAGTACATTCAATTATCTTTCATTTCATACCTCATTTGGTCTTACAAACCCAACAAAAATATTTTAAATCGTTTTTTAATACCAACCTCTCAATACTGGTAGCCGTGTACCAATAGCCACTTCGTTCTTTAAACTACACTCAACGGGCACAGAAAGCAAAAACCGAGACAAAGAATTAACTTACACCTTTATAATGCCAATGTATGTGCAGTTGAATCAAAAGAAGAATTTAATTTATTTTATTTTGAAATTTTCAATTAATTTAATTTGTAAGATGTGCATCTATTAACTTTTTGTTTTGGTTTGGTTTAATTAGGGTTTGAATTGAGAAGCATAAATATTTGTTTCGCAAAATGCAACCTAATTAAAATTTGGTATTCATTTTTAGTCAAAAAGAGGCTATTAATCTCTTCAAAATTAGGTTTCTGGTAGTTCCTCTATTTAAGAAATCGTAATAAAATATGTATGAAGATTTCGAATCTTACGCGGGAAATGAAAAGCTTGGTCATCCATGGGTAATTTCCGTAAAACTAGATTGCGTTTAATTTTAGTGCAGTCGTGAGTAAAGCATAAATCTCCAACTTTTCATCTTAATTAACACAGAAAGTATTGTAGTGTTTTTTCTTCTCAATTTCTTGTTCAAAACAAGATAATTTTGGGTTGCATGAGTGATTCTCGTAGTTTCTTTTCTTGATGACACACTTTCGTAATAAGCTCACGTCACCAATAGTAATGTAAAATTTTAAAATCTAACTTGATATGAAATGAAAATAACATTGTGTTGTGCGTTGCAAACTTTATTCTGTCTTTTAATGAAACAGGGGTACGCAATAAATATCGCTCTATTTGCAGCCGCGGAAATTCAGCAGCTATTTTGTTGTTGGTTCCCAGCGGGCAGCAGCGTCTTGATCAGAGCGATCCACTGTGATGCGGGATATGTGGAGTCCACGTCCACAAAAACGTCGTTGACACTAAAGGATGGGGTGCCGTATACGCCCCTGGTGCAGCCGTACTTCCACTCGAGTCTTGTGGCTACGTCGATGTCAGAGTCGTACGTCTGTGGGGTAAAGAAACGCATGCTCATTATGTCTACGCCTATGCTGGATAATATATAACATGCAGGGTTGGATCAACGGTAAAAGAAGGGTATAACAGCAGTAGTGTTTTTTGTATATTGTGTTTTGAAAATGGTGTGTCTTATAAATTTAGCCGTTTTTTTAAAAAATCCCACGTGTTTTATACACATTGAGAAACAAAAGCTGCGCTAGGGGCAAAACAAAAAAGCGCCTTTTTCAAAGAAAAATTATATTATAATATATGGCATGAATTTGGCACCATTTGAAGATGGCGCCCTGGCGGGTACCCCTTCGTAGCCCCCATTTTATTTCCCAAGTTTAATATTTTTTAGAACACGCGGGACAAATTCTTTGCAAAACTCTGTCCTGTTTCTCCTACTTTATGGCTGATTTTCTAACGGTCGTAGTCTCAAAACCATAATCATGATCATTGTTACTGTTCTAATGGTATTCAGAATCCCAGCTACTGTTGTAATTGTATTCAGAATCCCAGTTTTCGTTCTCACTGTAATTAGAATCACAGTTACTGTTCTAACTTAATTCAGAATCCCAGTTACTGTTCTAACGGTATTCGGAATCGGAGTTACTGTTCTAACGGTATTCGGAATCGGAGTTACTGTTCTAACGTTATTCGGAATCACTGTTACTGTTCTAACGGTATTCCTTAACAATTGAACAAAAATGTATATGCTTACCCCTCGTTTGAACTGATCGGGTGTGACCGGATACAGTCTCTGGGCCAAGGTCGTCAGATAACTAAAAACCTCGACTTCCGTTTTATTGACAGTTCCCGTGGTCGTCAGGTCGTCAATGTTCTGATACACCACTTGGATCCAGTCGAAGATCGTAGCGTTTCCGGTCGCATTGGACGGCAATCCGGACAGATAGCGCGTTGCTTTGGAGATGAGGTGACTGTTGCGATGGTACGGGAGTGAGAATATGTAGAATCTCAGCTGGACCTGGGAGCCCGTGAATGAGTCCGCGACCTGGCGGAGAGTTGGGAAGGCTTGCTTTGAGTAAGGGCACGTGAGGTCAACGTAGGCGGCGACCTTGACCGAGGCGCAGGGGCGTCCGCTGTTGTAGACCAGCCCGAGTTCGCCCCTGGGGATGGCTAGCTGGGTGGTTGTCAAGGGGGCGACGATAGCAAAGACGGCGACGATCAGGAACGAGGTCATGTTGATGGTGGTTTGGCGAGCTGTTTGTTGGGGACGAAGTTGGAGGAAGTATGTGACAGAAACATTGATAAATGTCAGTTATTAATGATACAATAACGCAATTAGCATATTAGAAGTTTAGAATAAGTCTGCTGGTTGGGTTGTACCGATTAATTTTTTAAAGTGGTTACCGGAAATTTGTTTGAAAGAACGGAAATTTGGTCCAGTCTTTTTATTTAAATTTCATACGTTAAAATTTTCGCCAAATTTCGTTTTGAACGCACTATACTATATAGCACATACCTCAAGATCATACATATTTATCTGTACATCCTTAAATATCATATATATTGTTTCTGCACATGCATACTTCATGATCATATACATTGTATCGGCACATACCTCAAGATCATACATATTTATCTGTACATCCTTAAATATCATATATATTGTTTCTGCACATGCATACTTCATGATCATATACATTGTATCGGCACATACCTCAAGATCATACATATTTATCTGTACATCCTTAAAGATCATATATATTGTTTCTGCACATGCATACTTCATGATCATATACATTGTATCGGCACATACCTCAAGATCATACATATTTATCTGTACATCCTTAAAGATCATATATATTGTTTCTGCACATGCATACTTCATGATCATATACATTGTATCGGCACATACCTCAAGATCATACATATTGTATCTGCACGTACTTCAAGATCATACAGAAACATTTATGGATGTCAGTGATTAAGGGTAAAATAACGCAATTAGGAAATTAGAAGATTAGAAAAAGTCTGCTGGTTGGGTTGTACCGTTCAATTTTTTAAAGTGGTTAACGGAAATTTGTTTGAAAGAAATTTCGTCGACGGAAAATAGGTGAAAATTGATCGACGGATATTGATCGAACGGAAATTTGGTCAAATCTTTTTTTGGTAAATTTTTAGAAAGATATCCGCGTCTTTTACCATGGCCGCCATCTTGGTTGCCCCGACCCGCGAACTTTTACGTGTTCACGGGTCGGGACAACCAAGATGACGGCCGTGGAAAAATAAAATAACTCATGTGTTTTGCTAAAATTACGAATAAAAAGTTTTTAAAAATGAAAAAATGATCTAAATCTATCCCTCACCCTAACCTGAACCCTAAATTCCTCCCTAACAGGGTTTTGACCCTCTCCCTAACAGGGTTTTTACCCTCTCCCTAACAGAGATTTGACCCTCTCCCTAACAGGGTTTTGACCCTCTCCCTAACAGGGTTTTGACCCTCTCCCTAACAGGGTTTTGACCCTCTCCCTAACAGGGTTTTGACCCTCTCCTTAACAGGGTTTTGACCCTATCGGAACCAGCGTTTTGACACTCTCGCCTTAGCCTAACGTGGCGCTGGGTTTTGACCCTGAAAAGTAGGAAAGTTTAAAAAAAAACAAAGAAAATTGGCCAAAATTAATTATAAAATAAAGAAGTAATGAAAACCCAACTTACATTTTCATGGAATACACTTTTACACACTTTATTTCAGGTTCCAACGAAAAGAATATCCAAAAATTAATGAAACAGGAATAAAACACGTGTGGTCATCATGGCAGACGACATAAAATACTAAATCAGCCAACCAATCAAATTTTATCATTATATTTAATCAACCAATAAAAATTTAATTAAAAAACATGCCATCGTAATTTAAGGAAAATATAACTCTAATAAAAAAAATAAGGGGAGTGAATCCACACAAATGACGTCACGGCTACGCTTGTAAAAATCAGCCCTTTTTTTCAGTTCACACTTTAAAATTTTCATCAAATTTCTTTTTGAACGAACTATACAATATAGTAAATGAAATTCGGCGCAAAATTTTAACGTGTAAACTGAAAAAAAGATTCGACTAAATCTCCGTTCGATCAATATCCGTCGATCAATTTTCCGTCGACGAAATTTCTTTCAAACAAATTTCCAGATACGTTTTAAAGTTGGTTCACGGATGAAGGAAAAGGGTGCGAAAGGGGCGGTGCACGCCGGAGGTGGTTGGTGCGCGCCAGGGATGGTGCGCTCCGAGTGGATGGTGCCCGCTGGGGGGGGGGGGGGTTCAAAGTTTTCGTTTAACTTCATATACCTTATATAGGGTAATAATGGGGGAGACTGCAATCAGGTTAGCAAAATAGGAAATTAGTAAAACACAGTTAGGTTAAACCTGATAAAAGGAACGCAACAAAACAACGAACGTGTCGGCAGGAAGCCGTCATCAGCGAACAAACAGAAAAACGAATTAAAAAATTTTTTAATGTATCAAAAAATTATAATGTAGCACTTAGCTTAGAAGTAGTGTCTAGGAGGGCAGCAAACGGTTTGTTCGCTGATAAAGGCTTCCTGCCGACACGTTCGTTGTTTTGTTGCGTTCCTTTTTATCAGGTTTAACCTTACTGTGTTTTACTAATTTCCTATACTTTATATAGCAGCTTTTTTTTTATATATGTTTTCTTTATGCATAGCATTTTTCGTGAATTAGGTGAAGAAAAGTCATGATCGCTCAGAAACTCGAGCTTATCCACTGGGGGGGGGGGGGGGGTGTGTCAGTAGACTGTGAGAGTGTACCGTGTGACGCCAATACGATCATAATGAAACTGCTTAATAAGAACTTGCTGTTTGTATTCTGTACATATTAGTGTGTTCTTACTGAAAGCTTAAATATAAACACACAAAAATAAACACGGGTTAATTCTACAGTATGGCATCCTTTCGTCTTCACGAGACGATGGAGTAGCTATATTGTAGTCATACACTTCGACAAGTGGCTCACTAGGCCAATCCTGGAGTGACAATTCTACAGTAGTGAAGTACAAATCGAATTGTTTCTTCACGCCAGCAATAGTTAGGCCTCTGCAAGGGTCCGCCTTCATGTATACGTTTTAGTGGAGATTTTCAAAAATTTATTATTGGCACAAACTTAAATAAATTTTTTTAAGTAATAATTATTTTTATAATTAATATATCTCACCAACTTTAACAGACCGTATTTTTTTTTGTTTCGTTTAAAAAAG
This sequence comes from Omphiscola glabra, assembly GCA_964017045.1. NCBI lineage: Eukaryota > Metazoa > Mollusca > Gastropoda > Lymnaeidae > Omphiscola > Omphiscola glabra. The sequence continues at coordinate 5,735,948 of OZ024803.1, read as the reverse complement.
ATAAGTATTTCTTTAAGACAACTGCGTCTGCATTTTTAAAAGAAAGTACACTCAGCTGTGAACTCTTTATATGCTTACAGTATAAACAACATATCTTGAAATTAAAAGCCAAAGTTATGTGGCGAATGTTTTAATAGTTTTATAATCAGAAATACCACACCTTGGGAAATTTCACAATTTCTTGGGAATTCCCGACCCCGATTAGGATACGGGGAATAATTTTTTAAAAAGTGTGTGGCAGCCCTGGTTATAACCACACCTTGGGAAATTTCCCAATATCTTGGGAATTCACGACCCCCATTGGGATCTGGGGAATAATTTTGAAAATCAGGCAAAACCTTGGGAAATATTAACAAGGGGAAGATTTTTTTACATATTTTGAAAAAACGCAAACAACATATGTGATAAAATTTAAGTGAAAATAAAGCAAAATAGTTTTTAAAGTAACAAGGAAAAAATGTATTGTTTTAACTCTTTTCTGGTTTTAATTTTTTAAACAATTCATAAATAAATAAGAAATCTTCTGAAATTAAAGTTAATATTGTGAAGTATTAAAACGTTAATAAGTAAAGAAATTCAATTTTCTCTTCTTTTTTTTTTTTTACATTGAATACTAAAAATTACATGCAGGTGTTGAAAGTTTATCAAATTGACCTTGTATACCATATGTATAGAACAGTCTCAACAATAAATAAACTGATAAAAATTTTGAAATCTCAAAGGAAATCAATATAGACTATAATATTATAATATAATTTGTGAGGGGGGCAGTAGGCTCGGAAACTTTATCATTAGGCTATTAGACATTAGTACCCATATATATGAAAAACAGTACAAGCCAAAGATGGGACGATAGTGTTCAATCAAGAATCGATAATAAAATTTGATGAATTTCAGTTACTTCTACAATGTGTTCAAACTATGATACGATGCATCTGTTAAAAAATCCAGCCTAATTTTCATCAATTGGAAAAAAAAAAATTTTGTGCATTTACACACAGGTAATTAAGATATTAAAATTATACCGGTACATTGTAGGATTATAACTGAAAAGTTCATTTAAACAGTATTTTGTTTGAAAAAACATTATTATAATTATAATAATTATTATAATTCAAATGTAAATTTACAATTTTAAAAATACTTATTTTCTTCATATAATATCAATCCATTTTAACTACAATTATTATTATTAAATTCTGATTTATTGCTTTGCAAACCCCATTACTAATCTACAGACTTACAATAAGAAAAAAACATGGTTTAATGATGAACCCTTTGCCCTAGTAATAGTTGTAAAGAGACTTCTGTGTTGATTAGCCATGTGAGCTTTGTTTCAAAGTAACTTCTATTACACATGTATTGTAGATGACATTTTTACCAGAACATTTGGAGGTAATATTTAATTTAGTAGCCTAACTACTGTGGGGTATTGATAATTTGTATTATAAATTAATATATTTTTTTTTCAAAATCAAACATTTTTTTTTTATTAGATTTTTAAAAAATGTCTTTTAAAATAAATTTCAGTCTATTACTGCACCCCTAGTTTCAGTGGCATTAATTCAAGCTATTAATGCATTAATTACTACATACAAAACCCCTTTTAAAGAAAACTCTTATATATATTTATATGATCTTGGGAAATCTTGGGAAATTTTTTGACAAAATCTTGGGAAATTTTAAAAAAGTGAGTGGCAGCCCTGGTTATAATATCTTGACTGGCGACCCACACACAGTTTAAAAGTAACACTTTAAAGCAGAGGCGTAGCTTGGGGGTGGCAGGAGGGACAGATGTCCCTAAGCGCCAGACTAGTTAGGGGCGCCAAAATGTGCTTTGATATCCCTCTAATGGATAAAATAAAGGGTTTGAGAGTTGAAAAAAGAAAGGGAGGCTCTTTAAAATGAATCTTGTCCCCGCACGCCAAACACTCTAGCTACGCCTCTGCATTGAAGTAACGACTTACCTACGAATTTTATCTAATTTCATGACAAGCATCTCGACAGACATTGTTTTAAATATAAATTTAGTTTCTTTACGTAAAGAAGATCCTAATAAGAGTATAAGTTTGATCTTGAAATAAGATCTTAATAAGAGTACACGGTTGATCTTGAAACTAGATCCTAATAAGAGTACGTGGTTGATCTTGAAATAAGATCCTAATAAGAGTACACGGTTGATCTTGAAACAATATCCAAATAAATGTAGATGGTTGATCTTGAAACAAGACTCTAATAAGAGCACACGGTTGATCTTGAAACAAGATCCTAATAAGAGCTCATGATTGATCTTAAAACAATATCCTAATAAGAGTAAATCTTGAAAATCTTATTCGATAACTACAAGTCCAAAAATGTAAAAGTGTCGAGTAACTTGAACTATTTTCATGACAGCTAAAATAGGTTTGTCTCAATTCACTCAGCCATAAACACGAGGCTTAACATTTTTTAACAATTAAATTAGACTCTGTTTATTTATTTTTTTTTTATAGATGAAATACAAAGAAACAGTTTAGAATAAATCGTCATAATAAAATGTTAGTGAAATAAACTGAACTCAAAATACGGATAGCAATAAGTTTGAGTGAAACATTTCGATTATTGTCCAGTGCGTTTTAAAAAATATGTTTGGTTTTTTTTTTATCTTTAAGAAGACAAAGGCCATTCACATCTAAATACCTTCTGTTGTTTTACCTGTGGTCAAATTTGTTCATGTGAACTCAACGTGCACCAAGCAATTATTTTATAATCTTCGACTGCAGTGGTTCTCACACACAGACAATGGTGGGTGGCGTAAAGAAAAATGATGTGAGAGGTGCCTGTGTCGTATATATGTTCGTTTGAGAAACACTGTGTTTTGTATAGGGACAAGAGACAGTCAAGGGGTGCACCGGGGGCGTGTGGCGCCCAAGAAAGAACTCTGTCAAGCTTGAGAAACCATTTTTTGACATAAATAAGATTGACCATATTTGGATAAATAGCCAGCAGAGAACTCTAGCTTATTAAAAAAAACAGTTAAACTAACTTATAAGTTAAAAAAGGTTATCTCCCCAGTGTGTATATGTAATCTCCCCCCAGTGTGTATATGTTATCTCCCCTAGTGTATATGTTATCTCCCCGGTGTGTATATGTTATCTACTCAGAGTGTATGTCATCTACTTGGTGTTTATATGGTATCTTGTACGTGTTTACATGTCTTCTTAGTGTGAATATTGTATCTCCTCAGTGTGTACGTATTAGCTTGTAGGTGTCCCCATTAAAACAAGACATAACTAAAGAGCTCTTGTTTTGACAACGTCTAGCCATGGGGGCGTGGTCAGGTGATGCAGAAAGCAACGTTCTCTGTAAAGTACATTATATTTTTTATAACACTGGTTTTTACAATGACGACAACATTCGCATCTTTCTTTTTTTTTTTTTAACAAATGACGCATATATCCTACACAGAGCCGTCAACTGACTTTTGGAGGCCCCCAAGCCTTTTTTGGTTTTGTGTGCCCTGCATTTAAACTTGATATTTTAACTTTTCTCACACATCACAACCCCACACCAATTTTTTTTTCTTTTTTGCAGCCGCAGGAGATGCAGGATCCTGTTAAATTCAGATAGTTCTGCCAATCATTCGCCCTAAAGTATTATGAATTAGAAAATGTCTTTCCTTTGCATAGAAGCCCTCATTTATATATTTATATTTCACATCTGATATTTCGGACTAGGTCAATCGGGGATCCACCAAATATTGATAGAGTAAATGGTGTCGTGAGTCTAAGCTACGCTGCAGATTTCAGTTTTTCTAGTTATCAGAGAAACATTTCTGAAATGTGTCATGCATATTCACAACTGAACGATATATTAAAGGTTTTCCGGTTCAGAATAGATAACTTTATTATTGACCGACAAGCGAACATATTCAAATAGGCATATTTGTTGCTATGACAACTTGCGTCACAGAACATTAACGATATGCCTATGCTCAGTTTAATATAAAAATTACGACCTCAATGCCAGCTAAACAGCTTTGGATCTATGACTCAAACTCCGAAGTACTCTCTTAATCAAAGCCTGAATAAGACATTATCATAACGGCTATGAGAGCTTGACAAGTGACGCAATTTGACCTCCATGACCCCTGGATGTTCAAGTCATTGACAGATTGCTGCCCACCTGATTTTGAAGTTAAGAATCACAGACGAAATCAGGCTCTTTTTGGCCTGAGTGTCTTTTATTTGCATACTTTGACCCTTTGACCAATTAGGCTATTTGAAGCGTTCCCCATCTTTGCTATTGGAACCGTGCCGGATTAAGACCCAGGTGAGATTTTGGGGCGCCCCTAGAAACATTATATCTGTATGTCGTACCAGTAGTGGCGCAGCAAGGTTCGCTGCCGCCCAGATGGTTAAAGCATTTTGCCACCTCTCTTCAGCGAAAAAATCTCGTCAGCTGGCCGAAAATGCCGCCCTCATATTCATAAAAAAGTGTCACCCGGGGCGCACTACCCTCTCCGCACCCCCTTTATACACCACTGCAAATAAGTGACCGGTACTTGAGTTGAAATGAAACTTGTGTTAAATATGATGGCCATTCCGAGAAAAAGGCGGCCCCTGGGCGTTCAAAAGTTGGGGGGGGGGGGTCGGGGAAGGGGGAGGAGCCTTAGCAAATGGGTCCTCGAGAACAAAATATTTTATAAAAAAATGCAGGGATCTATTTTGGTGTGTACTTGAATTTAGTTTTTCATAATAAAATTATGCTCTGGGTGTTATTGGTATTAGTTACATTTATTTTCTGTGCATTTGACCATCTCGGATATTTAAGGGGGCCCAAAGTTGTGATATGAAAACTAATTAATCTATCAACTTTGAGTGCAAAGGGCATCCAACCGAAAAGTGACGGGGGCAGCCACCTCCAAATAAGTGGCGTAGCGAGCTTAACTCGCGCCCGGGGCACAATACCTTTTTAGCGCCCCCCCTATTCAAAAACCATACATTATTTTAGTAAAATATACCATTTAACGCCCCTTTGTGAGTAGCGCCCGGGGCATGATGCCCCCCTTACTACGCCACTGCTACAAATGTTACTTGATGGATACACCCTTGAAAGAGGTTTACATGTTCAAATTTAAGAAATGGGCAACAATAGAGAAACAATATTCTGTGTCGTCGAAATAAGACAAGAATGAAATTAATGATAAAGTCTTCACTGGGGTTTTTGTTGTGTGTTTAAACACGGTATATCATACTGAGATCGATGTCGATTTATAAAACTGCAAATTCTCTAAAAATGTCCATCTCATTTTTAAACATACCAGCTACCCAAAACATTTGCTCGTCGGGTCTAATTAGTTGTAAATATTGGGATTTCAAATAGGTGTTGGTAAATTGTGTTGCTTTGATAAGGCAGCAGTGTTGTTGCCCATAGGCTCTCCCAATGGCTTATATAAGGCAGCAGTGTTTTATCAAACAGCTCTCCCAATGGCTTATATAAGGCAGCAGTGTTTTATCAAACAGCTCTCCCAATGGCTTATATTTTCATGTGTCAAACTATTTGAGTAAGCAATTCTACAACTTTAACCCAAAGTTAGCCAAACGGTTATTTTCGTACTTGAGGACAACTGCATCGTCATTACAATCATGTGAAAACAAAAAGTTTAAGAGCCCTTGTGTAGGAAGCATGGCTTTGCGCCTGGCAAAGAATCAAGAGTAAGATTTCCTATACAGTCGAAACACAAGTAATATGGGGGTCACTTTCTTATCTCGTACTTTCTCTTTTAACTTTAAAAAAACAAACGCTTGAGATGATGATGCAATAGTTTTTAAGTCTTCTGCAGACGATCACGCGTGGAGCACGCCCAAGCCACACACAGGTGGAAAGGAAACTGCCGTTTGAGATAAGCAAGAGGTTCTCATCAATAGCAGAAATGTGTCCTGCCGAAAGAAACGAGTGGTCTCGCGCCCATTGGTCTGGAACTATTTAGCCACCTCGTATATTTTTTCTTTAAATTAAAGAGGCTCTTTTTGTTTCTTATTGGAACTGGCGGGGGTGGGGGAGATTAAACGTGGCGGTGGCAAAAGTTTCTAAGTCACTAACGTAATATATACTTAAGTTAACAACCGTTTGTAGGGGGTATTTTAAATTCCAGCCCCAACCGGAAAAAAAAAAAAAAAAATCCAAGGCTCTCTCCCAAGTACTAGTAGGATGTTCCCTTCGCGTCCTTAGCACTATGTTAACCCCACACCCACCCACACCCTTCCAAATATTTAAAGTATGTTTGGTATTAGGGATTAATTAGAGATTTGTGTGGTTACTTTAACGAACAGACAATATGTTGATTCAAAATCCGTGTTAGTTTAGTACTGAACTGAGAAAATCTGTGTTAGTTTAGTACTGAGTACTGAACTGAGAAATTCAGTGTTAGTTTAGTACTGAACTGAGAAAATCCGTGTTCGTTTAGTACTGAACTGAGAAAATCCGTGTTCGTTTAGTACTGAACTGAGAAAATCCGTGTTAGTTTAGAACTGAACCGAGAAAATCTGTGTTAGTTTAGTACTGAACTGAGAAAATCTGTGTTAGTTTAGTACTGAACTGAGAAAATCTGTGTTAGTTTAGTACTGAACTGAGAAAATCCATGTTAGTTTAGTACTGAACTGAGAAAATCAATGTTAGTTTAGTACTGAACTGAGAAAATCCGTGTTCGTTTAGTACTGAACTGAGAAAATCCGTGTTAGTTTAGAACTGAACTGAGAAAATCCGTGTTAGTTTAGTACTGAACTGAGAAAATCTGTTAGTTTAGTACTGAACTGAGAAAATCCGTGTTCGTTTAGTACTGAACTGAGAAAATCTGTGTTAGTTTAGTACTGAACTGAGAAAATCTGTGTTAGTTTAGTACTGAACTGAGAAAATCCATGTTAGTTTAGTACTGAACTGAGAAAATCAGTGTTAGTTTAGTACTGAACTGAGAAAATCCGTGTTCGTTTAGTACTGAACTGAGAAAATCCGTGTTAGTTTAGAACTGAACTGAGAAAATCCGTGTTCGTTTAGTACTGAACTGAGAAAATCCATGTTTGTTTAGTACTGAACTGAGAAAATCCGTGTTAGTTTAGTACTGAACTGAGAAAATCCGTGTTCGTTTAGTACTGAACTGAGAAAATCCGTGTTAGTTTAGAACTGAACTGAGAAAATCCGTGTTCGTTTAGTACTGAACTGAGAAAATCAGTGTTAGTTTAGTACTGAACTGAGAAAATCCGTGTTCGTTTAGTACTGAACTGAGAAAATCCGTGTTAGTTTAGAACTGAACTGAGAAAATCCGTGTTCGTTTAGTACTGAACTGAGAAAATCCATGTTTGTTTAGTACTGAACTGAGAAAATCCGTGTTAGTTTAGTACTGAACTGAGAAAATCTGTGTTAGTTTAGTACTGAACTGAGCGTCTGGATTTTATTTTTTTTTAAACCTTAAAATTGAAAACAAAATTCAATAACCAACTTTTGAAAAATATTAATTTTGAATAATTCAATAAAATAATAGTGTTATTAATTATAATGAGCCAAAATAAGTGGTTTTTTAAATTAAATTTTATTAAAATGTAACAACAAAAGCCATTTAAAGTAATGGCAAGGAAGACAAAGGATCATATTATTATCTCAGATTTCTACCATAAAAATCTGTGACATTCATCACTAATAAAGAGTTGTACGATCACTATCTGACATCATCACAAACACAAATTTCTACGATCACCATCTTCACATAATCCTGAGGTCACCAGCTATCAACAGTGTTCCAAAATGACTCTGACATTCTCACCTCGGCAAAGCTCTTGAGCCAAAAGTCTTCAGGTATATCGCTTGTGGTCCCGGTCACCTCGTTGTCTTCTATCAGCTGTATGGTGTGAATGCCCTTCAACAACAAAACGGGATTTATGGCCTTCTCTTCTCTAACACAAGAAAACCCTTGCTTGGGTAATTTCTCCTTTTGATGCACGGCTGCACCATTTCCGTCCATTGTTGAAGTTTGAAAGATAATATCTGGACCACTTTTTATGTGCTGTCTCTTCAACATTTCCAAATTTAATCCATCAATTTGATTACCCTCCTCGCCAGATGGGCTAAAATTTATTGGGAAATATTTTCTTATCTCCCTTTGTTTTGAATTGTTTCCCATGTCACATTGGATTGTTGGGGATGCTTGAGGCTTCCTTGGACGTCCTCTTTTACGGCAAGGATTTGTCAGAGATCTCTTTCTTTTTTGCAGATTCGGTTCGCCGGTGTGGAACGTTTGGGTGGCATCTGATGAACAAGCAGTCTGCGTAGATGTTGATTTTTCAGTGGTAATGTTCAGATCGTGATGAAATGTGGAGAAAGAATGCTCAGTCTGCTGAATGGCCATATTGTTTGTAGGCACAGACATTGTGTATTGATTGGCAATGACATGTGCTCTTGTCTGATCACTGGTTCCTAATTCTTGTTTGGACGCAGGTTGACTTTTGTTCCCAAAGAAACATTTCGGCACTTGTTCACAGTTACCTTCAGATCCTTGTGCAAAATTAGACCCAGTGGGACGGGTTTGCTGGATTGATGGAGCTGCCATGCCCTGCTGCCAAGCTGCATATTTACTTTCAATTCTTCTTACGATCTCTTTCGAAGACACCGGAAACAAACAGCTACTGACTGTTGAACAAAGGGACGATGGCCGATGATGCATGGAAGGCTGCTGCGCCTTGCCAGATTTTTTGGTGGTGAAAACATTTGACCTATATCCAGACGCCAGGTTATCCTTACCCTCGGATGCTACATCTTGTGTAAGTTGACATCTTGCTTTCTGAATTGTTTCTGTGAGCCCATTAATTTTCTCATGTTCAGCTGGAATGACAGCTTCATTCAACATGTTGATTTTTCCGGGCAGACATGTCAGTGCATCAGAATGACCTGTGGTCAGGTGAAAGGTTTCTGCTGTAACATCCTTAGCCCGCTCATAACAATGAGGCTTGGTGACAGAAGAAATCTCACCCAGCACCAAATGAGATGTTGGACATGATGAGTCTACAACATCCAACTCAACAAATGCAACATGACTGTTGTAAATCCCATTGTTATAGTTTACCTGTGGAGACAGGGTTCCAACAGCTTTAAGTCTGTTTTCTTTAGAAAGTAAATCTTTTTCAACCTGCTTGACAGAAGTGCTAGAAAAGTAACTGGGATCATCCTGACATGGTTCAATCACGCCACTGCCTATATTTGCAGCTGCCATGTGTTGAGGACCTATGGGTTTGTCAGTAATCACTGCCTTTCTCTGTTCTGCACCATCTACATTTCTTCTCCCCTGAATGGCATTTACTTTTTCCTCAAGTGGCACCACTTCATCAAATCTCATCTTCTTACCTCCAACAACATTTGTTTCAGTGATGCAGCCTTGATAAAAGGTGCTCTTTCTTTTCAACAGAGATCTGCAGCCCTTGGTCACATCCTTATGATTATCAGTATCATTGCTGCAGCTTTGCAGTCCTGAGACATCACCTTCGGCATCCAGTGGGACTATTTCATCAGTCTGGTTGCACAGAGCCTATAGTATCAGATAAGATAAGATAAGATTTTTTTTTATTGATCCTTAAAAATGGACATGTGCTTTGACAACATTGTGAAAATTCATTTTCAGCATACGGATAAACATTCTGAGTAAGATAATAAAAATTTAAACTATAACAAATGAAACGTAAGACATTTGAAGTATTTCTCAAGTGCAAAAATTGGAGCCATCATGTGTCATAAAAACTAATTTCCTAAATGACTAATTTCAATTTCCAATGACTTAAATAGTGATTAATTGGTTTCATAGCACACTTAAATAGTTAATTGTTTTTATAGCACATCAAATTCAGACAAAATTATGTGCAACGTCATTAGTTGAGTTGTGGTCCAACAATGTTTACCTTATCTCCCAATAGAAGATTTGGGCTCTGAATCTTGATTGACGCATGATACTCGGGTAGAGCAGTAAGACTTCTGGAGGCGACTACTTCTGTTACAGTTAACCTAGATTCCCTGCTGGACAGGGCCATCTTGTTACTTTGCAGGTCGGAACCTCTCTTTGGTGGTAGTGATATATTCTCATTTGTTAGTGATCTATTGTCACAAGGCAGTGATACATTCTCAGGTTGCTGTGATGTATTCTCCGACAAAGCACTGTGAACAGTTTTTTAAACAATTATTATAAAAACCATCTTTTGTGGGTAATCATCAGGAAAATAAAACTTTAAAAAAAAATACTTCCAATAAAATATTAAGAGTACAAACACAAACTTCATTTTTTAAAAAAATATAATTACGTTTGAAACATTTACAACCTGGCCAACAAACTAAATAATCTGGCAAACCAATGCTTTAGTAAATGTTTTATAATAATTTATATATATAGAGAGTGAGCATAAAAGTACCAATGATAGTGAACTTATGGCCCGCTACAGGAGACAAAGTATTGTGTCTTAGCTCCTTCCCCAAGGTGTAGTTTTTAGGGATTAGGGATGTAGCGTTTACATGAGATTAGGCTATATGTCTCATTGAATTAATAGTATCAATAAATTCTTATCGGTATTTTATCACCTTTTTAAGGAATTAACAGTAATTATTTCATATATTTTCTTTGTGGTACAAGGAGAACAGCCAAGTAAAGCTGAGTTCAACAATGCTAGGGATGTGGCTACCTTTTTCTGTGGTGGTCAGCCTGACACGGCCTCAACGTTTCTGTAAGAAGTTTATTCTTACAGAGTGCCACTTGGAGCAGTGCTTGCCTCTCACCCAGCTGTTTGATCCTCAGCGCATGCTCCATCAGCTGTGACCTGCTTCTTTTCTCTTTGCCTTCCCTTGGGAAGAGTCGTCTCCTCTCTTCCTCTTGGCTCTTGATAAACTTATCAATAATTCTTTTAAACTTGTCTAGCTGAGGAATTACTGTGGAGTAGAACAGAAAAAAATTAAATATAAAATTGTTTGCAATTTCTTTTATGGCTCACTTGCTGTTAAAAAGAATGTTTTTCTATGTGTTGGTTTCGAGCAGTTGTCGGCAAACTCATAAGTCAAAAGAGACAAAAATCAGCAGCAGGACGTTCAAAAAAAAAATTGAGAGCCAAATTTCTTTTCAAGAACCTGTCAAGAACCAAGTTTTTCGGAGTCAAAACCAATTTTTGGCCCACTCGCTGAGCCGCACTCAAGTTGCTAAAGAGCTGCATGCGGTTCATGAACCGCGATTTGCCGACCACTGGTTTAGAGTATGTATGATTTCTCAACCTGGGATGCTCGTACCTGCATGGAGGCTGGGTGGCATTTCAGGGGATGTAAGGAATAATGATTTTAAGAACGCAGGAGTCATCAAATTTTTGAAGTTATGATATAAATGTTTTAGATATTTACAGTTCTTCATTAGCAATTTTTTTTATTAACACTCTTGAAACTATTCACTAGTTCATTTCCTTAGTTCTTCATTAACAATTTTGTTTAGGTAACACTCTAACGAATCACTAGTTTATTTCCTTAGTTCTTCAGTTCTATAATAAACTAATTAAATAAAATTATTAGCTGTCTGTTATAGCCTATGTCTTCTATCGCATCTCTTGTGTTCTGTGACATCACCAACTAACTTGGTTGCATCCAATACATTTTCCTCCATGTGCATTATTACCAACACATCACGTGTGTGACACATGACATGTGTTGGTTATGAAAGTTGTTCATTAAGAATTTTCATGTCATTTGTTATGAAAGACGGTTCACTCACACTTTGTGCCCCCCTTCCCCCCCCCCCCCCCGCCCGCTCTAAATAAGACGGTTAAATGTGATTGAGACAGACTTAAGTGAGATATAGCAAGTGATTTCTTACCATGGTGTGTGCGTGAATAAATATTTTCACCATTTCCATTTCTTATGTGAATTAATATTCACTTGTGTGGATTAAAATTATCAGTTTGTGTTTGTGGATGATTATTTCCACTTTTAATAACAGACATATTCTAGTGCTGTAAGTTGATTGAGTTTTATTTCCTTTTTCTATATTTGAGTTGTAACTTTATATATCAGAATTGTTCGAGTAAATAGATTAGATTCATTATCATAAACTTCACTAGCTTTGGTGTCATTTACTTAGTAAACTTGTTTCAGTCTTTTGTTACGTATTGTTCTTCTAAGAGCCTAATAGTACAACAGATTAAATTGTTAAAACCGTGTAAGGGTGCATAACAATGTTCATTTTCTTTTCCAATTTTAAAACTTTAGTGGGGTGTGAGACTAAGTTCAGAATGTAGAAAAAGTTGGGGAGCCCTGGTTCCTGTTAATTTTAAATACTTTTATGCTACAGTTTTAAATTTGATGCATGTAGGGAAAAGTTCTTTAGCACACTCTTTCAGTAAAATATTCTCAGTCATATATATTACAATGCTAACGTAGCATGGATACCAGCGCTATATAAATATCAAATCAATCAAGATAAATCAATTAGTTATTATTTTTTAAATCAATGATATTCTACCATGTTTCCTGAATTCTGTTTTTTTTAAGGGTTAAAGTGTAGGGACCACAAAAATGGCTTAAACTTATCCCTTTAATGTGTGTAAAAGGAACCAAAATATATTATAATAATAATTACAAGGAAAATGAACTTAAAAGTCTTACTTCCACTGACAACATTTCTCCTTTTCATTTTTTCTAGCAGCTTGTCGTACAGTGTCACAAGTCGGACAAGGGATTCCATCTCTCTATCATGGGCCTGAAATATGATTTCCATCAAGTTTTATTTAAATAATCAGCAACTGGACCTTTAGAGTTCAGAAAGAATTTTGAAAGTATTCGTGGATACTTGTGGAAATGAAATATGTGATCCCTATATCATCATTATGGATAATGCATTGGAAACTTGGTGTTTGGCAGCATTCATTTTCAAGTTTGAGCTCTGCCTGCTTCTTTAATTATTAAAAAATCATCAAAAAAAATCAATGATACTCTATCAAGATATTTCCTGAACTCATAGTTCAAATGAATAAATTTGTTCACTAAAATAAAATCTATATTTTTTTTTTAAGACTCAGTTGCTGTTTGTCTTACACACCAGGAAACAGTTGACAATCAGAGCTTGCTAGACAAATTTTAAACACTCAATATTGTAATAAATATTAGAAGAGGGAGAATAAAGAGATCTTGTGAGACAAGTAGCTAACAACAACCCAGTATTCAAAGCCTTCAGATCCATATTACAATAAAAGTGAGGGCCCTAACTAGATCTCAAGAAAAGAGGAGATAAAGATTTGAAAGATGTAAGTATATTCTAATTGAAGGTTGTCTTTCTTGTGCAAAAGTTGTCCACCATGTCTCCATTTTTTGTGTGTTTTTTTTGTTTTTTGTAAATGTAACAATGCTAAAGACACTTTAAGAAATCTTATGCTTTGGGTAATATGAAATTATTTGTGTGCAAACATACAACTGTTTTACTTTGATTCTTCTGACTATTGTTTCCATCAGAGGCTTTGTGGCTCAGATGATGACTTGATGAGGCATCCAGTATTTGACTGCTGACAGCATTTTCTGATGATGGTGTGGAAGCTTTTTTCTCACCACTGCTATTTAAAAATAGAAAGTTGATGTAAAATGCATAACTTTTCTAATGTCAGTAATGAGAGTAAGTTAGACATCAAAATGGGCACTTTAAAAAAAAATACATTTCTGTTTTAATATTCCATATGGTGGATACATAATTTTTTTTTTTTAAAAGAGGTGTTTTTAAATAAGAATAAAGAATAATTAATAATTACAATTTCCAATTCTTCCCTCTAGAGTCTGTTGTTTTTTTTTTAAACTTTGAAAGCACAATTTTTAATTCTGTCTAATGTCTCTGTCTTACTGAAGATAATGAGTCAGATTTTAGGGTTAATTTGGTTCATTTCTATCATAAATTTTAATAATATGTTGTGTTATTTTTCGTTCAACATTGATTGCAAAAAATATATATCACCACTTCACTTTTTTTTAATTTCTACTTTATCATTCAAGTTAAAAATAGGTTTTAAAAAATAGACAATTATTATGAATTAAATGCATTTTTTACAATAAAAAAACAAATTATCATCAATCCTTTAAATTAATTTCCCATTTTATCCAATCCCTGTGGCGCTACAGCCAATGTAAGGCTTCGGCCTGCCTCACCACTTCATTCAATTTGATCACAGCATGTTATGATCATTTGTATTATTTCCTTTAAACATTATTTTTTTAAATTAAGGTTATAAATAATATATAAATGACCTTGAATTCAAGTTTTCTCCTAAGTTCACAGTTGAAGAGATTTGAATTTCTTGATCAGAAGTGTTGGATGTTGTGACCCTCAAGTCATTTCCTATGTTCCGGCACTCATCTGTGTTGATAATTGTGCACTCATCTGTGTTGATAATTGCTTCCAAAGTTTTCTGACATTTTTGTCCATTGTTTAAAATATATATATCATCCGTGAGGTTAAATATCTCACTGCACTGACTTTGGCTCTTAGATGGCAATGTCCCTATTGGTTCCAAGGTATTGATTAATATGCTCTCTTGCATTCCGCTCTGACCTTGTAACCAAGGCTCTGTTTCATTCATCATGAATGCACTTTTATCGTGACCATTCATGGACTTTTTTATTTGTGAACTTTCCTCATGTCTCGATGTATTTAATTCCACAAGCATTTGTGATTCTTGAAGTAAATTTTCGGAAGCTCTTGTATTTACTGTTGCAGAACTAGGACTATTTGTCTTTGAAACATTCTCTTGTTTTGAGAAACCCAGGGGAATTCCGCTACCAACATATTTTGGAGAAAGCTGTCTGGACGGAGCCGGTGGTACTGTACTGCAGGTCATTATGCTATACCTGTCGTCTTCATAGACATTATTCAACACATCTATCTTTCCCTGCAAAGAGTTATTCTTTTTTATAAAATCTATGTTGGCTGCAAGTTGACAAGATGATGGTGAACTTGAGTGAGTGACCAATCTTTCAGCAGGAGATGGGACTGATGAGATTTTAGTTATAAAATTCTGCTGAAAACATGTTGAAGCAGCTGGTAATTGAGTTGGTGTGTTATTAGATCTGTCATCTGAAATATTTTGAGATGCAAATAAATCTTGACTGCCTTCAAACTGAGTGCAGAGCAGCCCTGGTTTATCACTGAGACCCTCTGGAATAGTCTCGCAAATGCTAAAGGCATGGGATTTAAAGTTTGCTACTTGATTAACATGCACTTGAATCTGATTCTCATCTAGGTCATTAGCATAGCTGTTCAGGATTTGCGTCTTCTTCACTGTCAGTTTTGTCACATATTTATCGATAATGGTTTCTTCACATAAGTCATTGCAAGTAACAGTAGCACCTGAGAATGTCTGAAGAAAAATAATTAATTTTATGTTAATAGTAAAATATTTTTGGTTGTTTTTTTTCTCTTCTGCCGTTCATCATCTGTTTAAAGCTCAGCTTTAGAATATTTGTCTCGTGGTTTATGAATGAAGTCAATTTTTTTTTTCCTCTACCACAAAATGAAGATACAATTGGTTTAAATGCTGATAAATAAATTTTGGAAGTTTTCAATTTAGGCTACTGTGAAATACTATAAAACAATATCATGAGGCCTACAGCCTGCAATTTCAAACCATTCTCAAATATGTATGCTACAAATACAACAATATATGTATTTAAATACTTGTCTAAAAAGTTAAACTTGTTTTAAATTGTTTGGCTAATTTTTTTCAAATATGTATAAAAGATGTACAGATGTCTTTGTGTGTTTAAGTGAGTACATGTAAAATCTATACATTTACCATTCACATACCTTCTTCACTTTGCTAGAGACATCATTTGGCAGTTCTGGAATTACTGGGGATATTGAATCTTAGAAGAAATGTCAAATAGATATGGTCAAACTCTGATTTGTTAAAAATAACATGATGAGAATATCAAGGAAGAAAAGAACTGATAGTATTTTAAAGAAAAGTCAATTGGATGTTTAACGTGCATTAAAAAATTTGATCAATTTTATCTTAACTGACTTTTTTTTTGTCTATAGCAGCGGTGGGTAAAAAGTCAATATCATCTTCACCAAATTCTTTCATATGCTTGATTGATAAAACATAACAATGTGATTAGAATATAAAGGAAGATAAGCAAGGATGATGTTTCAAATAACATCTAATAGATATGGTCATTCTCTGAATAGCTAAAAATAACATGATTATAATTTCAAGATATAAAAGCAAGGATAGTACTTTAAAGAAAAAATATTTTTTAAGATAAGAACAATATAATAAAAACAGTCTGCTAACCTCTTTGCAAAATTCTAACATTTTGTGTGTGGTCATTCTTGGTGAAATTTCTGAAGATGCAAGAAATAGAAAATGGATAAATGGTGGCTAATTGAATAATTGAGGAGTAATAGGCCTACTCACTATCAAAGTGAATCCTACATAAATTCCCATTAGTAGGGCCAGGATTTGAAATAGCTTACATCTTAAAATACTCAACTTATAATGGGAAAATTCATGTTCAGGAGCCCAATTCACCCGCCCCATTACAAATACTCCCATAATATAATATGATGATAGGCAAATTTTGACAAAGCTTATAGACAATTTATTTTATAGAAAATTGATGAGAAATTGCTTACTGACTAAGAGCAGTAAACAGTAAGGGAGAAGAACCCTCAGTGGTGCCACTGACAATAGAGAAACTATCAGTCTCCATTTATAATGACCGTTTGCCTTTACAGGGCATCAGTCCTTAGTCTGCTAATATGTTGATTGCAGTTATATTAGCACAGGACACCTGTAAGTAAATGACTTTGCAAAAAATATATATTTAATAACTTTACATTTATATATTATAAATAATTATTCAAAGTCATGAAAGTCTAAGTTAATTTATTACTAATAATATAAGCAAAACATAATTTGGCTGAAAACATGAACAATCATAAAATAATAAATCATATATTATTATTTAAGTAATATTAATATTATAAAATTGTCATCTGTATTAGTCAAAAGAAATGTGTAATAATATATGACTATTTTTATTTACACCTTTGAGGTGACATTTGTGTTGATTGATACTGATGACAGCAGCTCTGACATCAGGTCTAAAGTAAAGATAATTTATAATTAATGTTTTTACATTTATTGTTGTTCAATCAAAATTAAGTTTTTCCTGGCAGTGTTTTTATCTCTTATCTCATCGATTAAAAGTTGAAATTAAATTAATAAAGGAACGAACAATACAATAAATTAATAATATAAATAGTAGGCTACTACTATAGTAGTACTAGTAAAGTTTAGCCTTAGTACTGAGTACTAGTAGTAGCAACAGATGTGTAGTTTGATCCGTTGATATTGTGCGATAACTCAACATGTATCTGTTCAGAAGCATCTCTTGCAGCAGTGCAACATCTTCCATAGTTTATATGACTGAGAAGTAACTTAGTCTTAGTGTTTTGCGTAAAACTAAGTTGGAAACACTTATCACTTAACATTACTTATTTAGAAGTAGAAGTCTTACCCACCCCACCCTTCTTTCTAAGTTCTAGATTATAAATTGTTTTGCTTGTGGTGTGACTGCTTCCATTTACGGATACAAAATATAATTTCCCATTATGGTGTAATAAATGTTCGGTTTATAAGTGGTTGGGACATCAGAATATTAATAATAATATAGCCTATTAACTACTTACTATATTTCATGGTCGTGAAATAAAAAGTGTGCAGTGACAACAGTGACGTAAAATGAATTAGGGGGAGGGGGGGGAGGAGGATTATGTAGCAAAAATTATATTCTTAAAACTTAAATGTGTTTCTTGAGTTCATGTTTTGTCAAATAACTTTATTAGAGGGGTTGCTGTCGGCTTTAGCGAGCTATACCTAGTTAAAAATAATTATCATGCTTGAGTTCGGGCTAAGTTAGTAAGTCTAAGGCCAAAATGAAATGAAGGCCAAGCAAGGCAGCAAGTGATCAGCAAGGCATTTCGTAACCCGATGCCGATGGACCGGCATTCCAGAATAGAATAGTTTCTGAAGATTCCAGACTAGTAATTAATTTGTATCCCCTTTTTTTCATTCATTTCACTAGAAACCATATCAAACAGTTCACATTGTACTTTGTTATACTAAATTCAGCCTTATTAATACTTCTACTTCTTGTAGTAAAACCCGCCTCTTTCGTTGAGTCGACGACTCGGTATACAATTAGTGTATAGTGTATAGGTTTTTGTGAATAGTATTTTGGTTTTGTGACCAAAAAAATCTCCAAATTAATGAAGCAGTCAGTTTAAACAATACAAAATAGTTAATATTAACTGTTAGTAATGGAAAATTAATTATTAGTACAAATATAAAAAATAGAATTCGTAATAAAAAAATGCATTCCCGACTATCTTTTTAACAACATCCCAAGCCAAAATACATCCCTGCTGTTTAGATGGCTACGCAAAGAAAGTATGCGCAGAAGGGTGGTGAGGAACTCTATCACTATCAGTGCTCCTTTCAGGGAATGTCACGGGGGTGGGGCGGTGGGGGGGACGGACCTCCACAAAACGTCAACTGCCCTCCCACCTCACCTTTTTTAAAAAAAAAATTATCATTAAAAAATTATGTAATATTCTGTACTGATGTCCAAACAACTTTTAAACCGAATATTTATCACACCATTTTTAAATTGAGACCATTTCAATTTCATTGTCCGAAAAGAAAAGTTTTTGTTTTTTTTTAAATGTGTACAATAATAAGACAAATTTTTTTTAAAAATTATTTGAAATTTATTGTTTGATGATCCGTATCCGAATATAATTTCAGGTGATTCTTCTTGCTAGAGGCTAACACCATTGGACTATTTTATTATAAATATCGTTGCTTGCATTGGTATTTTTATTTATTAATAGATAAATAAAAATATAGATAGACCTAGACTCTCTATCCATAATTTATATTCTATATTTTTTTTTTTGCAAGTTCACAAATTAAAGGACTTTAATAACACGGTATTGATAAACTACATTTACATCAATATAAAGTTTTATAATATTAGGGAGGCGTTATACAAGGTCGACTGGCTGGGACCATAGACATAGAGATATAGATCTGTGGCTGGGAATAACGTCGAGTGTTAGTAGTCTGTGTAGTTTATAACGCTCAGCGTTGTTGCCAGTCGATAAATGATTTACGACCGCTAGCATTTATTATTCCCAGTCGACTATGAAATAACCACTCTGTTCTGAAACAGTTCTGTCAAACGAAGGCAATCGGTTTTCAAATTATATTTCATCATAAAAGCATTACTTTCAAAGCTGGGAAAGATTTTAATTACCTAAATATTATGATGCCTTCATGCTTTAAATTAAACACCCGTCAAAGTTTTTCGCATAAATCCTTTGTAATATTGAGCTATTGGGGTGGGGCTGAAAACACTTTATAATTATAAGAATTCCAATTAGTGCCCCCATTGCCCTTCTCCCAAAGCTCGAAACCGCATACTTTTTTCACGCATCAGACTTAAATTACTAATATTCTAATGTACCACCCGCCAGTGTTTCTTTCAGAAATTTTCCCCCGAGGGGGCACTTTTGACGTTCGGGGGGGGGGGGGCAGTGCCAGTTTTTCAGTGGCCAGAGGCGTAGCTAAGGGGTGGCAGATGGGACATATGTCCCCGGGCGCCAGACTAGCGGGGGCATCTAATGGGCTATAGTGTTAATGGATGAAAATAATAGGTTTCAGAGTTTAGCGGGGGGGGGGGGGGGGTGTAAAAATGAATCTTGTCCCGTGTCATCAAAGACTCACGTCAGTGACGCAGAAGTGGGGGGGCGAACATTTGGTCTTCCCAGGTGTCATTTTTTCTTTAGATGGAGCGGCGGGATTTTCGGACATCTGCAGAGTTTCTATCGAGAAAGGTAGCGTGGCAAAAAAGTTAACCCACCTAGGGTGGCGCTAACACTAGGCACGCCGCTGGGCAGTGTATATATCAGCACCAAATTTCGCTGTCATGGCAAGTAATTTTTATCGGGAAGTAGGGCAGCAGAAAATGTGTGATTGTTTAACAATCAAAAGGTGCATTTTGGAGTATACATGATTCGAATGTTTTGATAAGACTTTCATTTGATCGGGGGAAATAATTTTTCAAGCGTCAGGGGGAGGAATTATGGCGACCAGTGCCAGACACAAACTAAATTCATTCTGGTTGTGGTGTGCCGAAGAAAATCATTTGACACAAGATTAGATTCAACCCGGTAGTCACATTGATCGACGTCAAGGAAAAAAAAAGGGGGGGGGGGGTAGCAGAAATTGAGGAATCCGAAGAGTTTGAGCAAAAGTGAGGGCAGGGGTTACCTTTAGTTAAAAATAATAAATTCAAAAGGCAGTGATGCATTGTATTTCAAATTTATTGATCATTATGGCTCCAATGAATGTAGATGGGATTTGCAATGTTTCTCTGCCTGGTGTTGATGCGGATATTTCACTGGTAACAAGAGTTACCTAGTGAGGGTATCATGCACAGTATTCAATGTATCTTTAAGACAATGTGTGAAGGGGCATTTCAAACGTTCATATATTTACTGTTAGATGTCTCGTAGAAAAATGCTAAGAATACATCAACATACACCAACTATATGTGGACTACAAATCAGGTTATGATAGCATAGACAGGAAATACATGAACGATGCTGTGCTGGAACGTGGAGTCCTTAACAAACTTACCCGACTCATACATATGACGATGGATAACTACAAAAGTAGAATCAAAGTACAGAGGGAGTACTTGAGGGAGTTCCTAATCAATCTGGGCCTCAGACAAGGAAATCTGTGTATCATTTTCAACATCACTTTAGAAAAAAGCATTAGAAACATACGTGTGAGCACCTGAGAGGTGGTACAGAACAACCACAAGGAACTTTATAAAGCCAGCCACTGCAATACCTGGCCTACACAGACGATATATCGCTACTTGGTAGAAACAGCATTGATGATGTAATTAAAACTTTCAGAGAACTTGAAGATGTGACGGTCAAAGCTGGTCTTGATGTAAATAAAGCGAAGGCAATATTTATGATAATGTCAGGAAATACGCATTGATGACTTCATCAATATGAACATCTACGCCTTTGAGAGGGTAGCTACTTTCAAATATCTAGGGGTGACTATAAATAAGCAAGAGGAAATAAAATCGGATGTACAAGAACGAATAACAGCATGAAACCGTTCTTATTTCAATTTACAAAAGCTACTTCAAAGCAAAAATCTCGATAAGGGAACAAAGAAGGAAGTATACACCACTGTCACAAGACCAGTAGTGAGACTTGGTTCCTACCAGAAAAGCAGAGAACCTGCTAAATATATGACCCGATGATAGACAATTTTGTTTTGGGAATCCGTACAAACTAAGAGCTATATCAATTGTACAAATACCCACCCATAGTCACAACAATATTAAAAAAATGGCAGACTGCCCTAGGCAGGACACATTGAAAGGATGCCGGATTCTGGAGCAACAAAAACGATCTACAGGCAGAAACCTAGGGGCAGACGGCTCACCGGTCGACCAAGACTGAGATGGATTGACGATGTAGAGAAGGGCTTACAAAGGTTGGGGTTCGCACATGGAGGTGTAAAGCGATGGATCGATCCCAATGGAAGAATGGGGTGGAGCAGGCCAGGGCCCTAAATGGGATGAAGCGCCACTGATGTAAACATTTCAGACATTTGGGAGGGAAGCGCTAGAAATAACGATAATAACAGGACATCACTAACTCTTCCACCAGCACAATATTAAATAAATTCAGTCCAATTGGGATCCCTTAGGGTATGTTTTTTATCGAGAGATACTCCTTAGCTTAGACTCGCCCCTTAAAAGGTTATAGGCCCCGGAAATTTTTTGATAAATTCAAAATGCAAGAATGCATTTTTTTAAAAAATACCGTAGTTAAATTTAGTTTCGCATCATTAAACACTTAACTGCAGAGCAACGGGAGAGATGCTAGTTAAGATTTTGTGTCATTTGACATAAGAGCCATTGTACAAGCGACGTCTCTGCTTGACTAAGTGTGGTATGCAAACATTTTTTTAAAATTGAAAAGTAATGTATTTTTAAAGTTATTATTTTAAAATATTTTTGGGATCAACTACATAAAAATAATGAATTTACTATAAAATATTTGTAAAATTAAGAAAAAAGACTTCCTTCCAAAAAAGGTATCCATCCCAAAAAAGAAATGCTAAAATAGTTTTACATTTTGAACGAAAAAGAAAAACCAAAAACATACATTTATTTCAAAATATTTCCAAGTTTCACCAAAGTCAAAAAGAAAAAAAGCTTTTCTGTACAAAAGGCTATAGAATATATCTTTATGGGTTTTCAAAATTGGTATTTATTTATAAATCATATATAACCGATATAATTGTTTAGAAGTCAAGAATTGTTTACAAAAGACTCATATATTTATTAATGTGTGATTTTTTTTCGTATAAATTATTAAAGTTTCAATTCTCAATATTCAGTTGATTTAAATGTTATTTAAGAAATTTAGACTACTATAATTTGCTTCAGATCATTACAACTTGCCTCTTTGATATTATACTTAAAAACAATTTTTTCACCAATTCCATATACTTTTTTTTTAAACTACTACCAAAAATGGCATTTACAAGATAATCGAAATACTCAAATTTTTTTTATTCGTTGTTTAAATATATATTATATTCTTTCTACTGGATTATCATCTTTTTTTTAATAGTTCAAACAGCTGGGGAAGATTGTTTATTATTATTATATTAACAGAGAAAAGTCATTGGGGATTTAATAAATAAAGACTTTTTTTAAAAATCATTTTACTCTGTTCCCGAAACTGTGTTAAAAAATTAGAAACACTTGATTTAATAATTATGATAAAATGTCCACTATTTGTATGTAACCGGTAAATTCCTATTTTTTTGTTTTAAAATTATTATTATTATTATTTTTAAATTTTCATTTTATCTATGTCAGCATACATCTATGGAATCTACTACATTAAAATGTTTGCTAAAAATGATTTTTTAAAGCATGATGCTATTATACAATATAATTTAAAAACAGATTGCACATGTTTATTTATTAGCAAGAACTATATTTAAAAAGTCTTTCAACTTTTGCAGCTGCAAAATGTAATTAAATAAAAGATACCGATATTTGCGAATCAGAAAAAGTAAGATTTAGCTTATGATCAGGAGCGGCCAATTTTCAAAACAATACCATATTTATAATCGATTTCTGCGAGCCTGTAACAAGATTAACCTGAACGCCATGGATCATCAATATATATCGAACAAAGCGATATTTTATTTGTTCCAATAATTGTAATCGATTAAAGGCTCACATTTCAATAACTTTTAAAAATTTTATAAAAATTAAATTTAGAATAATTTTTTTTTATTATTATTTTTTCTTACACATTTTCCCCCGGGGGGCACTTGACTTGCTCCGGGGGGCACTGCCCCCCCCGGAGGTATGCCTGAAAGAAACACTGACTAGCCCCATGACCACTTTATATAAGAATGTTAGGCGGATCTTTCCTCGTCTTTCTTTGAGGGAAGGGATGTCAAATCTGTTTTAAGAGGCCAGTGACGTATCCAGGAGTGGTGGTTTTGTAGCCACGTGCTATGAGGCCCACTGCGTTACGTTGGATTCGCTCCATCTTGTCCATGCCTTGGATTAGGTATGGGTCCTAGATAATCGCAAGATATTCTAGTATTGGACGGAGGAGTGCAAGATAGGCATTTCGTTTGCTGGATGTTGGGAAGTTAACATTGGTGACCATTTTAGGTTATTTGAGAAGAGAATTCCAAGGTATGGATTATTTGAGACTCGTGTGAGGATTGTCCTGTTCTGGTTCTGGTTCGGTACGTTGCTGCATCCATATACTGGCATATGTGCAACGGTTGGGGAAGCGATGTTGCCAATCTAACGGCTCCTAGCAGATGCCAGGGCGGCCTTGAAGCTTTCGATCGTTGTCGAGTTCACGGCGGTATTGTCCAGGTTGTTCCAAGCAATTATGGTGCGTGGAAAGAATGACTGCTTATGTTGCACTGTGTTACTCCGAGGCACAGTGAAGCATTTGTTATTGTTTCGGGTGTAATTTCTCATGGGGTTGTCAGATGTTAAGTCAGTGTTAAGTGACTGTTTGGCTCTAATTAATCGGCCTGGCTTTTGTTGGGTAAGATAATTGTTAGCTGGGATTGCCGGAATTAGCCCCATGGCCATTTTATATAAGAATGTTAGGCGGATCTTTTCTCGTCTGTCCTTGAGAGTGGGGATGTCAAATCTGTTTAAAAGGCCAGTGACGTAGCCAGGAGTGGTGGTTTTATAGTCACGTGCTATGAAGCGCATTGCGTTACGTTGGATTCGTTCCAACTTGTCCACGTCTTGCTTGAGGTATGGGTCCCAGATGATTGCACCATATTCTAGTATCGGAT
This sequence comes from Omphiscola glabra, assembly GCA_964017045.1. Classification (NCBI taxonomy): domain Eukaryota; kingdom Metazoa; phylum Mollusca; class Gastropoda; family Lymnaeidae; genus Omphiscola; species Omphiscola glabra. The sequence continues at coordinate 5,711,469 of OZ024803.1, read as the reverse complement.
GAACGAGTGCAAGATAGGCATTTCGATTGCAGGATGTTGGGCAGTGGCGCAGATTTCTTCTAATAAAATTTCCTCTAATTTCTTCTGTTTAGGGAGTACATATAGGTTGATGGTTTTCTTCTTGAGATGCTCATTATCTAGCATTTGGTTTCATTGAAGATTTTGCCACAAACCCAGAAAAAAAGAAATACACGAAAAAGCGAAGTTAATTTAAATAATTTTTAAAATAATTATTAGCATATTTTGAAAAGTACTCGAGTCTCATGTAGGCCTATGTTGAGTTAGATCAAATGAAAACTTTTAAAAGATTGATATTTTTTTACACAAGTTAAGTTTTAACTTAATTTAAGTTAACGGGCGCATACAAATAGTGCCGTTTTCAACAAATATTATTAAATGGAAAGCTTTTGTCTTTTATTTATACAGTATGTGCTATTTTTGGTGCCACTTTTGTGCTACTTTTGCAACACAGTTTCTCGAATTACAGAGTTGTTTTTTTTTTTTAAACTTAGTCTTTATTATATAATATTAATTTTTTAACACTAAATGCTTTTCACTCTAAAAGCAACTCTTTAGTTCGTTTAAGCTCGTCTTCGAAATTGTGTGGGCTTGTGTGTGTGTGGGGGGTGGGTGGGAGTGATTCTTTTCTACTTTTAGTATGAACATTTTAATTTTTAAATTATCCACAAAAGAATATTTTATTATTTTGCTTACAAAATCCCGGTTATAGTGACTTAGCTCTTTACCCAGGCATGAAACTAAAAACTAAAATTTGGCTACTGCTTTGCATCCGTTCATCAGATTCTAATTGCCGAGGTGCCCCGGTTTGGGGGGGGGGGGTATTTGCCTTTTCTTATTTCCCCACCACTTAACACCCACGCCACGCCTCCCCCCTCGACTCAGCATACCTGAACTGTAACTATGTCCATTGGGTTATCAACTTAGGCGACCTTCCTGGGAAGCACGGGCAGACGATGAACCGACAGACGGGCAGACGATGAACCGACTCAGCGAGAGGATCACGTGCGTCAACAAAAAATAATGCTACAAACGAACAACAAGAAGGAAATGCGAGTAGAAAGAAAGGCTTTAATGAAAAGGGGAGTTAATAGAGAGAAACAAAGAGAAGTTAAGTGTCAGACTTACATTGGGGGGGATAAAGAGCCATGTCTCTAAGACGCTTGGCGTAAAAAACAAGTGCTATTTAACTTATTTTAGAGAAAGAGTGAGAGAGGGGGTTGGAGAGAGAGAGGGTTAGCAAGAGGTGAGAAATGAAATGTGTAGAATGCGCCTGCAGACATGAAAGGGACAAGTGATTTATGGAGGGGTATTTCTAGTTTTTCGATTTTTTAATCTTAGATCGCTCATGTGTTTACGATAATCTAGAAGACCAAGATAAACAACAAACAAAGATAACAGACTGAAGGTGACAAAAGACGCGAAATAATGTATCAACAGACTGAGATAACAAAGCAAATGAATGAGATTCAGATAACCAACCAAAAGTTTGAGATAACCAACTAACAGAGTAAGATAACCAACTAACAAATTGAGATAAGAAACCAACAGACTAGGATAACCAACCAACAGACAGAGATAACCAACCAACTGACTGAGATAACCAATCAACAGACTGAGATAACCAACCAACAGACTGAGATAACCAACCAACAGATTGAGATAACCAACAGATTGAGATAACCAACCAACTGACTGAGATAACCAACCGACTGACTGAGATAACCAACCAACAGATTGAGATAACCAACCAACTAACTGAGATACCCAACCAGCAGACAGCGATAACTCACCAATAGACTGAGATAATAGACTGGATTTATCCAAAAGACACAAGGATAACAATCAACAGAGATAACAGACTGAGTTAACAAAGTGAGACAGCGGAATGGATATATCCAAAAGACTTGAGATAACCAACCAACTGACTGAGATAACGAAACCAAATGCTGAGGTGACTGAACCAAACATTTACTTGAGCGATTTTAACAAAACACTAAATTTGAAACGACGCAGGAGAAAGGCCATTAAATGCACCCATTAATGACAAACGTGTGACGATCTGATCGTGTCAACGACCCCCTCTCCCCCCACCCCTTTCCCCATTATGGAATGGAAAACAATAACACTGGATCGTCCCCAAGTCTGTGCTTTAGCTGAACTGCCGCGTTATTCCTCAGCAGCATGAGTCCGTTAGCTGCGTGCTCAACACATCCCTCTCGCCCAATCCCCATTTACGTATGCTAATGTTAAATTGGTGATTTGATGTGCCTGTTGTAACAAGCTTTTTAGAGATTATGAGACGAGGATTTGATAGATTTCAAGTTTGAAAGAAAAAGTCAAACTACATTCATTGCTACATTGTGAAGTAAGTTGACGTTTTCTAAGTTGACGTTTTCTAAGTTTACGTTTTCTAAGTTGACGTTTTCTAAGTCGACGTTTTCTAAGTCGACGTTTTCTAAGTCGACTTTTACTAAGTCGATGTTTTCTGCGTTGACGTTTTCTTAGTTGACGTTTTCTAAGTTGACGTTTTCTAAGTTGACGTTTTCTAAGTTGACATTTTCTAATTTAATCAAGTTACAAGTGTGCGAGTTTGAGTTCGAATTGATTGGATATCATTTATTTCATTTAAGATTCTGGATGTTGTGGCACCTTCATTATCTTCACAACGTCCTTGCAAATGGCAAATTGACTTATTATAAGTTGCGATAACTTTGGACAATTTCAATTTCAGAGAGAAATTAAATTTTTCCTGCTGAACGTGCAAGCGGTCACGTGGCAGAGCTTCCCCGAGGGGAGGGGGGGGGTGTGTGTTTTATACACATGTCATGTTTGCGTTGACAAGGGAGTGTACGGTGTGTGTATGTGAATGCAAGTGTATGTCAGTTTTAGTAAACTAAACAGGAGAGGAAGTTATTTTACGTGTTGAGTGAGGATGTCACTATGAGTACTATGGCGGACATGCAGCTCGGATCAAAGAATGTAACTGGGGGGGCCATACAAATATAAAAGTATAAAAGTAAACGGATGTAGTTAAGGCGCCCGAAATGTATCTATCTGTTGTTTTTTCATGTCTATTTGGTCTATTTAATTTAATCTAATTTCACACAAAGTCAGAAAAGTGATTATGATTCTAAAAAAGCAAACATACAATTATTTCGGAGTTTGTAAATATGATCAGTTGATTGCGTCTGATGGAGATCGAATTTATTGCTCTGAAAACCACTGTAATAGGTGATTAGATGTGTTGTCTCTTCAGTATTTATCGCTCTGAAAACATTGGTAATAGATGATTAGATGTGTTGTCTCTTCAGTATTTATCGCTCTGAAAACATTGGTAATAGATGATTAGATGTGTTGTCTCTTCTGTATTTATTGCTCTGAAAACATTGGTAATAGATGATTAGATGTGTTGTCTCTTCTTTATTTATTGCTCTGAAAAGCTCTATACTCAGTGCTGTCTCTTCTATGCACGGGTCACTTGATGTTATAAAATACTAAACCATTCCTAATTGACTGAACCATTCCTTATTGACTGAACAATTCCTTATTGTCTGAATCATTCCTTATTGACTGAACCATTCCTTATTGACCGAACCCTTAAATATTGACTGAACCATTCCTTATTGACTGAACCATTCCTTATTGACTGAACCATTCTTTGACTGAACCATTCCTTATTGACTGAACCATTCCTTATTGACTGAACCATTCTTTATTGACTGAACCATTCCTTATTGACTGAACCATTCCTTATTGACTGAACCATTCTTTATTGACTGAACCATTCCTTATTGTCTGAATCATTCCTCATTGACTAAACCCATCCATATGGGCTGAACCCCTCAATACTGACTGAACCCTCTTCTAAGTGACTGAACTCCTCTTTACTTGAATGAACCCTTAAAAATTGACTTAACCACAGGTATACAAAAGCAATAACAACAACACACTTTTCAACAAATGTACTAAAATATATGATATAAATGTCCCCCAAAACGTCAGAGTTGTCACAGTCATATGACTTCAAAAAGCGTGACCATTCATATTCCTCTAATGATAGAGCCTCTACATACCGTACTACCTGCCATCGACCTAGTCGTTTGTTCTATCTCAATACTTACGGTAAATGAACTCCGCTCAAAGTGCCATCAAGTTATTCATTCATCTTAAATTTAAAAAAAAAAAAAAAGTTAAATATTTTAAAATTTGCATAGTTCAAGCAGGGACGTCATTTGGGTAGTACAGGGTGGGGCATTGCCCCCCCCCCCCCTCCCAAAAAATTTTTTTTAAAAAAATGTGCAGGTTTCATTTAAATTTCTATGTACTGTGGCGCCTCCAGTAATAAACAACTTAACAAACCGACTAAGTTTTGGTTTTGCCCCCCCCCCCAACTTTCCCTGAAAAAACACTGAAATGACACCCCTGAGTTCAAGAGCTGGAGTTGAGGAAATGCATCCTCCAAAGTAGTCTGGATTGTGTTAAGACTTTCGGTCTTGGCATGGAATATTGTTCACATCAGTGGCGTACCTTACCCAAAATACCACTCGGGGGAACTCTAAAAAAAATTCCCCCATCCAACACTGGCACATTATTTATATAATGTTATACATAAGACCCGAAAAATGCCGCCACTGGGCGGCCGCACCCTTCGCAAACCTAGTTACGCCACTGGTTCATAAATCCCAAAGGAAGTGATTGTAACGTCGACGTCACTCTTGGTTAATCGAGTCGAAACTGTATACCAGGAGTGGGAGTGTATACCAGGAGTGGGAGTGTATACCAGGAGTGGGAGTGTATACCAGGAGTGGGAGTGTATACCAGGAGTGGGAGTGTATACCAGGAGTGGGAGTGTATACCAGGAGTGGAAGTGTATACCAGGAGTGGGAGTTGTATACCAGGAGTGGGAGCTGTATACCAGGAGTGGGAGCTGTATACCAGGAGTGGGAGCTGTATACCAGGAGTGGGAGCTGTATACCAGGAGTGGGAGCTGTATACCAGGAGTGGGAGCTGTATACCAGGAGTGGGAGCTGTATACCAGGAGTCGCGGCTGATACCAGGAGTGGGAGCTGTATACCAGGAGTGGGAGATGTATACCAGGAGTGGGAGCTGTATACCAGGAGTGGGAGCTGTATACCAGGAGTGGGAGTTGTATACCAGGAGTGGGAGTTGTATACCAGGAGTGGGAGTTGTATACCAGGAGTCGCGGCTGATACCAGGAGTGGGAGCAGTATACCAGGAGTGGGAGATGTATACCAGGAGTGGGGGTGTATACCAGGAGTGGGAGATGTATACCAGGAGTGGGAGTTGTATACCAGGAGTGGGGGATGTATACCATGAGTTGGTGCTGTACATTATGAGCCGGGGCTGTACAAAAAGAAGTCAGGACAGAATACAATGGAGTCGGAGCTGTATACCCCGGGTCAGGACAGTATACCTGGAGTCGTAGGTGTATACCTGGCGTCGGGGATGTAATCCAGGAGTGGGATCTGTTTACCAGTTCGGTCTTAATCACCCCACCCCCTGCAGCCCCCATTGACACATTATGATTCACCCCCATGCACGCTTTCATGTCCTGACCGGTATGTGCTCGCCTGTCAATGACCGTGTGTCCTCTGTGTGTGCCTGTACCTGGCTTTAATGATCAAGATTCTAGAGAATATTAACACGAGAACTTATTCACTTTGACTTCAGCTCTACTAAAATAATATAAGCACTTATAATAATAATAAAAAACATGTGTGTGTTTCCTTTTAAATAGGTGAGTAGTACGCCTCCACCCCCTTTTTTTGTGTGTATTTTTACACTCTTCTATTTAGCTTGCCATTTTGTCTGTTTGGGTCAAATTTAGACCCACTTCCCGAAGTTCACTTACCAACCCCAAATGACAATACAACACTTCATAAACGATCAAGTCACTAGTGACCTTAACTGACCCTTGGGTGACCTTTGCGGGTCAAATATTGCATCTCAATTTTGACCCACTTCCCTACCTCCAATTGAGCCGAACAAAGTAAAATTTAAAAAATTAATAAAACATAAATTTCAAAAATGGGTTTATGGGCGCCCCACGCTTTTTTAAAAAGTCGTATGACTGTAACAACTCTAATTTTTATTTTGGTTTCATTTTTAGGGGGTGGGGGGCAATTACCTGGGTTTTCCTTAGAAAGTATCCTGGCTCAGTACGTTCCAAATCGCTATTAAAAAATCATGTTCACATTCAGGCATATGTCGATTTCCATTAGTATCAGTGCGGGTCTTATTTTGTTGTTAGAATTTCATAACGCTATTTTAAATATTTTTTTTACATGGCTGGGCTGTTAGCCCTGCGCACGACCGTCTACGGGAGCTGCCCCTTTCAGCTCTCTAGGTAGCTGCCTAAATTTGTGGGTAAGTTTCCCTGGCCTTTGTGGATTCTTCCACTTCCTACAAGGCAGTTGGTTCTGATTTTGTCAGCCCCTGGTATTTTATTTCCCCCAGCCCCAGTTCCTGAACTTTTAAAACTTTAGCTAAAACATAAATACAATTTTATTTCTGATTTTTGGGGGATCCTTGATGAGCTCCCAAACTTTTTCCACGGACTTGACCCTTTCAGTGAACTTTCATGCCCCGTGAATGTTAAACCAGTCTCGAGTACAACATCATGTATAATTTTTTTTTAAAAATATATGACAGTTTACTACTGCCATACCGGAAATTGATTTAATAATGATAAGTCTCGGAAGTTCTACCGCAAACGCCCGGTCAAACGGCTAGTATTAAATCACAAGATAAATGTAATTAAGGAAACCACTACAAGCTACACTCAGTACAGGTATACAAATATCTTTAATGAAAAGCCAAAAAGGTAAGTCATTGCATTTAATTTACAATGTCATTAGCCTACTACTCCTGACTGTCAATAGTTTTCAAAAGGCTCCACCTATAGGCTATTGGTACCCGGGTACCAGAAGTGAGAGGTTGAGATTTAAAAACGTTTTAAAATATTATTGTTGGGTTTGTAAGACAAAATGAGGTATCAAATGAAAGATAATTGAATGGACTATACGTTTGTAAACTTAATTCTTCATTTTAACTAAAATAAACTACTACAAATGATATCCAAATAGCATTAGACTAATAGTCAAAATGGACCCGGACATGCAGTGGCGCCATTCGCACCCGGGTACCATTAGACTCAATGCTATTCGGGTGTAATTTGTGGTAGTTTATTTTAGTAAAACTGAAGAATTAAGATTACAAACGTATAGTACATTCAATTATCTTTCATTTAATACCTCACTTTGTCTTACAAACCCAACAATAATATTTTAAATATTTTTTAATCCCAACCTCTCTATTCTGGTATCCGCACTTCGTTTTCAAAATGCAAGAAAATTTGAATCACGGACGGACGGACACTGCCGGGTCACTGCCCAAAACTCAAACTCTGAAACAGTGTCACTCAGTTGGAACTAACCTAATACTATATAGGTTTGGTTATAAAATTAAACGATAACTATAATTGGAACATACAATACAATAAATAACAAGGTCCAAAATATAGGCCTACTAAATAAGTATTATGGCTACTATGACGCAGTATGAGTATGGTCAACTCACTCTAGATCTTGCTCGGCACTGATCTGACACCAGTGCATTAATTCTTACTCAAACTTCAATTTAAAACATCTGAAATGGTCAAAGATTGGAATTGTCCATCTGCAGCTACATTATTTCAGATTCAGATCATATATAGAAACATGTCATTATGTCATGTGAAAGTTTATTTATTTTTCTTGTTTTTTTAAAAATTAGTATAGGCCTAGTATAGGTCTACTTTATGTTCATGGAAAAAAACATGGAACTCATAGTTTACAAAGCCAAGACTCATTCATTTAAGTTATGTCAATTACAGATGGCAGAATTTAATCCTGGAACTTCCAGTGGAAGGGCACGAGGTCGTGGTCCAGTTATGAAAAAGCCTCCTGAAGAGTCAGTACGACCTGGCCATGCTCCTTCACAAACAGATAGCCAAAGAGTATTGGTAAGTTCTCATTTTATGTGGTTTTGAATTTAATGACCTAAAAATATTTTCATAATCTCTTTTAACTCTTTCAATTCCTTGCATTTTTCAATTTTTTCTTGAGATTTCTAGTGACCTTACAATATTCAATAACTTTTAGAATCCATGTCTAAAATTCATGTTAGTATCAGTTTGTGGAGAAATGCATAGTGCTTCTGTAAATGTTTGTTTCTACATGTATAATTCAACAACAAGAAGTTTTGAAAAAAATAATGTTTTATGAAAATGTGTAATAAATTGTTTAGGTGATCAGATGCAAAGAAGAAAAAAAACAAAACTACCTGGAATTATTTAATAAAATATTCAATAAAATATATTCAGAAAGAAAATTCATTTTTGTATGTCATAATTTAGAAAATGTTATGAGCATTTGACCAAATATAAAATATTTTGTAAAATGTGTCAAAAAGGGAAATGATAAAAGAAAAAGTTCACCACTCCTCCACAACGTATTCACAAAAAATTACAGGTTATTAACAATTTAAAATTATTTACACATTTCAAAACATATCAGTAGACAATTTAAACTTCATGGTTTTCAGTTTCTTGCTTTTTGGAACAAGGTCAAGGGTGTCACATGTACTACTTTTGAAAGTTTTTTTTTTTGCTTTCCGAATTTATAGCACACTTTGTGCATTCAGGAATTATTGGATGTATTCTATTTTATTTTGTGTTATTTACATTTGAGACACTTGGAACATTATCAGTTTTAGTAAATCACATAATGCTTAAAAAATTTCCTCTGACAATTCTTGAGTTAAGTATTAGATAGCTTTTTTTTTCATAAATATCAGGAATTTCTTTTCAACTATCCTAAATGAATTATAGCTGGCAATATCAACAAAATGGAAAAAAAGGCCTTTCCAGTGCTGATCTCTTTACTTAGGGTGATATATCCATTTATCAACTGGTCAGCAGCACATATGAATGAATTGTATGATTTGAAAATCTTATTAGACAAGTTTTGGGTTTCTTATCAATAATTGCCTAAATACACCATCAGTTTTGGTTCTGTTCACAAAAGAAAATCCATTTGCTATACATTATCCACTTCGGCAGCTTTGCTCCTCTGCAGACGGGTGTATTCTTCTGTCCCCAAGACTCGTACAAAAACATGCGGTGATCGATCTTTCTTTCTGTGCCCCCAAACAATGGAATTCTCTTCCACTACACATCCGCAATATAACAACCATCACAGCCTTCAAAACTGCACTAAAAACACATCTCTTTAAACTCTACTATCATGACTGATTCCCCCCTCTGACCGATAAACGATGCTGTTGAGTGCCATGGCTAGACATGTAAATAGTTATGGAATGGTTGGAGCGAATACAATTTGGTTTTGTTTTATTTAATTAATGTATGTTAATTTTTAAGTTCGGGATTATGTTTGTTAAATTGTATGTACAGCGTGGTGAGCTCAGCCCTAGGCTGTGGTACCACGCTATAGAAAACTACCAATAATAATAATAATAATAATATAATAATATGAAATAAGTGAGACTGTTTTATTTTCTCTCCACTGAACATTATCTCTTATCCACCACATATCACCCTGCTTTGTTTTTTTTCATTTTCTTCTGATAAAGCCAGACAACAAATTCCTTTGCACACTTTGTCCTTATTGTTTGTTTCAATATTAGAAACTTTGAAGAATGTTGTAATTTGAATAAATCTGCTTTTGGGCATTAGGCTTTCAAAGTGGCTATTCGTACCCGGGTACTAGAAGTGAGAGGTTGGGATTAAAAAACTATTTAAAATATTATTGTTGGGTTTGTAAGACAAAATTTGGTATCAAATGAAAGATAATTGAATGGAATGTAAACTTAATTCTTCAGTTTAACTAAAATAAACTACAACAAATGACATCAGAATAGTACTAGTCAAAATGGACCTACACACAGCACCGCCATTCGCACCAGGGGCACATTTCATTAGACTCAATGCTATTTGGATGTCATTTGTGGTAAAATGATGCAATTTAAGAAATTTTATTTTAAAATGGCTAGTACATATTTTAATATGCTTAAAACAAAAATTCAAACGAAAAACGAAACTTCTGATATATACTATTTCAATGGACTGAATTGGACAATTTTTATCAAATTATGATTCAGAATCACTTGATACTGGTTCTCAATTATGTTTCTCAGAAGATTCACATAGCATTTAATATATATTTTCACGATTAATATTTTCATAGCAATTGCACTGCCACTTCAATCAGCCTCTAACAAAAATGTGCCTTAGATGGCGACTTTCAGTTTGGGATGTCATGTGTTTCTCAAATTCGCAAAAACGTAAAAAATATTAAAAATTTTTTTTTTTTTTTTTCTTCCGAATATTAAACGATGACAAAGATATAGAATAATTTAAAATATACAAAATTTAATGTGCAAAAATGATGTGCGTTTATATGGGGAATGAAAATAATTAAATTATAAAAATAGTCATCACAGCCAGGTTTAACACTTAGGAGTGCAAAAAAAGTTTAAAAATACTCACTAACTGCCCCCCTTCTCTTTATTCCTTAATATTATGAAACTTTTTAGCTAACACCTTGATTCATTCTACAAACACAGTTATTTAATGGGCCTAAACTACACATAAGTATTATGCTAAGTGTTGCAAAGCATGATGAATAAAACTTTATGTTGTTTGAATGATTGGCGCAAATAAATAGTGCTTTTTGTGTTTCTACATTTAAACACTAAAAATATTAAATGTTTATTTCAAGTAAGAAATTGCAAAAAATAATTGTGAATTTATAACATTAAAATAGTCATTTGTATGGCAGTAGCATAAAAAGTTTTATTAAATTCCTTACCTTCAATTTTTTAATTAAAAAAACACTAACCACTTTCAGTTAATTGATTTATATTTGGGGGTTTTCCTCCTTAAATTTTTTTAGTAGAGTACTTGAATTATCATTAATTTATTCACTTTACAGCAAGTTTTATTCTGCAAATTCTGTATGCCAAAAAATAATGCTGATATTACAGCTTATATTGTAAAGGAGCGTCTAGGGTTAGAGGAAGGTCTAATGAAAATAATGCTGATAAACAAATAAGCATATAATTTTCAGGGACTTTCTAGGGCTAGAGGAAGGTCTCATGAAAGGGCTCCAAGGATTGATCCTGGTGTAGTTGGAGATGTGAGAAGGCAGTTCTCTGAAAGACTGCCCGATAATCCTAAAATGCAAAAGGGGGATGCTGTTTCTCAAAGTGTTGACCAGGACCACCTGTCGGAGAGGATGAGAGCAGTAAGACTCTCTAAACGCACTGCATATGATCAATACGCTATTGATGAGTGGATGCAAGCATCAAAGAAAAATGAGGGTACTTATTTCTTATGAATTATCAGTTTAAATATTTTTCTTTTAAACGTAATTGAAGAAAAACATATGTTCATGTAAAGTAAGTAAAAACTTAATAAGTGGTGACTGGTTGGCTGTTTGACATACAAACTAGTGGGCACTCCAGGTAGATGGGACTCTTCACCCATGGATGATGAATCGTCTAAGAGCAGGAAACCTCTGATTGCGAACCCTGCAATGGAAACAAAGTGCTCAAGAAACCTAGGAGAAGAGAAAAAAAACCTAGGAGAAAAAAAACTATAGCGCCAACTGTATGGTTAATCACCAAATTTACTCTGTACAAGCGAACAGAACAATTAAAAATAATTGCAAAGTTTTTTCTAAAATTGATCTTTTTGGTGAAATGACATTCTGAGATGGGGTTGACTCTATTATGGGTTATCACCTGCTCGTGTCTAGGTGTTTTACATTTGATTAATTTCACACATGAGGAATAATGTCAATCATATGCACTTATATGTAAATCAAAAGAAGTCTATAACCAATTTCATAAAAATGAAATGAACTTATTTTCATTGAAATTACAGCACTTCATAGAAGCTATAAAAATGTAAGGATATGAGAATTCATAGCATATGATAATGGCTTAGATTGTATACCATTTGCAATAATATGTTCTAAGGACTATGACTGTTGGCATATGGTACGGCCTAACATTCTTCATTCTAACGTTGCCTTGCAATAAAATTGATGTGATCAGACTGTTTATAACGTAACAATATAAAATAATTGATGATCTAGCTTGATTGATCAGTATACAAGGTCACCTCAAAGTCCATTCCTTCATGGCTTCTCTTAAGTGGTTGTCACAAAAGTACATTGTGGAATAGCCTTTCCAGTTTTACAATGTGGGATGTGGACTTCCCATGGGTATTTCTTGGGTATAAATTCCACAACATGCAGTTAGCAAGGTGTTAATACGACATCAATGTCTTGGAATTCGGATGTCCAACTTGAGTTCATCACAATGTTAATGAAAAATTCTATCTTCTCCATTATTTTTTCCACTACAAAAATTGAAAATGTCAGAAGTCATTACTGTTGTCATTTAAAACTGTTGTCTTTTTAGCAATTAAAGTACTTTTTAAAAAAGTTATCATTTTTATTTTATTTAGGAACCAGCGGCACTAAAATCAGGCTGAGAGCAAACTATTTTGAGGTTTGTTTGAATGAGGATCTACAGATTTTTCAATATCATGTGGCTTTTAAGCCAGAAATTGAAAATGTGAGAATCAAATACTCTTTGATAGCTCAACTTTCAACAGTTCTTGGGACTACAAAGTGTTTTGATGGAGCGATCCTTTATTTACAAACCCTTTTGCCTAAAGATGTAAGTACTGGAATTTAAAGAGGTGCATTTTAACTACTCTGAAAAAAAAAGAAGAAAAAAATGCATAACAATTTATAATAGAAAGTGAATTAACCATGGTATTATTTACTTAGTATTTTGCAACCAAAGTCTCACAGTTACAGAGTTACAAATTGTGGTAAAATATTTTGAATCTAATAAAGGCTATCATTTATCTCTTCAAATCAAATCTTTTGGGGTGAATATGTGTGTGTCTTAATTTAATTAAATTTGCTGCCATCCATCATCCCTTTAATTTTCAATAAGATTGACAGCTTTGAAATTTTTATAGAAATATTGTTTGTAGCTTATAGAACTTCCGAGTTTTGTTAATGAAGATATGTAATTAGATTTGTATGAAAGATATATGCTTAATTGAAGCCAAGTGTAAGAAATAAATTAGAAATTATCCATTAGTCAGCTATAATAATTATTTAAATTGAGCCACATGTAAGTTTGTACAGGCAATTAGACCAACCTACTACTCAAAGCAAAAAATTATAAACCACAATTGTATAGTAATAAGGAAAACATATATTGCACGCTAAAAGAGGATTTATTTACCTAAGGTTATACATTGTAAAGGTAAAAAAGAGGAATGTCATAAAACTGTTATTACAAGAAGCCTGAATGAATAATTAGAACAGGGTTCTGGTTGACAAACAAACAAATAGTTTCAGTTTCAGTCCACGTGCCAAGCTCTAGCACTTGGGGTGGTTTTGTAAAGGCATTATTTCCATTAGTGGCCATCCATAAATGATGCCAAAGCATCTAATGGTAAGCCACATGATGACGGGGGGGGGGGGGGGGGGAGTGAAAATTTAGTAATTCTGCAGAGGTCCCTTATAGAAACCCCTATATGACTTTATAACCCTGCTAAAAAAAAAACAAGGTTGTCTAAATCTGTTGACCAAACAGCAGGGGTCCTCAAACTTTTAATCATGGGAGCCAGTTCACATCCCTCTGCTACTTGGGGGCTGGTTCACTAGTTTTTAAAAATATGAATTTGAAAATATGAAATATAAAATTCCTATCTTATACATACCTTATTTATGGGGGGGAACCAGGAAAAAACAACTATTTAAAATTAAGAATTTTAATTATAAAGTTATTAGTATTTCAATACGAATAATTGGGGCTTGGATGGACAATGTCTGATTCCATGTTTGTTCTTGCTATCATAATATTTTGGTTGTAATTAAAGCATTTTTTTTTTCAGCCTATGACATGTTTGACAACGCGTCAAGATGACTCAAAAGTTAATGTGACATTTACTTTTGTTTGTGAGGTCTATGCGAATACACCCCAATTTTTGCAAATTGTAAATTTGCTTTTTAAAAGGTGTGCAGTGAGACACAATTTAAAATTAACTTTTTTTAATATGTAAAAACTTTATATCAGTTATCCATTTTTCAACTGTTAAATTTAATGTTATTTTTATTTATATATTTTTATCTAAAATATTTAATTAAATGTTTTTATTTTATATAGAGCTCAAGTGGCCCTTCAAATGAAGCTAATCAGGCATAATTTCTTCATGCCCCAGCTGGGTATCCAAGTGAAAGAGCACAAGTGAGGCAGTCAATTTATATCTAATTTTTTATCTGAAAGTACCTCTCCTCATAACATTTAATAAATGCAGCTACCATTGTTTCTGAATATTTCAAATCACAAACTTAACCCACTAAGAATTAACCACCTGAAAATCTGAATTTCACATGGTAAGGAGTCCTATGTTGCTCAAACAAGTCAGCTATTTTAAAAAAATAATTGACTATGTATAATAGCTAAGGTTCTTGAGTAAAAGACAGTTCTGCCTTATTTTTATCAGAATAGAGGTGATGCCCGGATATGCCACTTCCATCTTACGTTACGATTGCGGTAACTTGCTTGTCGTTGAACCTATTCACAAGCTACTGAGAGTGGATACAGTGTATGATGTTCTTCTTTTCCTTTATAATAATAACAAAGAAGACTTTCAAACAAAGGCCCTCAAAGAACTAGTTGGGCAAATTGTTATGACCAGGTAATGTAATAATTAAGCCCCAAAAACCAACTAAATGATTAAAATGTAAAATATTCTGATAAAATTAAGAAACAATTATACAATTTTATTTTTTTATCAATAAAAATATATCTTCAAAAGTTTTTTTGCCAGTCTTTAAAAAACAAGTTAATTACTCTACAGATATAACAACAAAACATATCGGATTGATGACATTGATTTTAGGGCCTCTGCTGCTGATAAGTTTGAAAAAAATGGAGAAGAAATCAGTTTTCAAGAGTATTATTCCAAAGTAAGTGAGGATCCTGGCAGTAGTTCCGCTTGCACAATATTAAATTTTCTTGCTAGCAAATCAAAAGGGTGAGAGAATTCCTCTGAATTAATTTCAGGAAATTAAAACATTTCAACTTGTACTAATAAAAAAAAAAATACACATGTTTTGGAGACATTGTTTTGTTTATTAAAGTTTGTCTTCAATCTTTATTGTGCAGCCAATCTAGAATCTAATTAAAGTAGTCGATGTTTTTCACATTTTTGTGTTTCCTATCAGGACTTTGACTGTTAAAATAGTTTAATGCAACACTGTTTTGAATTTAGAGCTTCATTGTAAATGTAAAGTTTTAATATTTGCAAATGCTGGTTGTTTTAAATGTTTCATTTATAATTTCTATTTTTTTACAAACCAACATGATTCTAATTAATTATTATTGTTTCTGGTAGATCTGGAATTTAGAAATAACTGATCCAAAACAACCATTGTTATCAAGCAAGCCAACTGAAAAGGATTTGAGAAGAGGGGAAAAACAGATAGTTAAGCTAGTTCCGGAGCTGTGTGTTCTTACAGGTAACCATGTTAACTTATTCTAAATAATGTGTGTACTAGTTAGGTGGTGCTTTATATTTATTTATTTTTTTAAAGTAACTATGCCACTATTGAACATTTAGGCAATTAAGGTGAAATTTAGTGTAAGTTGATCAGTCTAAAAAGAATTTGTTGTCTACCTAGCTAATTTGTAAAGATTACATATATATTTAAATGTTATCATTTAACTAATTATTTTTTCCAAAACTTTACTTGTGTCCTTTTAATCACTAGGTTTAGGGGACAAACTCAGGTCTGATTATAAAGTCATGAAAGATCTGGCTGTACACACACGCCTAGATCCATCCTCCAGAATCAAGCTAATTCAAAGTCTACTTGATAGAATTACTAGGTAATATTTTTATTGATTTTTCTACAGATTACATGGTATTTGCATGTTAAATATGAAAAGACTTTCAATAGCATGCCTGTTATGTGCCTTTATATGGTTATACAAATATTGTTTTAATAATTGACTTGTTGATGTAAAATACATGGCAAAGGGCTGAAAATCTATATGCAAAGAAAAACCAAAGCTAGTCTATATAAAAATATACGTATCTGAAAGCTATTTTAACTTACAGAACAGCAGAGGAAAAAGTATAATACTAGAAAGGTACAAATATTGAACCAAACACACAGTGAAAAGATTTAGTCTTGTAGGGCTCCTTAAAGGGCAAGTCTCATAAATTCTGCTGGTCACAGTGGACTGGTTTATTTATTGTAAGGGAGTTGGAACCCTGAGAAAATAAGTCTAGAAATTCAAATTGCCAGATTGCATTTCTCTCTCTAATTTAGCATAATGTAGATCCTTCTGGAAATGTGAAAAAACTTTTCCAATCAAGGGCGGCGGGGGAAAGGAGTGCTTAGTGTTAATTGGTGATGTCAAAAACAAAGGGGAGGTAATGTTGCATGCTAAGGCTAGCAAACATGTCAACACACAGGCTTTAACGTAGCACATTTTCAGACATGTGGCTTCAAAACCCTTATAGTGGGTAAATATAAAAAATAACTTATTCTAATCATTCCACTGAAGCTTTTCAAATTATGTGAACAAAGATTAAAAGTATCACACTAGTGTGCATTTAACCCTTTGAAGTTCCTGGCCTTTATCTCCATGCCCCTGTGTTCCCAAAGAAAGTTATCACTGACATGCACGCGAAACAAAATTCCATGATGATAAATTATGAACTTTATTTACCTGAATTTAAATTTGTCTTCAAGTAAACCATTTTTATTATAAAAGGTATCACAGGGACAAAATTGTATTACAATTGTAGCAAAGAAGACAATTTTAATAAAATCAGGGCTAGGAGTAAACCTTGCAGTTTCTTTATTAAAAAAAGCACACATTCCATCCCCAGCACTAATCAATGTCAATTAGTTGTCACAATTAATGCCCATCTATTTGCTTTCATTATGATCTTTATTCCTAATTCCATCATAATCTTCACTCAGGTTTAGTGTTTTAGCACAGCAGTTGCATTCTTGTTACATCTATACATCAAAAGAAATATGACTGAAAACATAGAAAAATAACATATTTATGGGCATCACCAATACAGTAACATCATGACAGTATTGATCTTGCAAAAAGGAAAGGATGATGACGTTCAGGTTCTGGCATTCAGGTTCTGGCATTCAGGTTCTGGCATTCAGGTTCTGGCATTCAGGTTCTGGCATTCAGGTTCTGGCATTCAGGTTCTGGCATTCAGGTTCTGGCATTCAGGTTCTGGCATTCAGGTTCTGGCATTCAGGTTCTGGCATTCAGGTTCTGGCATTCAGGTTCTGGCATTCAGGTTCTGGCATTCAGGTTCTGGCATTCAGGTTCTGGCATTCAGGTTCTGGCATTCAGGTTCTGGCATTCATGTTCTGGCATTCAGGTTCTGGCATTCAGGTTCTGGCATTCATGTTCTGGCATCCATTTTGATATCACGAATAGAATTTGAGAATAAAAACATCACCAATGTTACAGAAGCTTTTGGTCCATGTAGAATTAAAAAATAACATTCTGAAGTTTTGTTGTTTTGAGATCCTCATTACTGCAGTTATAATATATGTCTCACACCTCACACATTTATTATCTACTAAAATCCTGTTGTGGCAATGACTTGTTTTCAGTTCTGATAAAGTGGCTGAAATCCTTGAGCCTTGGCACATAAAAATGAGCAATGCTATGATGAACGTAGATGGCCGACAGTTGTCTGCAGAGAAGCTCTTAGTGAAAAATCAAACAGTAAGTAATACTAAAATAAAAACAATTCCCAGAGCTGCTGTTTTCCTTGCCCAGAACTATAAAATTAAATCTCATTTTGATAAAAAAATTATTTTGTGAAAAGTGTCTATGTAATGTTAACTAATTCCAGGCATTAGCTGTTTCCAGAGTTTTTTATTTTACATATTTTTAGGACTTCATTCCATCAAAATCTAAAATTAATGTTCATAATTACTGTTTTGAAATTAAAACTCTGATACTGATATCCATTGGCAAAACACACTGAAATAAATATGTATTTATTGCTGTATTTCTTCATTTGTTTGAGAAACAGAATAACTTTACCATTTAATTAAAATGACATTTAAAAAAAAAATAATCATGCTTTTGTTTATTTATTTTCTTTTATATACATTTTTAGCCTTCAATAATATACTTGGATTTTCGATTTCTGTATACAAAATTTTAATCAATTGTAAAGCTTAGTACAGTGGAAATTTTAAAAACATTTGTTAGTAGAAAATGAAAATGTAAATATTTCCCTTGAAACAAAATTTATTCAGGGAGGCATCACACATATATCATATAATGTCAAAGAAGCTGATTGGAGTCAGGGGATACGCAATATCTGTCTTTTGAATCCAGTTCATATGGATAAGTGGATGATCATATATCCAAGACAAAGTGCTAGTACCTCAAATGAATTTTCCAACTGCCTTTTTAAAGTCAGCAGGCAAATGAAAATGAGGATTGCTGAACCCATTGTGTATGTATTTGAATTAATTTTATAGAAGATTTATTGTGCAAACTTGCCCATTATCATAAATTTATAGATTTTTTTGTGTTGAAAATACCTAACTTTTAATCCACCCAAACACAAAAAAATCAATTGTTGATTCTCAAGTCCCGTATGAGGTACATCCCACATTGAAAATCTTTTCTTTGTTTTTTATATTGGCAAAATTGTACAGGCTAAACCCTTGCAGAATGAAAATAACTGGTTATATGTATACAGTAAGCTAAAGGAGCTTACATCACTTTTGCTATTCTGTTACCACCAGCATTAGTTCTTTTAATATATTTTTTCCCCCCTTTAATGTTAAGGATATTTTTTTCAAATTTGAATGAGTGACTCAGTGCCTTCCCTTTACAGTATTGAGCTTCCTGAAGACCGTAATGACACATACCTACAGGCCATTAAGCATAATCTTTCCAATACAGTTCAGATGGTGGTCTGCATAGTACCAAATGCCAAAAAGGACAGATATGACGCAATTAAGAAATGCTGCTGCATTGACAATCCAGGTAAGATATTCCTCAGGGGAATTTTGATGTTAAAAATGTTATTCATTTTGTGTGCATAGTTCTGTGATGGAGTTAGCTAAGCTGTTAAGGGTTGGATTTAAGTGGAATAATTTGGAACAGGTGAAATTCCAGACTAAATGACAGATTAGGCTTAATTTTGGTTGAGGTTTTTTTTTAAAAACTGGAAGTCACTTAATTTTTATATGAGGGCAATAAAACATTCTGATTACTATGAACATACATCTACCAATCTTCTAAAGACAAAAACCTTTGACAAAGTTCCCCAAATCGAATTAGTAAATTGAAAAGCTTGTACAAGAGTAAAAATATAATTACAATTTTTCAACTTTATGAATGATCCACAAAATCTCTAGATTTGTTTTCAAATAACAATGCAAAAATTGATGTCTATCTGACACTTTAAATATATATATAATAGGATATTACAATTGAGTATCACAGCAATAGTTTTTATTAAGGGTTAGAGAATCTCTGACTGCTGTGAGCTTATAAAACTTTTAAGACCATAGATATTTTACATGAATGTTTTTAATGTGGCATTCTTGTGTAACCTTCTGCTTCAGTCCCTAGTCAAGTTGTCCTGGCCAGGACCCTTGACAAAAAGAAAAGTTTGATGAGTGTGGCAACAAAGATTGCCATTCAGATGAATTGCAAAATGGGCGGTGAAGTCTGGGGTGCAGAAATACCTGTGAGTATTAGATGGAATAATTTGCGTGCAAAGAAAGTCAATAGCCAAGCGTTAAAACCATGGGCGTGGATAACAGAAAAATTCCCAAAATGTGTTAATACATTGACCACATTTTTATTCATCTTTTTACAAAATTTATTAAACAAATATGTTCTTGCTTTAATAAAGGTTGAATGTACTCACCCACTTTTAAAAAATCTTGTTTGTCCAGCATAATTTTTTGTTGACCCACTCAACCCTGTGGTTCAATCAATTATTCAGTCTCCTCATGCTGACCTGTAAAGTTGCATCTGAGTTGAGTTACTGCTCCGGTATGCTGGGTTCAGGGACTGGGGTTGGGGTGGGGAGCGATTGGGAAATAATAAATGGTGATTAAAAAAGCAACAACCCCACCCCTTTGCTTACAATAACCATCTGTCCTAACTGTAGGATTTTGGGATGGTAGGGCAAAGTGTTTGGGCAAGGCATTTTGGCAAGCAATGAATGGAAAGCATTTGCTAGCTCTTCACCCAGGCATAAAACTAGAAAGAAGTTAAGTCACTATACGCAGGATTTTGTAAGCATTCTTTGTTAAAAAAATTTCCTCTTTTGGGGATGCTTAACAGCTTAAAAGTTTTATAATAAAAAGAATGCAAGAAAAATATTTTGAAGACTTTTTAAAAAACAATTTCTTTTGAGGACAAGTTTAAACTTAACCGCACTAAAATTTCTTAATATTAATTATGCAAAGAAACTCTGTGCAGAAAATATTTTCAAAAATGAGTGGGGAACAAACATATTTATAGATTTCTTTACATTTAATTGGAGTCTGTTGGCTACATAGAGTGCCTTACTTCCCTTCTGCACATACTTTCTTTGCGTAAGTATTTTAAGAAACTTATTTTCTGAATTTTAGTGCATTTTAGAATTGTTTTTTTTAAAGTCTCTTCAAAAATGTTTTTATATATATATATTTTTAAATTTTATACTTGTCTTTAAAAGCCCTGAACAAACAGAGGGTATCTACAAATATTTTTATGAATACATTTTATATATTAGGGATGTGTCCTTACATAAATATTATGCCTTGTTTTACTTGTTGTTTTTTCATGTACTACAAAAAATTTTCATCCACTGTTCCATTAAGGTGCAAGGTTTGATGGTGGTGGGTGTTGACACCTATCATGATTCTTCTCATAAGAACCAGTCAGTAGGAGCTCTGGTGGCCTCCTTAAACAAAGAATGCACCCGCTACTACAGTAAGACAGAATATCATCCGACTAAGGATGAATTAATGAGACATCTTCAACCACTTCTGACAAGTATTATTTTATTTGTAATTCTTATATAGTTAGTGAGGGCTCCCCCCCACCAAAAAACCCCCCAAAAACATGAAATCATGATTATGGCTACATGATGAATACATCTAGAATGATTAGAACCTTCCAATTTTAACCCCAAAATCAATTTGGGTGATTAATAAATAGTAGTTTTCATTAAATATTAAATAAAAAACATTTAAAAGTTAAAGAATTAAGTTAAGAAATCTTCAAAAAGTTAATGAATTAAATTAAATCTTCATTCCTGCTTAATTATTTTAACCCTAGAACATTTTATGTAGCATCAAGCCATTTTTATCCTTCTCATATGCTAATCAAAAATGACAAAAAACACATACTAAATTAATTCAGAAACCCTTACAAGTATACATTTTCTGAAAGTAAATTGTACAAAGTGTCTCATGGTATGAAAATATAAAAAAAATAATATTATTGAAGTTATATTGACCTTGACCTTTACATAGTGAGTAAAATTTTAGTACTCAACTTCTGTATTCAACCAACCTTTAATACTCCATAAATTGTTCAAACTATCATAAAATCAAATTTGTGATATAACAGAAGCAACATTCTTTTAGAAAATGTCAAGTTAAAGTTGCTTATATTGAAAATTGTGATATTGGTGAATTTTTTTCATTGACTACCTTTAAATTTCTGTCATTCACTGTCATACAAAAGGCACGAAATCAGTTCAAAAATTCCTTTTCAGTTGAAGTTATGAAATACATTTTTTATTAATTAATACTCCAGAACATACACAAACATAAATATCTATGGGGTCAGTCTTTGGGGTCAGTCTTTGGGGTCAGTCTTTGGGGTCAAATCGTTGTCTTTTTCTGTTTGATTTCCACCATTTCCCAAATGAATTAGTCTGTAACAATACGACTTAGCTAAGGGATAAAATTGTCAATATCTGGCTCTCAATGATATTCATCCCAATGAGATGACCATCTGCTTTGTCTTGATGGAGAGACTTCGATCTGACAAAATTTTCTATAGGTGAAGCCTGCTTTATTTTTATGTACTAGGAATTGTTGTGCACGGGGGTAATGAGTCAGTCTGTAAATGACATTTTTCTTTTACCTGGCTCGAATGTGCAAATGGCAAAGATTCCAATATTATTTGTTCTGCTTTGTAGCATCTCTTAACAACTAACAATTAATCTTTTGGATGCATGTTCCAATGCTTCAGCACTTCGGCAGTTTTCCAATTCATGCTATTGACAGAATGAAAACATCAACATGGTGTCTATGCTTCTTTCCTTAAGAAAGTTATATTTATATAACTGCTGATCACTCATTTATTATCGATCACTCATTCTTTTCCTGAACGAGGGCACATTTCCAGCAGGTCGTGTGTTTGGTAAAAAAAAATTTAAAACGACCAATACATTTAAAAATAAATAACACCTTATCAAATTTGACTTGAGGTAGCATTCTGACCCAAATTCTCATAGTAATAGTCTCCTTAAGAGAGGACTAACTGTGACAATTTTAAACCAAATGTTTTGGAGTCAAAGAGCTGTTAAAAATGCTTTAAAAAAATTGTCCTTCATCTCTTTACTGAGTATGGATGACAGAATCTGTAATTTGTATGAAACACCACTCCACTATTCTGTTGAAGAAGCGAAGCAGACAGTTCCTAATTTTCTATATTCATTTTTTTTTTTACTAAATTTAAATAAAACAATTTTAGATTTGAATTTTCTTTTTACATTTTTAAAAAATAATTCTGTTTAATAAAAACACAATATGAATACAGCATAAACTAGTAGCAGTCTAAACATTACCATATCACAGGGGACTTTCCAGCATTTATGATAGCTTTCTGTTAAAATATATCAATAAAACATATAAACAGATCTGTTTACTCTTACGATTTTGGCATACAATGTATGATTTTGAGGTTTCTTTGTTGAAAATATATACATTCCCTTTTTTTCAATTAAATGATATTAATTAAAAAGTAAATTTTTGGTTATTAGTTTTAACCTGCTCTCTACATTCAACTGTGAATGGATCGAGAAATACGATTGGTTGGGGACCAAATATTATGTGTGTCCTGAAAAGGGAAGCCGGGGGTGTTGATTAGGAGATTGTGTGTACGGGTGTGCTGGGGAGGGAGTGTCTAAATATTTAAGGGTAAAAAATTAACACTGCCACATTTTCATAATGATAGTGGTGATGGTAATATTGTTGCTTTGTGTGTTTTCATAATTAACTCGCTAGACACTGCAACTGTAATATTAACATAGTCACCATACTGACAATTTTATTCAATCCTTTTGCTTTCTTTGTTGCTGTATGACGTAATTTTTTGACATAATTATTCCGTTCATCGAACCGCAGCGAGTAGGATTTTAATACCCCCGAATGATTCCAACACTCTTCTTCCTTTCACCCATTTACAATTTATGGTAGATATCATCAGACTATAATATATTAGGGGCAATAGGCTTAATGGATATTGATTCTTATTTCTTTAAAAAAAACAGCTTTTCCTAGAAAAGAAATCACAAGTTACTTGGTATGTTTAAGATGTCATCATGTGTTTATTAATTCCTATTTAAATAATCTTGTTTCATGTTGATCTGACTTCGAGTTTGAATTTATTAATTATAAATACTGTCTTTATTTACTATTAAGATACTGTAATGTCCCATTTTGAGACAATTTTGTACGATTTTAGGAGTTTGAGGCTTAACAGGTCTGCAAAGCATACATAATTATATAATTTTTTTGTTATATAACATTTAATTTAATTTAGTGATTTAGATTAACTACAAGTCTCAATGCATGGGTGGGAAACATTTTCATGGCATATCACAACAATATATTTACCCAACTGAGAGCTGGTTCAATAACAATTTTTTCAATTCTAGTTAGGAAACAGGCATAGCTAACAATTGTTATATTCCATTTCATTATTGATTTAGGTGCACTAAAGAAATATCACAGTGTCAATGCAAATCTGCCAAGAAAAATCATTATCTTCAGAGATGGGGTGGGTGATGGCCAGCTTAAAACCGTATTTAAAGCAGAGTTTGAACAGGTTGAGTCTGCTTTGGAGGACGCAGGTGGACAAGAGTACAAGTAAAATATATGCATATTTTCTTATGTTCCCAATTCACAAGAACAAGGTAAACAAGTTAACATGAAGGAAAACAAATGGCATTGTATGTTGTGCCCCATGTTGCAAATTTCTCATTGTATCCATTAGATAATAGACAGTTACACCTATTTAGCACTGTTGCCCTGATGTCAAATTATTACATACAGGAAGTAATCCTGATGAAAAATATGCAATTTTGGTAGCAAATATTTTGTGTTTAGTGACATATTAAGTTAAGTTAAGTGTTAAATTGATCAGTTTTTTAGAGTACAGCTTGCAAGTGGGATAGGTTTGCTGGAAGGTGATGACAAACTAAGGATGGCAAGCAGATTCTACTTTACAGATATTCTGAGACATTGTTGTATGGCTCCACTGATCACATGGATTTTGTTGCCCTTGTGACATAATGAGCAATAACATGGCTAAATATTCTTTACCTGCTTTATCTTATCAGGCCTGGCCTTGCCTTCATTGTTGTAAAGAAACGCATCAACACTCGACTGTTTGCCCCTGATGGAAATCCAAGTCCTGGGACTATTGTGGACCAGAAAATCACCAAACCGAATTGGTAATTAAAATTACAGATCACACTAGGTTCACATAATAAATTTTTCATCCCTGGGGGTGATAAAATTCAGTACATTGCAGATTGACGTATCAAATTGTTCTCAAAACACACAGAACCTTTTAGACATTTTTAAAACATGTTACTTTACGGATTCTCTTTGTGGCAACCCAAACTTAGCTGGTGAGACTGCAACTTTCTTTTTCCAACGTTTTTGTTTAAAAATGTACAACAAATTCCATTTCAGGTTTTCATACTTTTTGATACAATATTAACCATTTCTAGCTTAAAAGAAAAAATAGTCATCTATCTTAATAAATATTTTTTTCTACAGTACCGGTAATTGAAACAAAAATTTTAAAATAATTTGTTTTACTGCACAATATTATATCAACAATATAATATGTCTGCCCAGTTTCTGTTTTTCTTTTTATACAATTAGGGTTTATTCTTAAAAGCTGTCCCTTTGCCTGCTCTTCCCACAAAAAATATGTAAAGTGTAGACAGGAACAGTCTCCTGAATTAATAGCCCATAAATTTGATTTGATAAGAGAATCATATTACTAAATGCTTAACACACATAAAGTTTAGCAGACATACACGGAAAGAGTTTTTTTTTTTTTCAACAAAGAAGGCCAATACATTTGTTGTGTATTAGTTCTTTTCTCAAGCTTTCCCATACCATTGGCTATATTTTTCACTTAAAACAACTTAATGGCAGTGCTTCTAGTACGGGTGATATTTATTATAGCTTGGCAAATATATCTGCACTCAGTCCATGCACACACGTTTCACAAGATGATGCATCAACTCACCAAATGCAAGATTTAAAGACATGCAATTTTTATTATTATTTAATTACTTTTAATGAAATGTAGGCCTATTTATTTTCTGATCAGTGAGCTGTGGCTCTATAAGTTTTAAAAGTCATTAGGATTGCTCTTTTTATTTTGATACATGTCCATTATTTCTTTAAGAATTTTTTTACCCTTTCGTTACCGATGACGTCGACATGAAAATCACCCACTTTCAGTTACCAATGTCGTCACATTGTCGTCATAACAAAGAGGCAAAGAACTTTTCTGAAATACCAAGGACGTCACGTCGTTATATTTTAATGCTAATCAATGCTATATATTTCTTTATTTGTTAGTCTATAGAGAAGTTAAAAAGCGAATCAGATAGAGAATAAAAATTCCAGAATTGTCTTAGTTTTTTTATTGCCAAGTCAGCAAAAATCGATGCCAAAACCAGCGGTAATGAAAGGGTTAAAAACTGAAAACACAAAATTTGGAGCCCATTGAATACAGATCAGGTGAAATTTGTTTAAGATGACTTGGGAATAAGTGAAGTAACATTGATGTTTACCATGAAAAATAACAAAGCCCCAACTTATCACTGCAGAACTGATGAAACTAGGTGGAAACAAACTGCATAGGAAAATATATGACCCCCATATCCAGAGTATGGCAGGAGGAAGAAATGCCAATAGAATACGGTACTGTGCTCATAATCCCAATTCACAAGAAAAAAAGAAAAAAAAAACGGGACTAAGCTGGATTGCTCAAATTATAGTGGAATCTCACTACTTAATGTAACTTACAAAATCCTCACTAAGGATGCTCTACAGGAACTTGGAGTCCCTAGCAAAATTAACCAGCTCATACATATGAATTAACTCCAAAAGAAGAATCAAATTAGAGGGAGAGTACTTGAGGGAGTTCCCAATTAATCAGGGCCTCAGACAAGGAGAGTCACTATCACTTTATATAACAAACCATTGCAGTGCCTGGCATACACAGACTACATAGCGCTACTGGGAAGAAACAGCAATGATATAATCTGAAGCATTCAGGGAACTTGAAGATGCTTTGGTCAGAGCTGATTAAGGTAAATGAAGCAAAAGAAAAAATATATGATATTTTCAGGAAACACGCATACTGATAACGACCACACCTTTGAGAGAGTGGCTACTTTCAAGTATCTAGGTTTGACTATAAATGAGCACAATGACATAATGTCTGAGGTGAAAGAAAGGATAACAGCTGGCAATGTCATTATTTCTGTCTACAAAAGCTCCTACGACGCAAAAACATAAAGGGAAACAAAGAAGGCAATATGCTCCACTATCATAAGACCGGTTGTAACTTACGCAAGTGGGACTTGGTCCAGAAAACCTGCTCAATGCATGGAGAAGAAAATATATGGTTAGGTTATAGAGCAAGGATGGTTGGAGAATCCATACAAACCATTAGATATATCAAATGTACAAAGACCCACCCAGAGTCGCAACAAAAAAAAAAAAAAAAAAAGGCAGACTTGGCTGGACAGGGCACATTGAGAGGATGCCGTATTGTAGAGCAGCAAAAGTGATCTACAGGCAGAAACCTAGGGGCAGATGGCTCACCGGTCGACCAAGACTGAGATGGTTTGACGATGTAGAGGACTTAGGCCAGCTGGGGGTTCACACATGGAGGTGAAAAGCCATGGATAGATCCGAATGGAAAGAGATGGTGGGGCACGCCAGGGCCCTACATAGGCTGTAGTGCCATTGATGATGATAATGAAGTAACATTGACTTAGGTGTCTGTAACAGTAGAATGTTGAACATTACTGCTTCCATTACTTATAATTCATATGAGTATATGTATATCCAGTGTTGCAGTAGTGGCTTAGTGATTTCTAATTATTAAGATAATAATTCTATGGAAGCAGGAAACGGGTCCGATGGTTTCTTCTTCTTCTATATACAAGGGCCCAAAATCACAATATGAAATAAATCTCCAAGTTGGAATAATATAATTATGATCTCATACACCTCACATACTTTATAATATACACAGATGGAGGATAGCTATTCCGATGCTTTAAGATATATACTTAAATTATTGCAAGAGTACAAAACTTGTCATTATACTTCCTGTCCCTCTGCGCATGACATTAAAAAAATAAAACATCAAGCCATTCATTATTGTAATTATGGAGCTGTTACATTAGCCCCGCCCCTATTAAAAAATTGCAGCAAAATTTTTTTAGCACAAATAATCTAGTCATACACATTGGTACTTTAAGTGTATTGTCATATTTTTAATCTGGCATCAATTTTCACAAATTATATATTTAAAATAAATTAGTAGGTTTGTAAATGATCTGTTTAAGCCAGCCTACAGGCTTAAGAGATTTTTTTATGCAAAATATAGCTGTTTTTTTAATTAAATAAATGTAAGTTATTTTTTAATGTTATGATTATGTTTGCAAATATTTTTATGTACAGCACGGTGAGCCCAGTCTTTTGCTGGGGTACAGCGCTATATAAGACCAATAATAATAATACAAATAATAATAATAGTAATGTGGAATCTGTTATAAAATTATCCTATTTTTTTTAGGTATGACTTCTTTTTGGTGTCACAATCAGTGAGGCAGGGAACTGTGAGTCCAACAAGTTACAACGTCATATATGACACTTCTGGCCTGCAACCCGATCATATGCAACGTCTGACCTACAAGATGACTCATCTATATTTTAACTGGCAGGTAAAAGTTTTCTTAAAATTTAATCTTCCCCACTAAGTCTGCTTTCTTAAAGTTTGCTGCTTGACGTTTTAGAAAACTATTTTACAAACTTTTCTTAATCAATGAGCCAACAATTGTATCATTTGAATAAACAACTGACAAAAACAAAACTTGTTATGAAAAGATTAATTTGTTTGGGCTTTTCCCATCACAAGTTTGGAATAGGTGAATAATGTTTAGACTGATAATCTGGCAAATATTCAGAGCTGCCCATTGGGTATTCAAATATATATTTTTGACAATTTCACCATATCTATTCACAAATGCAGAATATTTTAATGTTCAATAAAAAGTAAAATTCTTCACAGGAATGATTATTAAGTAGTTAAGCATGCTGTAAAAGGGTAGGAACTAGCCTTTCACAGTAACTGATTTTATTGGAGCTATGAACTTAGTTGCTACCAGTACAACATTCTTATTGATCAGTTTTAGGCGGCAGGAGATCACGGTCAATAAACAAGTGATATAATAATAGATCCATATGTCAAGGAACTTTCTGACATTTATAAGTTTCATTTGTAGTGTAGAAGTCGCTTTATATATATATCTTTTTTCAGCCATCTGTATCTTAAAAATCTATATGATCTCTCGCTCATAAAAAATGTAAACACACTCTATAGAGTGTTCAAGCCCCCATGCAATCATCAGTCAGACATGGCTGATTTCAACTCATAATAGCAGGACAATAAATACACTTTCTCAAAACCTAACCAAAAAATCAAAGTCATGACATTAACAAAAAACTCCATGTTATCTGACCGTGACATTCTAGCCAGAGAGTCAAGCTTACACTCAGTCCTATTTCAACTCCCCACTTTTATTATCAAACCTTTTTGTAAAAGCGATATTGTGCACTGGGGGTGAGGCTGGTTGTTTAGGGAGATTTGCATGTTAAAATTTCTGGATGAAAATTAATTGCTATTTGTATTTTGTTTCTTAGGGTACCATCAGAGTGCCTGCCCCTTGTCAGTATGCCCACAAGTTGGCTTTTCTGCAAGGTCAATCCCTTCACAGAGAATTTTCTGGCTTTTTGGCTGACAAGCTCTTTTACCTATAACTCAAAATGTTAAAAAAATACAAGTTCCTTTAAAATAGTTCAGCAATTTATTTTTCAATAGTACCTTCAAATCAATTTTTTTTCTTACATAAAATAACCATTAAAAAGTGCAACATAATATTTTGCTTACATTGAAAAAAAAATGGGATGCTGGAAATTGGCATGTCAGACAAAAAAAAATTAGTCAGAATGTTTTAAGCTCAAATTTATTCTACTTTTTTAAACATACAGAACTATGGATTAGCTATGGCCTCACCTAAGAAAAATGTAATTTATTGAATACTTTTGTTATCACAGCATCCCAAAGTATCTTAATTTAAACATTTAAAATCAAACTTTGATGGATTGAAAAATGTGTTCTTATTAATATATTGTAATATGCTTAGTTCAAGTTTATGACATAAAATTATATAGCATCATGCAAAATTTCTAATTTTGATAATTGGTTGATATTTTTAAAAGTTATCATTTAATATGTGAACTAAACATCGAAATTTTGTGAATGAACACAAATAATTTTGTTCATAAGTAAATAAATTCTCTAATTTTAATGAACCCTTGAAAGATAAGGATGTCATTTAGATTCAACTTTTGACTCTTCTAACCCTAATTTAAGCCTTTTCTGGTTGTTCTGAGGAGCCTCCTATAGCTTTGTGTATCTATTTTCATGAAAACATTTATTTCTGTGCAATTTTTTTATCACTAGGCATTGTATAAACAAATTAGTAACAAAAATTAAGACAATTTTAATATTGACAAAACTGTTTTGTTTATTTCTATGGAAGCAGCTATATTCAAAAGGTCTGATCATTGTATTAAACAATATTGGGGAGGTCATCGTTGTTTTAAAATAATTCATTCAGAAAGAGTATAATTATTTTTTTGGTGGGGGTAAATTCTGAAACACCCTCTTTTAACAAAATTCATATCTCAAGAACTATTTAACCTAAATTAGAAATAATTACACAGAATTGAATACACTTTAATTTGATATCAATGGTTGATGCTTAATCAAAAACTGGCTTTTTTTCGATTTTTCTTGGTGTTTGTCCCCCCCTTAAATGGTTTTTAAATTACTTTTTAGCATTGTCAATGTCCCTCAAAGACTGAGGCAAACCATTCTACAATTTAGTCGCATTTACCATTTTATTTACCATTCAATTTAAACTGCTATTTTGGGAAACCCATCTTTTAAAATGACATACTTTCTCAGGTATGAATTTTGATTTCTCCAAATTGATAAGGTTTAATTAACTTTAAAAAATCATTGCTGTTAATGTTATTTTAATTAGTTTGTTTGAATGTCAAAATTCATTGAGTCAACTTTTATTTTTAATTACAAGTTATAATCTGATGTACATAACACTTTTTCAGCTTTTATAAAAAGCTGTTCCAGTTGTTTTATGTAATGCTGCTGTTTATCAAGACGATAAATTAACACTGCTTTATTTGTAAATGAAATGTTTTAGTCCATTATGAATTAGGAAAGTAATGCATCCTTGAAGTATATGTTGACTGCGAACTTGAAGTTGCCAAGTACATCAAGAATGTCAAAATCATGAGAACAAAATCCTGGTTGAACAAATGATTACTGATTGAACAAATGGTTACTGATTGTTAAAAATAAAGATATATCGGTCTATGAAGTCATTATGATGAAGTGTTAAATGTTTTTTCTTGTACCACTGGTTGGTAAGAGAGTTTAATTTTATTCAAGCACTCTCAACAAATATAAAAAAAACTGAAATAAAAACTAATCACATTACTTTAATTCTGTTTATTACATTTATGAAATGGGAATTACAAATTTCCATATTTTAACGAAAGCTTCAAGGCTGCCCTGGCATCTGCTAGGAGCCGTTAGATTGGCAACATCGCTTCCCCAACCATTGCACATACGCCAGTATATGGATGCAGCAACGTACAGAACAGACAAGTTTAATCATTTTCAAAATTTTATTTGTGTTAATGGGATTTAATTTGTATTGCTGTTTAAATTAAAGCAGAGCCACTAAAATAATTTTATTTTTATCATTTGTTAAATTTTATTTAAAGAAACCAATTAATAATTATATCTATAATAATGAAAATTAATTGAATTTAAAACTTGAACATAAACTCAAGCAGCAGTTTCCTCTAAGATTCTCTTTTCTCTCTCTCTCTCTGTGGGTTTCTTCTAACTAATTATGAGATTAACAGATTAATGTAATTATTTTTATTTAACTATGTATTAAAAATAACAATCCACATTAGCCAAATGAAAATGAAAGACTGAATTTTCAACATCACTTGATATCAAGAACTTCCATGTTTTGCTAGTCTCTTAAAGTTTGAAATTGTTTCATGATAATGTTACGTTAACTTTAAAAAATCTATTTATTTGAAGCAGAACCAGCATTGTATGACTTCTCTTAAATCTGTACCAATTTGATTGACAAAATCATTGATTACCGGTAGTGGATGCTGTTTCTCAAAATCGGTGGCGGAATTCTGACATATATAAAAAAAAATACCAGACACTTTTAAGTATAAAATACAGCTTTCTACTTTTTGGGTTACTTGTAACCCATTGGCCTAATTCCAGGCAGGATTTTGTCTTTTGTCACTACACAGTAGCACACACCCTAAGCCTTTCCCAGAATTCCCGGCACATTACATAATGTACCTAGTTAACTTTCATTACAGTGTGTAACTGTAATATGTAAAAGTATATTTTAAACTGTAATGTTAGACATTTACTGTCCCTATTGGATAAATTTCTTTTATCACAGCTTTTGATTGCTACAGCTTGGTAATCGTCTCACCAATGTCCCTTTTGTAGCAGCACTGTTATCACATTTATGTGCCTACATTGACGCAGCCTTCCTCCTATTTTGAGAATTTTGCATGGCATACCTGTCATCTTGATGTACACAGGTCGTGGAGCTCTGTGTGCCTGCATTGACAGTCTTCCTCCTATTTTGGGAATTTTGCATGGGATACCTGGCATCTCGATATATAGTACACAGGTCGCGGAGCTCTGCTTTAGACCAGTGAGCTATGTCATTATCATCTTATTGAGTTGATTTAACTCTCTGTGCTAACAAAGCTCATGGTCATGGATCTCTCTTCCAAATGCTGTTGATATTTCAAATACTTGCAGTTCCCAAATAATGCTGTTGGTTTATTCTTCCCATTTTGTACCCTGTTCTTCCCATTTCCTGCTTCTGTCCTATGACTTTTCATGAGCTTTCACGCAATTTCACCACTATACTGTATCAATGACTTATTGCTTATTTACATTTTAAAAAATTATCAAACTTAATATGCTTATTTTTTCTGGTAGAGGTACTCACAATGTTAAAATTTCTCATGCCCTGGAAGCCCAATGGTTGGACAGCACAGACTTAAAAGGTCAAATGGTTTTTATTAATTTACTTGATGTAAATGCTACAACTCTTGTTCATAAATTTTGACTAGATTTTCTGCAGAGGCAGGGTAACCAGTGATGGGGCAGCATTTTTTCTTACTGATGTGATCTGCTATGCATGGGTAACAAAACACATACCTGGGGAAATGGCAGAAACAAAAATAAACCTACTTTGGAAAAATTAATTTTGACGTTTTAGGAATAATATCACAAAACCGATTTCAGAAAAGTCACTTTACTTTAAATACAGCGCTCAACAGCGAAACAATGTAGTACATAAGTGGACTAAGAGTCTGGTATCTAAATGGTTTGAAACATCATTAAACAATATGCATTAGGTCTGACTATGCAAGATTTAGCTAAAGTTACTACTTTGAGGCTTGGTTATTAACCCTGAGGTTAGAATAAAGACAAACATTGCTTTCCCCATAAGCAAAAGTCTGACATTTAAAAATCAATACTTGTACCTCTTCCAAATTTTTTTTTCTGTTTTGGAGAGAAGTTTTTAAATTGTACAGTTTTTATAAATATTAATAATTCTCTGTCAGTGCTTTCAGAATTTAATAAAATTATCTATCTCTGATTGGTGCTTACCCTGAGACAGTTAGTGCAGTGCTGTTTGTCCTGACACACATACACAGGGGGCATGTAGTGTGATTAACACCCTTGAGAAATTGAGGCTTAAAAATAAATATATTTAATGTGTATTAATTTTTTTTTGACAAATAGAAATTATTAACAGTATACAATTTAGTCTCCTTAAAATTTGAAATATGTGTTGAATCAAATAAGTGTTGAATAAGTTATAAGATTAGAAAGTTAAACCAGTATTGCAAAAGTTGACTAAACTGTCTTAAAAGAACTGTTACGATTTGGCAATACTATTTTAAAAAATTATTTGTTTGGCCTAATCATTTGGTTCCACTAAAGTGAAGCTAGAATTACTTCAAAATTGAGATATAATCTATTTATGCATATTTGTTTCATCTTCAATCTACACGTAAAACTGAAATTCTTTTAATGTTAACATTGGTATTCTTACTTGAACATCTTCAAATATTGTCTTTATTTCTAATTTTTAAGATTTTATGGCACACCCTGAAACGTGTGCATCACACAAGTAACCTCTCTAGGGGTAACATAAATTTGTCCAGTTTACCTGTGGTGCATGAGGAATTGGCAAAGCTGTAAGAGATTTGGCACTGCTGTCACTGGCATACCACCAGTCTAGGAACTGAAGGAAAAACACACCCACAGAGAGACTTGTTGATAGACAAACAGCCGCTGTGCTGAACAACAGCTTTACAAGTCTGTAAAGTTTACCTGAAAAGCTGAGAGTAAAAATCCTGGACATTACTCTTACAGCTTATTACCTTATTGAAATATGGCTGAGATTATGTGAAACAAAATTAATTAATGTACATATTGGGAACATTGAATCCTGAAGCATTCAACAACATCCATAATTTTCTGTAACTTTTTCTCCTGTTTTTTCAAAAACTAAAACAATAACTCTTTTTTTGCCTAAGGCTGTTTCTTTTTTTAAATTAATATTGTTTTTACCTGGCAGTTATAATCATGAATATATTTTTATATTATATTTTTTGCCAGTCACAGCTTTAATATTTCCTTTATAAAACATCAACCACCTCCATTTAAATTTGTATCTTGTCACTATTGGCAGCTTTCTTGCAGTCCAACACTTTTGTTGTATGGAAAAATTCCTGGTACCTAAAAATGAAAGTTTAAAAAAAAAAAAAGAGAGCTAGTGCAAAGGAAATTAACCTCAGATGGGCCCACTGGGGATAGGTGAGGCTGCTTGTAGTTGTATCAAACACGTCGTTGTGTGGATCCAGTCTCAGAAGGACCGTACCAGAGATATGCATACCAGGACTGTGCCACTGGCCCTTTTTCAACATATAGGACAACATGTAACCCAAAGTCAGACATTCCCAGGTGGAATGGATGTATGGGTACAAAAAAAGATAAAACTTGATTAGCCGTTGTTTCAAAGATAATTGTTTCTGCAAGAGGAAAAAGACCATTATTAGTAATAAAGCAAATTGCTCTGAAGTCATGGTCTATATGAGCAATACGGTACATGTATCGTTCTTTGAAAATATGACCAAAAACATTTTTCTTCGCGTTATTTACGGCATTTAGAATTTAAATTTTATTGAATTATTTTTGTTATTATTATTAGTAATTTTATATATTGTTCAATACCCTTTATTTTATACTTTTAATCATGAGATAATATTTTTATAAAAGAAAATGAATAATTTAATATTGTTTTACTCTAAATCTAGGAATTCTGCAAATTTTCTTTTTTAATGTTAAGGTACCTGTAAAAAAGCCAGATGTCCTTCAGTTCCAAATCTGTATTTTAACTCTTCATACAGCAATTCCAGTTTTTGATGAACATATGGAATCAATATCTGAAGGAATTTTAAAAAAAAAAGCAACTTATTATCACAGGATTAGGATTATATAGTTGATACAGTGCAATGTTACATACCATTTGTTTAAGCCATAAGTATAATACTTCCATTTAGTTTCTGTATTCATTTGACAACTAAAGAAACACAACTTTGAGTTTTTTTTTTAGCTGTAATATTACTAATATGGCCTTTATTTAAATGGCAAATCTATTAAAACCTTTTGTGTTACTTTTCTCTTTCCTTTCAGCTCATTGTGGCAGGCAGAGGGGAGCTTCAGAGAATATTTTGCATTTCCATACTCACCATAACCATGCTTTACAGTTTACAGCAATGCAGTGATGCAAATATAGTTCATATAATTAATTTTATCTTGTAATTTGGCTGACTATGCTTTTTTTTGTCCAAAGAATATATTTAAGAGTTTTCCTTTCACTTACTAAGCAAGCCAATGATCTCAATTTGAGTTTTAGTGATAATTTTGTGACTTCTGAGTTAACACTAGGAGCTCGCTTCAAGCCATAGAAATTTTCAGCAAACGATGCACCTGGAAAGAAATTAATGTAAATTCCATAAGTTAATTGCAATTATATTTTAAATAGCCAGTAAGGTTAGGGAAATTGGCATTTTATTCATGCATAAATACTTATGTATATGCCAACAGGGAATAAATAATCACTATGTATATTATTTAAAGATATTGAAATTTCAAATCAAATGCCCCCAGTTCAAAAACACTGTTCGAGTCAATTTAAAATGTTGGCTTTTTAAAAGATGCACATGAAATATTCTTTACTAATTAGAATAGTTGGAGCAGTGGTTACCATATTTTCTTAGATAATGGGCCTGAACAAGACTGTCAAGCACAATAAAAATTTCATCATAATACTGAAAGACTTTCCCTAGCTGCTGAGGATATTTCTCTGCAAACACCTGTTAAAAAATATTTTCTTATAAGTGAAATGTCAATATGAAATTGTTTGACTTGAGTACACAAATTAATTAAGTAAGTTTTTAAATTATATACTCATTTCTTTCAAAAAAAGTATGCTCCTTGCCAGCTGTACCCAACCTGCATAGACTTATCAGGGGTTCTGCGGCCGCTCGAGGAAATGAACACAATTAACTTGTAAAACATAGGGGTCCCCATAGAAATTGATTCTCCCTATTTTTTTTTATAAGGCAGGGTGGGGTGGCGTATAAGTCATTTTATAAATTTACTTACACATATACAGTTTAATCTAGCATATGCTGTTTTTAATAAATGCAAGAAAAATATTCACACTTAAATCATAAATTATGTCATCAATAATTACATTTTTCACCACATTTTTGCATTTATTTTTTCCAGAATCCGATCACTTCATATTTTATTGCATCATCTTTTTTGGTGCTTTTTGGACTTTATCTGTGGTACATTGGTGGGAAGCTGAAATAAATTTTGTAACTTATCCAATAAAGATCCCTTACTGGACTTGAGCAGACCTTGTCATATGGTATTTACCTGCTTAGCATTGAACTGTTTTCACAAGTCTTCATGTCAGGTCTGTTTTAAGAGAACTGTTTTGTTTTCATTTACCATTTGTGTAAAATTTAAATGACATAATAACTCAAAACAGGTTCATAGCAAAATCAATTTTGTATTGTATTTGTATTGTGTTGTCTTACCCTGACAGCATGTTGAAAAGCAGGTTTAATAGTGGACATTAAACTCTGCTGAGCGAGCACTTCAAACACGCTTGGTCTTTGAGCATCACCTGGCCCAATTGATGTTAAGTGTGCACCATGTTCCGCCATTTGTACTTATCTTACCGGCTATATTGTTTAACAGGATCACCATGTATCACTAAATGATTTACAGCACATTATGGCATATATTTTAGTGATGAATAACTAATAACATGATGGTATTTATTATTTATAGTTGATAAGAGGATACTGATAGTAGTAGTAGTCATATGTAGTAAGGCCACTTGGATAGGCCTAATATAATAGTACTAAAAGTGCCAATAGTAGTTTAGTTAGCCCAACACAGTAAGGGTTAGGCCCAGCCTTAGTCAAACCTAGACTTAATTAAATGAAAATGGCTAGTCCTGATTAAAGTAATTACAATCTTTAAACCAATGCCAATAATACTAATTTTTAACATAAATAAATTTATAATCATACTAATCATAGTATTCAAACTGATGTATCATGAGCTGGACATAAAAGTAACATTTACTTGACAATGTGTATGACACTCTACAAAGCAGTTGGTCGTTTAAAATTAAGTATTATAACGTATGAACTTTCATAGTACGTATGTTACAGTTACACAGGCAAAGTGTGAAATCAAGGCATTTTATAAAATGCCTAAGAAAAGTGTATAATAAATTATGTATTTCACACTTTGATTAGAATCATCAGGTATTCTATAGAATGACTGGACATCACTTAGGCAAATTATATAATAACACTCAAAGGGATTAGATTAATAAAGCTAATAAACTGCATAAAATAAAGTACAAAATGCCTTCTTAAATTTTTTTTTTGTTGTTTTTTTTTTGTTGCCGCAGTCAGGACTTGAATGATATTTTGAATTACATTTTTTACACAAAAGCATTTTCTATTTTGACATTTGGTGTTACACATGCACTTAACAAATCCATGTCCAGTTCCAGTGGACTGTTGTGTTGCAGCTGATCTGAGAGAGAGACTTGTTTGTCCATTGGTATGTCTTCTAATGTCAATAATAATCTTACACATAGAAATCTGAGATCTGGTAATAAGCTGTTGTAATAAACCTTTTGTCATGCCCCAGAAATAGACATCCTCTTGCACATCTATGATGACAGGCGAAATATTATTATGTGCATCACCAAGTCCTTTGTCACATTCCTTACCGGATTGCCACACTCAACTGTTACGAACTTATTGTAAGATCTTGCCATCATATTACTAGCTTTTTGTTCAAGATTACCCTTGGCAGCTTTTCGATTTTATAAACCATTTTTCCGATTATAGCAGATTGGACACAACACATAGGCACTGTCCTCTTCTCTACAAGGACTATGACCACAAATAACATGAATATTACACCTACAGTCTGTACACTGTGGTGCTGAAGTCTTCAAGCACATACAACATATGGAATCTTTTAATGTAGATATTCCTACTGTAAATCTTCAACTGGGACAGCACATGCAGATAGTTGTGGTATTGTATTGAGGTAGAGTTTGCCGATTTTAGATTTTGGTTTAGAAGTAGAACACGTCATTTCTTCAACTGGTATAGATAATTGAGTTTGCACAGACTAAGGACATGTAATATCATGTAGCCTCTTCAATTAGTAAAAATGCTTGAGCTGGTATTACTGGTATGAAAAAAAGATATGTAGAGACTTGAGGTGCTGTATATAGAGCATTAGTGAGTTGGGAAGCTGACTCAACAATCTGATGCAAGTTTTCCTCCCTTAGGATGCTCTGTAAAACTTCATGAGGTAGCTTTAATGTGTTTAACCCAACTTTACTCAGCATCCAAAAAGAGCCTCATAGGTTGACACCAGCAAGATGGCCTGGTTTTTCATTAAAGAACAAACCGTAGACCAATGCTCTAACCTTGGACTGCTGATCTCATCTTGCATCCATGTCCTCAGCATGTTTTCAAGATGCAGTTGATTCATACATTCTACACTCCTTTGACTTTGGCTATGAATAGTAGTATATTATTATCCTTCCTATACTGGCTTAATAAGATTTGGTTTCTGTAGTACAAACATAAAATCATATCTTTTCACCAACCAATAATGTCGAGGTACCTTCTTTTCTGCAGTTTTAGCAATGTTCACTCAATCCAAAAACTGTTGTTAACATTTGTTGGTTAGAAATACAGTGTTATAATGGTAAGGGGCAAGAATTTGTAGGTTTTCTCTGAATTATGTCTCCATTTTAAGGTTATAGTTATAGCAATCCAAACACAATTGTAAATGTCTGTTTCTGAAAATGCCTGAATCAAAATTGTGAAATGACACAAATGGCACTCAAACCTGCTCAGATTGGCACCATGTCTCATGGAGACTCTGGCAATGTTTTGGCTGGAATCAAAGCCTTTACTTTATTATTATAGTATTTAGAAGCCATTCCAATGCACAAATAAATCTCATTGTTTTCAGCTTCAACTTAAATGCATGTATAACACCAAGAATATATCAATAATGATTCTGACTGCTGCTAAATAAAATACTAGAGACTTCTGATAGACACTTAAAGTGTGTAACTATTGTTTTTGCCCCTGCTGTTTATTTTTTGTTCATAAAAACTCAGGTAGTCCTCAGAATGGCATTCACTAATGTAAAATAAAATACTTTTCATTAGAAAGTGCCTGGCTACCAGCCTAATAGTGCAGATAATTGGTGATGAAATTGTTTACTTCTAATTTTGTGTGCAGACTAATTATTGTTTGTAATAATATAAAATAAACAATACCATGGCCGGTGGACCTCATGTGTTGGTTCATATTTCCAATAATGCTTTGCCAGGAAACATTTTGCAAACTTAGGACACAAGGTCAAAGGCACTGTATGACAGCATGCTTTAGTTATTGTGGCTTGTTGAACACCATCTAAGTCTAATAGTAATACTGAACAGCAATTGAAAAGATAACTTATTTCTCTCTTACATTTTTCTCTCTTTTTCTTCTTTTCTTTTCTTTCTCAGGAGAAAATGATGGTGAAGAGACTGATGAAGATCACGATCTTTAAAAATGCATAAATTTAGATAGGGGGTTAGAAGTAAACAATTAGTCACCAATGATTGGTGTATATTAGGCTAGTAATCTGGCACTTTCTAAAAAAAAGTAGTTTGGTCAATTTCCGCAATCTGCACCAAGACATATGATGTGTAAGATTCTCTCCCTTTTGTTTATTCTTTGTGTTGTTACTATAAATAGCTTTTCTTTAATAAAACGATGGAATGTTTTAAAATAAAATTTGAACCTGAAATAAATAAAGTGTGTAAAAGTGTACCACTATTCTATGAAACTTTAAGTTGGGTTTTCATTA
Organism: Omphiscola glabra; assembly: GCA_964017045.1. Taxonomy (NCBI): domain Eukaryota; kingdom Metazoa; phylum Mollusca; class Gastropoda; family Lymnaeidae; genus Omphiscola; species Omphiscola glabra. The sequence continues at coordinate 5,671,050 of OZ024803.1, read as the reverse complement.
TTTTAAAATTATTCTGTATTGTTTAACATCATTTTTTCAGTTTTATTACCACAGTCTACACGTGTAACTGTAGCCGCATACATGCTTTAGTTGAGGAAAAGGAACATGCATCAGTTAAAATTATGTCAGAAAAGGGGTTGATTGCAGGTCGCAGTGACTTCTTGCCTAATATATCTAGAGGGATATAATAAAGTAAGTAGCTTCGTTCGCCTTGAAATTTATGTACTGGCTGAACTGAAATTGTTTGAATACATTTTAATGTTATTTTCCTATTTTTTCAGTAATTAGCTAAACCAGCACATTCTCTCCCTTTACCCTCCTCATTTTAACAGACATGTGTTTTTTTTACACGGCTGCCACATTGGTGATGGGTCATGGCAACCGAGATGGTGGCTGTGGACTGTGGGCATGGGAAACGTCATCGAGCCGATTGCGTAACTTAACCATTATTTTAATTTTTATATGAGGTTTAACAAAATCTCCAATTACAGAGTTTTTATGAATAATTATAATTTACAATGTCTTCGCTTGATTTTCAACTTTCATGTTATTATTTTTACTTTTAAGTGACTCTCAGGCATTCTAAATGAAAATGACTTAGAAGGAAAAAAAAGCATGAAGAATCATTAAGAATCCAATGCCTTTTCTTTCAAGTCAGTGTGTAGAATGTCTTATGTATTTCAAACTTTGACTAAAGTCGTCATACATCCAGGCAATCTAGCCTGGATTACAAAACTATTTTGCCTGAAACATACATATATAGAATTGGGGAATTTAACAAAAAGGCTAAACAAAAATGTGTGAGAACTGTTAACAGAGATTAGTAAATAATAATGGTCATACCTTTTACCGAGTTCCAACATCACGGCTAATATAATTCCGAGATCTTTTCAATAATATAAGTAGCTTCATTATTGTGAATTTGAACTTACGTCTTAGAAACTGTGCCATTTATTTTCAGTAAATAGTAAATAAATGATATATAATATATATTGTAGATAATAAAACTTTCAGGGGCTTAAATTTAAAGACAAACATGAAAATTAAATCATCTTTAGCTTTACTTTACTGAAGGCAAGGTGGAGATGGAAAAATAAAATTAAGAAATATTTAACTTAATATATGATGAGGTCATCAGTATTCAATAATTCAAATTTTAAACATAATTGTATCAAAAAAATGTCTAATTGTTGAATTAATTGTGTTTTTTTTTAAATTTTATATATATATAATATAATATTTTTTTCAAAGACGTAACAGTGCTTCAGGATGGTTTTTAACATTTTAAAAATTACCCCCATAATCACAAACTAAAGATCTTATTTTATGAAATAGGCCTAATGATAATTAAAATGTTGCATACACGCAAAACATTAGCGTAAAAACGAAACTGTCGAAACATCAAATTATTAAAATATTCCGCAGAGAAATAATTTAGCTAAATTAAAATATCGTTCAGGACATTACTAAATTTGTATTCAAATTAATACGTCACTGGGCATTGGGTTTCTTCATCTTTTGATTATCTTAATTTAGTTTATTGCTTCATTTATTTTTATGATTATGTCATTTTTATTTCAACATGGAAAAAAGCAAGGAAAAAAAAAAAAAAAAAGCCGATTGGCAGAGAAACCTCTAATTATATACATTTACTTTTTCTTCCCTCAACAAAAGAGATTTATTTCCACTTCCAGTTTCTGCCATCTCATCATCAGGTAAACAAACAAAAAACCCCCACGAAAACCGAGGATTTGTCTGAAATTACACTATAGCCTATTTACCAACAGCCTTATGGCCTATTTATTTATGAATATAACTTAAAGAAATTTAAGTTAGGGCTCACTAATACAGGCAAATGCCATTGAATAGGACTTTAAAGACCCCATAGAATAGAATTCCCAATCCTGCAATTACTGGTCCTGGCCAAGTTTCTTGACTTATACACTTACACTTCTAAATTATTAACGTTTTAAACTTGTAAGTTACTAGTAAAGTAAGTATTTTTAGTAAGGGTAATCCCCCAATTACTGTTCCTTACCAAGTTACTTATAAGTTACTCGTGAAGTAAGTATGTTTAGTAGGTAATCTTGCAGTTCAGGTGCGTATATTATTTCTGATCCAATTTCATATTATCGCTTGTAAGCTTACATATATTGTTCATTAAATTTAATCCAGACAGGGATAGTTAACTAATACTGAATAATAAAGCGCTTATTTTCGTTTTATTTTATTTCTAAAGCGTCTTTGAATAGGTACTTCGCCGAAGCAAGGGATACTCCTAGAAAATTTGTATCGGAAATGGGCGTCGGCACAATGGAATCCGAGTTTTTAATTTTTTGTGTGCATGTAATTAGAATAAATCAGGCGTCCTTTTGGTCCATAATTAAGGTCTAACTCCGCCCATTCGCGTTAGGAGAAATGTTGACCTACATTCCCATTGAGTTATTTTGTTCATTATATCAACTTTAACTTTAAGTGAGGAAAATAATATGTCAATATAAGGCATCTTTGCATTAAAAAATTTGATCTAAATATTCAAAATAGGTCTTTCATATTAAAAGTAGGCCTGCATAATTTATTAAGGTACATGTGTGCAAAATTTCTTTGGGATAGCTCATGAAACATTTTCACAATTCTCCTCAACGTTAACCTCATTATGCACAGGTCGCACAGGCCATTTTGGATTAGTGAAAATTAGTGATCTTGCCCCCTTTTAAATGGCGGAAGACAACGATACTTAACTTAGGAAATATTCAATTATTACCACTATGTCTATATACTTCAAAATATTTCATAAGTTGTGTTTCAGAATGCATTTGAAAGACATTTAAACAGGAATGTTTTAATTTGAGCTTTAAAAACTTTAAAAACCCGGTAGAGTCAATATTTTTAACGATCAGAAGTCTCCGTGTGCAAAAGGTCATGGGCAAGTAATGGCTATACCGTAGTACTACCTCAGAGTTTCATTCATAAGAGTTTGCCGTGTGCAAAAACAATTTAACCATTGGTCAGGGAAAGTTTTAATTAATTAGTCATGTGCCAAAGTTGAAAGTTCAAATAAGGAGATCCCTAAGAGTATATTAAGGGATGCATTGCGTTATATAGACTGTCCGGTATAATGGACTGGACGCCGTAGCTTTGGTAAACAAAATTCTTATATTAATACATTATATTAAATTTACTGATATACATGGTGCATAGTTAGATAAATTATAATTTATATATAATTGTATAACATTATTCTAAAACAGCATTAGTCCTATAAATAAAAGTCGTATAAAATTATCATTAAAACGAGAGTTTTAATAATCGTGACGCGAACAGCAGAATTGGGTCACAGAATGTGGCGATGCGGTCCATGTTAAAAAAGGACAAACTAAGTGGTTCTTTTACCAAAGTACCTAGTCTTTGAACATCCCCCAACCTTTCATAGCTCTATTTTTTTTGTATTTTCACCCTGTTGCCAGATTTTTGATCACTTATAAGTTAGTATGCTAAACAAAATTTTCAAATTGTAGGCCTGTTCACAATCAATATTAAAAAATCGGTACTGAACTTCTAATTTTTCCTAAAATTAGCCAATATACATGGTGTCGCTCGTGATGGCATTCGGAAATGAACATCTTCAAAAAAGCCCTTTAGCTAACATCTAAATTATGGGGCCTGTAAAAAAAACAAGGAAATGGAAAATTGCAATCTGGCACGTAGAGTGAATTAAAAAAAAAACACAAGAAAATGGAGAAATTGTTTATGCTACGGGCTATGTACCAATGAGGGCTGTAAAATCAATAAAAAGAAAAGTTACTGCTGTACAGTTTAGTGTTAGTGTTAACTAATACTGTCTGGACTAAATTTTATAAAGAATACATGCAAGTTTACACACATATGAAATTCGATCAGAAATAATATACGCACCTGAACTGCAAGATTACCTGTTCAGTAAAGGTAATGATATATTTTAGTACAATGAATTTTAGGATTAAAAACTCACTGCCAGCAATAGCCTACATACAAATAAAAGGTAAAAGTGCAGTTCAGATGCATATATTATTTCTGATCGAATTTCGTATTTTCGCTTGTAAACTTATGTTAATTCTTTATAAAAGTATTTTAAAAGTAAAATACCATCTTTTTGTTGGAAAGGAACAACAATTTAACAAATTTCTTGTTTTATTTTTATGAATCGTTTGTCTTTTACGGAGCTATTGTGGTAAATCAAGGATAACTCTTCTGTCTTCAAAGATACGTTATAAAATTTGCCCAATTAAATGTTACATCTTCTACAGCCTTTTAATTCACATTGGTATTAAGCGAAATGTCAAGAAATAAAAAACTACACTGCTATAGTAATAAAAATTAAATATTTTTTTTGTCTCCTATAAAAACACATAAAACAACTTTTGTAAACCTTTCTCTGATGGGATACTGGCTGGATTCAGATTTTCCTATGTTACCCCATTTCCCAGAGGTTTGCCTCAGGATCAAATTCAGAGACTCCAGAAGGTGCAAAATTCTGCAACACGCATTGTGTCGCAGAAAAAGAGATCAGACCACATCACCCCAGTTCTACGAGATCTCCATTAGGTTCCTATTAGTGAGCGCATTGACTACAAGATTCTGTCCTTGGAGTACGGCTGCATAGAAGGATGTGCACCTGAATATCTGAAAGAACTGCTTTATAAACACAGACCTACCAACCCTTCCAATTTTGTCGGAATTATACAGATTTTTTACCCCTCATTCCGACCTTCCGACAAACCTCTTAAAATTCCGATTTTCCGAACATTATTATTTTTCACCCGTCATAAAAATCCAAAAGGGACCAAAAAATTTTTTTTTAAAAAGATACAAAAATACATAATCTGATACGACAGGCAATGGTGCATTCCTTTATTTTTTGCGTAGTGTCTACATGCCCGGCTACCGGACGAATAAGTTCTCGCGATATTCGCCCAGCTATTACTATTATATTTTTGATCATGTCACATGACCGCCGTAGCAAAGTTGCGCGAGATATTTGTCCGTCAGCCTTGTCACGTGACCGCTAATAGTCGATCAGTCCGGTCGCCGGACATGTAGACACTGCCTTGTTTTTATCGTAGCGAGCCGCGATCTCCAAATCATTCTTCAATTATGAATTGATCCGATCGCGATTCATCCTTTTACTGGGCTGAAAAATAATTCAGTTTTGTTGTGACCTTTTGTTTGTTAAAGTTTTTCTTAATTAAATTTAAATGGATAAATCTATTGAAAGTGGTGGGTACAGTGATATTAATAAATATATTGGTAAATTCGCACAAGAAGTACCTCGCATTTGATTATGGCCGCCATCTTGGTTGCCTCGACCTGCGAAATTTTACGTGTTCATGGGTCGGGGCAACCAAGATGGCTGCCGTTGAAAAATAAAATAACTCATATTTTTGCTAAAATTACACATAAAAAGTTTTTAAAAATGACCTAAATCTATCTCTCACCCTAACCTGAACCCTAGATCTATCCCTCACCCTAACCTGAACCCTAAAGCCTAAATCTATACCTAAACCTAACCTGAACCCTAAATCTATCCCTCACCCTAACCTGAACCCTAAATCTATCCCTCACCCTAACCTGAACCCTAAATCTATCCCTAACCTGAACCCTAAATCTGTCCCTCACCCTAACCTGAACCCTAAATTCATCCCTAAAGAGGGTTTTGACCCTATCAGAATCAGTATTTTCACCCTCTCCCTTACCTAAAAATTAGGAAAATGAAAATAAAACAAAGAAAAATGGCCAAAATTAATTATAAAATAAAGAAATAATGAAAACCCAACATACAGTTTCATGGAATACACTTTTACACATTTTATTTCAGTTTCCATCGACAATAATATCCAAAAATTAATGAAACACAGTCTGGTCATCATCCAAATTCATTTCATAAAATGGCGGAGCATATTAACATATTGATAAGCCAACCAATGAAAATTTTAAATTTATAATTAATCAACCAATAAAAATATGCCACCGTCATATTAATGAAAATGTAACTCTATAAAAAATAAAATAAAGGGAAGTGACTCCCAATAAACACGCACATGAAGTCAAGGTACTCCTTGTATGAAATAGCCAATATATTTTAACACACAAAAAAAACAACAAAAAACATAAAGGTATACAACTGCAACTAAAAGTGCAGTGAATCTACGACATCCAAGTCTAATTTCTTTGCTAAGTGTTATTGACCACCTATCTTTTTGAAGGAAATATTTCTCCAACCAACTCCGATCGTTTTAATGCAAGAGTCAAAGAAATGTTTCCTCACTCGCAGATTGCTAGAAGATTTTAAAGAAAAATTACAAATAAACAAGGGCAAGCATGAAAGTTTATCTTTTTAACTTGCTTGTATCAAAAATCAGTTGAAATGGTAATTTCCATTTGTCCAAAGAGCTGTTGGACAAAGGCCACTAGGGATAGGCAGGAAAACTGAACTCTTAGTCTTAGCAGCCTGTGTGTGTACACATGTAAATAAAATGGATCTTCTGTCTTGTACTGTATAAATCTGTATATTTTCTCATGTTCTTTCGACTCTTCAAAGACAATTGAAGTAACTTTATATTTCTTTATTTGTTTAAAAAGGCTTGTGCATTAGTTTACAGATCTTAAACAAACTCTCCCCCCCCCCTGTCGGCGCCTCCTGGGGGCAGCGGCCCCACTTTCCCCCCGCATGCACCACCCCTACAGATTTTTTTTCTTGGCAGTTCTGTAAACATGTAACCTTAAAGAACCTGCGGTCCTCAACTCAGTCCTTACTGAAAATTCCCAGTGTGGATGAACACAGAAAAAATACTAACGGAGTGTGCTCTTTTTAATCGGTAGCGCCAAAGTTATGGAATATTTTACTTCCATCTTTGAGGAGTATTGAAAAGGACAGAAAATCATTTAGGAAACATTTAAAGACTTTTTTATTTAATAGATTTGATGAAACCAGAACGCAGTGAGCATGCTTAAGTAGCATGGATACCAGCGCTATAGAGGTATCCAATCAATCTATCAATCCTGATCCTAGTTGGATCCTGTTTTCCCAGTGAGAGCCAGATCCCTTTGAGATCCTGATCCCAGTAAGATCCCGGTGCAATGCGAATAGAGATTCCACCAAGAACAGAATCCCTATGGGTATGTGATCCCATAGGGGGAACTGGATATCACCAGTTTCGGGTTCCCCTGGGAAATTGGATCCCATCGGGGTAGGGATCCCCTGAGGTGGGATCCCAATGGGGTTGGGATGCCACAGGGAACAGGATCCTATTGTATCAGGATCTCACTGAGATCGGGATCCCTTTGGGAACTGATTCCTATGCTGGGGAATGGGATCACAACTGGGAAGTGTGTTTTAAAGGCCCCTTAATTTAGATGTTAGCTAAAGGTCTAAAAAATGTACATTTCTGAATGCCATCCCAACTGACGTTGTGCATATTGTCTAGTTTTAGGAAAAATTATAATTACAAGTTCATTACCCTTCAGTAATGTTATTTGAATAATTTTGATAATCAAGTGTATGTCTACAAATTTTGATCTAGAGCTATTCACCCATGCAGGAGCCTTTATTTGAAATCAAAATTATAATTATCTCATATAAGAAAAAACCCCACGATTATTTGATTTTTTGGCCCCTATCCCAAAACGGAACATCCAATTAAGTTCGCTCCCCCCCCCCCCCCCTTTTTTTTTTGTTCTTCTTCTTCCCCCTTGTTTTCATTCTTTTTGTGAACATACCTTCTGTTTGGATATTTTGTTTAGCATACTTAATTATAGGTGATGAAAAATCTGGCAATAGGGTTAAACAAAGTACAAAACAAATAGGGCTATGTAACTTTAGTGAGGGGATGTTCAAAGACGTTTAGAAATCAAATAAAAAGAACAAAAAAGCGCTGTATGATTCAGTATTAGTTAACTATCACTGCCTGGATTTAATTAATGAAGAATACACTTACGTTTACATGCGATAATACGAAATGCTTTAAGAAGTAATATATGCACCTGAACTGCACTTTACCAAATAAAAGCACTCCAATAGATAGCTAATACTAAGAGAACAAGTAGTTTTTGTTTTCCAATTTATAAAAAAAAAGGAAAACCGAGTGGGACCGAAAATGCACAAAATAATGTAACACATTTCCAGTCTACCAATTGACTCCGATTAAATTGGTCAAATTATACTGAATCCCATGCCAAGTTTGTCGCAACACTCCTTACCATTGGGGCGCAGCACATGCTTAGTTATGTACATATTAAATATATATTTTTTTTTTCAGTTGTTTGTGGGTAGTTGTTCATGGGTTCAGTGTCTATGGGTTCATGGGTTCAGTGTCTGTGTGTTCACCTTTCATTGTGTTCACCTTTCATTGTGTTCAGATGTTCTGTGTTCAGACGTCATTGGGTTCACTTGTCCTGCATTCATTTGTTCATCAAGGTTACACAGCATTAATCATTACAATTCTGCCTAGAACAGCCACTATAGACTGTAACACATGGAACCCACATTGACCAAATCGCTGCCCGCGCCTTCCTAAACAGAAACTTGGCAAAGCAATGGAGACCAGGTCGCTCCTGGTATGTTGCATTACATCAATGTTTCAAAGAATGACTTTGTCCTGCACCAAGGAAACATCGCTCTGTTAAAAGGCTCGAAGTGTGAGGCTCGGCTTGGTAAAAGAATCCCACAAACATAATTGAGTGACATATTTCAAAGGATTGATTGACATGTCACATGCCCTCACTATGAGTTGACCAGGGAAATGTGATGAACAGCGGTTACATGGATTTATTGGACATCGCTGGCATAAATTCATATCCCCTGTATTGGAAAAAACGGTTACGCCGTCATGTAAACAAATGACAAGATGAAAACAACCGTCCAAAAACAAATCTCCTACAGACAAAATGAGTGTCCCTGTTCTTGGTTGGAGAAAAAAAAGTCAAGAACTCCGTTCAAACAAAAAGCCAAGACTTTGTTCATAATTACAACTCACACTCAAGAACGCTACAGTTGTTCTGATACAGTTGTTCTTATACAGTTGTTCTTATACAGTTGTTCTTATACAGTTGTTCTTATAAAGTTATTCTTATACAGTTATTCTTATACAGTTATTCTTATAAAGTTATTCTTATAAAGTTATTCTTATACAGTTATTCTTATACAGTTATTCTAATACAGTTATTCTTATACAGTTATTCTTATAAAGTTATTCTTATACAGTTATTATCCAGTTATTCTTACCGCACAGCTATGCAAAAAAAAAACTTGTTACGGTCTCAGTTTAAGCGTCAGTTCACACGATCAAATTTTGCGTCAAATTGTTGTATGAACGCACTATTTTGTGCATTGTTTCTTTTTTGGGGGAATTTGATCAAATAGTAATTTGAAAGTTGTGACAAGGCTTCCTACACGAATGGCATCAAATGCTTGAAGGAAAATTTGATCGTGTGAATCGACCCTAAGGAACAACGAAAAACTAAAACAAGGATTTTCAAGACTGAAAAAATAATCCACAAGACCGCATTCTTCACTTTAACAGTGTGTACTGTCTCAACATTAGTAAATTACAATATCCTGAACAAACTACAATGCCCTGGAACAAATCTTTGTTGACATCAAACTGTCTGCTATCACTGGGGATCGTTGGGCAACAACCATCATTGCAGAGGTGGTTAATGTTGACGTCTGCTATCACTGGGTATTGTTGGGCAACAACCATCATTGCAGAGGTGGTTAATGTTGACGTATGTTTAGGCTCATCTCTATATTCCTGAATGGATTTCAATGGGTTTTCATATTTCTGTTGTACTTTTGTAACAAGGGGGTTCTCAACTTGTACATGCTATGACACAATTTAAGAAATCTTCAGCATCAACATACTCACCACAAACTGACAGCACTGAAGTCCAGTTGAAAGAGCAGGTCTTTCAAAAATCACAATCAACCAAAAATTAATCTGATCAAATAAAATTTGGTGAAGAGTGCATTGCTGGAGAAAAGCGGTGTCTTGGGCAAAGTGTGAAAATGCTGCCCCTCATATATAGAAAAATGTACCACCATGAAATGGACAAGTAAAAAACAATTTGGCGCAAGGGGCGAGAGCTCACTTCAACCTTCTCACAAAGCCCAGGTCTTGAGACATTTCAGGTTGACTGATACACTTATCTGGTATCTTTTTGCATCATATTATTTATTTTTTCTCAATTCAAATCATATTTTCTGGCATAGTATGACCATCCAAAGACTTGTTATGCTTCTGGCATAAATTTGCAATTAAAAAATGTCTATTTTAATTTTTTGATCTGCTGTTTTTGAAAGCACTAACATTTTGTGTAACACGTCATTTCTGCAGTGTTCCATCTTTTGTGCTCCATCTTTTGTGCTCCATCTTTTGTGTTAAGTTGAAGAAGCTCTAAAATGGTGGCTCTTTTTTATTGTTCATATATGAGACTGTGCATCTCACTTACACTGTCATGAGACTGTGCATCTCACTTACACTGTCATGAGACTGTGCATCTCACTTACACTGTCATGAGACTGTGCATCTCAGTTACACTGCCATGAGACTGTGCATCTCACTTACACTGTCATGAGACTGTGCATCTCACTTACACTGTCATGAGACTGTGCATCTCACTTACACTGTCATGAGACTGTGCATCTCACTTACACTGCCATGAGACTGTGCATCTCACTTACACTATCAGATATGTAACAGGTGGCTTTTAAGGGTGATCAGTTTTGTAAACAGACTGGATAGGTTCTTTCACCACCTTCTGCTTCTGTGCACAATTAATAAGAATGTATTCTACATTTCTGACCATTTTCTCAATTTCAGTTTTCATTCAATCTGAGGCTCAGAAGGAAACTCTCTAAGCCTACTTGATTGAGGAGATCACTAAGTTGACATCGTGTGTAAAGAATGTCAGGACAACCGAATCCTAATTCCACAAACTCACAGCCATCTTCTCCGACATCAGGTCAAGCTAGTAATCAATCTTTCAGGTGGAGTCTTCAAAACTTTCCTGTTCCAGTGCAGCTTCAAGTAAGAACACTTATTAATATTAAATTTTTTTTGGTGGGGTCAAAATCTTAGAATGATGTTAACTTACCAGCTGTTATAAAATCAAATAATCACTCTTAAAGCCAATATTGCCAATAAGGAACTGAGGTGTTTGTGTTAGAGAAATCTGATCATATGCTAATCTTTTTTTCTTATATATCTTGTTTAAGTTAGTCATCCTGACTGTCCAAGTGTTCTGTCCACCTCCATTTTTATAGAATCTTCTAAGCCCCTAATTCCAACCACCCCCTCCCCCATTTTTCTTTAACCCTCTCCTCTCTGTGGCAATACAGAGATTCTCCCAAAGAATATTATTAAATAGTAATAGGGCCAATTGGGGGACTACCCACAATGAACCTCATAACAGTTCCCAACAATAAGCTGCCAGTATCAGCACAACTATTGCTTCAGTTGCTGTACAAATTTAATTAAAAAAACATACCCCAATCTTCTGTTCTCAACAATTCTTTTCTGTAAATACTTTTTATAATTCTTTCATTTGCTGGGTGTTTTTAATGTGGATTGCAATAAGCTATCCCACCTATTCATTCATATCACCAGACAAGTAACATCTGGTATAGAAACTTGATGACCCTGTAAAAATCAATGACTGGTCAGGTCTCCAGACCTGTTTACTCTTATGATTTTGGCATACAATGTACGATTTTGAGGTGTATATACTGTGTGTTTATTTTTTACTATTAAGATAATGTATTGAATGATTTTGTGTCAATGTTGTACGATTTTAAGAGTTTGAGGGTAAACAAGCCTGGGTCTCTGTCTTTTACCCCACCCTCTCTTATTATCCCTGACACTTCATGCTTATGAAATTCTTTTTTTTTTCCACAAACTAATCAGCTATATTCTTATAAAAACAAGCTGCTACTTTCAAAGAGGGTAGATTTAAGAAATTTAAAAACAAATTTTGTTCTTAGCTACATATTAATACTTGATACCATTTTTTTCCCCTTCTAATTATATGATTTTAAAGGAAATTTGGGAAACATTTTTTAGTCTTTGAAAGCTATGATAGTATATGTGGTAAGATGCAGATATTTAGATGGTTTAACAGTATATTATTTCCAATCAATAAGTTGTATCTATCTAATAGCTTATATATATATATATATATATATATATATATATATGACATTGAGGGAATTTCCGTAAAGCTGTCATCTTTGGAAAATTCCCAAATTACGGGAATTTAGTGAGAAATATCTTCTTGGCTATTATGTACACAAATTTTATGGGTTTTCTTTTCTTATTAAGCCAGAATGAGCTTATGGTAGAATTTTTGGAAAGGTAAGGAATTATAAATAGATCTGTGTTAATAAAAAATAAGTCAAGATAACAAGCTGCTTAAAATCTCTAATTGTCAAAGCAGATTTTTTCAAATTTCAAAGGTATCAAAATATGTTATTAGATAATGTGACATTATAGATTTATAGGGTACGTAGGGAAGCCATCAATCTTAGATAATTATGAATAAAACTAAATAGGCGTAGACCTGGGTTGCATTGATGTACCTTTACAGATTACTGATCTCAAGTCAGATCTAGTCTCTGGACCTGTGGGACTGGGTTTCTGACAAACGTTACCATTGGATGGCATCTCGTTGCTGCTAGGCAATGACTTAGCTGGTGGGGTTGTGATAGCTGCGTCAAGAAAATGACAAAGCTGGCGGGGTTGTGATAGCTGCATCAAGAAAATGACTCAGCTGGGGGGGTTTGATAGCCGAACCCATCGTTACCCATGAACCTCGTTTAGCTGAATCTCAAGATGAAGATCCAGAGTTCTATCTAGCATGTGCTATTACCTGGGCCATGAGTTCAGAGGTCTCAGAAAAGAGATTTTAACAAAAGTTAATGACATCAATCCTGATAAAGATCTGAGAATAAAATTCTGAGTTCAAAATTCTGAGTACAAAATCCTGAGAACAAAATTCTCAGTGAGGAGTCAGATAATCACAAGACACCAACCTGAATGCAGCTTAGCAAAGAGCAGAAGGGTGACCTAGAACTTATTCCTGTATGCTGGCAATTACCTACAAGATGACATACTTATGAGAGAATGGTGCCCTACAGGTGCAGCAGCTGTTGAAAAATGGATGGATAGTTCATCCAATAGTAGTTCATCCAATAGTAGTTCCTGCCCTTTTCCGGAATGACGTTATAAAATTAACCCATGACTCACCACTTTCACATTACAATGATATCAAAATAGAGAAAGGTTACCCCAGCGTTTGAAAAACCCTTCAGTCATGTGATAAAAGACTGCGTTGGACACCTGCCAAAGACAAAATCAGGCTGGACTTTTCAAACCAACAGGGAATTGAACACTGCTTGTCGAGCACTAGAGCGATTCCATCAGATTTTAAAGAACGCAATGAGAACGTGTCAGAAAAAGATATTGTTGAATCTGTTATTATAAATTTTAAAAAACTTTTTCCTGATGTTCCAAATAAGACAAACATTGCTGAACATGACGTTGACATTGGCAATGCAGTTCCGGTCAAGCAACACCCAAAAAAGGTAAATCTGGATAAAATTGAAATAATCCGTTCTGAAATTAAGTACAAGCTTATCAATGACATACTCGTGTATCTTAGTAGTGACTTTCCCTTTCCCAGGTGTCGCCTAAGACCATAAAAATGGTGCTATCCACAGACCTGTTTACTCTTACGATTTTGGCATACAATGTACGATTATGAGATGTACACATTAAATATACTGTATGTTTATTTTTTACTATTAAGATAATGTATTGAATGATATTGTGATGATATCTGTACGATTTTAAGAGTTTGAGGGTAAACAGGTAGGTATCCAAGGCTCCTGTTCTCATAGAATCAGACTATAATATACAGGTTAAATTAGCCGTAATAAATGCCAGTGATGTTGGCATCGATCACAGGGTAGATAATCCTATCTGTTATTTTCCTAAGAAATTTAATCCCCCATCAGAAGAATTACTCCCCCATCAGAAGAATTGCTCCCCCATCAGAAGAATTGCTCCCCCATCAGAAGAATTGCTCCCTCATCAGAAGAATTTCTCCACCATCAGAAGAATTTCTCCCCCATCAGAAGAATTGCTCCAAAGTTAAAAAAGATTGCTTAAGTTTAATTCTTGATTTACAGTAATTTGATTTTTGCGTCTGTTGTTCATTGCACTCAATACTTGTTTTTACTGACCACAATCCCTTAACATTTTGGAATAAGCTGTCTCCAAAAATCAAAGGTTACTGTACACTGAAATTATGCAACTGGTTTCCCTGAAAGTTGTTAAATATTTATTTTTTAAACTATTACGTATGAAAGAAATGTATTTTATTTTAGCTATAAATGGAAAAACGAATTTATTTTATAAAAATGTAAAAATAATTTTTTTTAATGAGGGAAAGTTTTATGATGATAAATTTATAGTTCAACATAGAGCTGTAGCATCCAACACTTATTTACCCCCCACCCCCCCTTTTTTTTTTTTCTATATTGATGTCACTGATTAAATGTGAAGTTTTCTAACACTACCCACCCCTCCCTTAATTGGGAAAAGGTTGTTTAAGTTCAAAGAAGTTCTAAATGGAGATAGAGAATGTTCTCAGGTGATGCAAGTTTAAGAATTTCTTTTCTTGAGGGTTCAAAATTTCATCCCTATGAATAAGCTGGCAGCTTTCCCAGCTGGACGAGATTGGCTAGATTTCCTAGGCACGTGACTTTAACAAGACGTACTACAGATACAAGACAAGAGACCTTGCAACTCTTTCCCCTGTGTGTGTGGATTAATATTTGTATATTTCTCTTATAATACCTTTACACTTGCTGTGCTGTAAGTTAATATAGTTTTTATTTATGTATATTTGATTTTTATATTTTTATATCAACTTTATGGTATAATTGATTATGTGTAATATCACTAGCTTTGGTATCTTTTTTTTTCCTTTATGTACTGGTTACCAGTCTTTTGTAACGTATCGTTCATCTGATAAGCCTAACTTTAAAACTACAGACTTGATTTTATTACACCTTGTAATGGCACGTAACAGTGACCACCATCCTCAGTTCATTATATGTCTTCCATTAGCTTTTGATCGTGCAGCACCTCCAAAACTCAGTGACCAGAGCCCCATTAGCATTGACCCTGTTGTCATCTGGTACAAAACATGTTCTAATGTGAAATTGCACAACAAATATAATTATGAGTTTTTTTAAAGCTTAAAAAATAATAATAATGATTTACCCCTACCTCTCCTACCCAAAAAGTTTAGAAAACACAGTCTTAGAAAATTTAAAAATCAATTTCTCTCCCCTTACCCCCCCCCCACTCCCCTCCCCTCCCCCCTTTTTTTTTTCCCTCCAAATTTTTCTTTGATTTAACTCAATATTAATGAATGTATGATAAAATATATAACCCTTATTTAATAATTTTACTTTTGAGGTTAAATTGAAAAAAACGGCATCATATATTTCAGCCTCGAATCCCTAGATCTGCTTTATCGGTAGCCCAGGAGTTGTTGCCTAACTTTCCTTCTCATCTGACTCATCAACAAAATTTTGAAGAAGGGCGCCCTCAACAGTACCAACTCTCCTTTCAACAGCAGATTCAACAACAACTCCAGCAACAGTTCCAGCGACAGCTGCAGTTGAATCTGGAAGGAAGGGGTGAGTCGTCACGAGCCCCAGAAATGCCGGATCCCCCGGATACGATCCTGGATCTGGACTTGCGGGGTGGAGGTCTCGAGGCAGACGGTAACTTTGTGTCCTCTCAAATGAACAGTGGCACGGGAAATCAAGCGGGAATCAGGAGCTTCAGCTCTCCTCTTCTGGAGGCTCTTTTGAGAAATGCCAATGTGGCATCAATTCAGCAGCGAGGTAACTCCAACAACAACTCGGCTCCTGGAGGGTTGATATCACGTTCTGCCGCCAACAATGGACAGCCACACAGTCACGGGCATAATCACCACCAACACCATGCACATTCTCATAACTTTCAAGGTGGAGATGAAACGAACAACAGCCTACCAACTGCAGTGAACAGTAACGCCGGGGGAAACATCATTAATTTCGGAGTGAATGGTGGGCAGGCAGGTAATGGGGCCGGGGTCCCCAATCCTGGGCTCCAGCAAGCTGCTGAACTGACATTACTGTACAAATGGGGGGCAGAGTCTGGCATATTTATCCTGCTTTTGTTTCTACATTTCCTGTACGACCATAGACTGGGTGAGTTATGTTAACAACATATTGCATTTGATGTTATTACTTAGACTGTTCTACATGGAAAGATGCTCCAAACAAGTTGTTGTATCGTGTTTTTGCTTGACAAAAATGGGGGGTTTTAACAGTCTGGGAAAAGTATTTTTTTAAATATATATATACTGGTTAATTTGCATTGCCAAAAAAGTGTAATTTATTTTATTTCCAACTAAACTAAGTAATAATCAATAGGAAATTTCAATGTCTTTTTAAGATATGTTTAAGCTTAGGTATTCTTAAGTTGGGATCTGTTGACTCCTGGGGGAGGGTGTCCTGGGGGAGGATAATATATGACTACCTAAAGACTTCATTGGACCCAACAAAGATACTAAATTGTTTAGTAATTGTATTTACATATATTAATGAAAAACAATTTAATGTAATAAGATTACCATGCAGCTTTAAGTTTGAAAGTGATATAAATTCACATTATGTTATGTCTTATCAAAACATCCAATTGTTTTATTAATTTAACATTTATGTCTTTTTTTTATTTTTATCTTCCAAATGCAGGCCTTTTAGTCTTTTTATGTTTGGGCGGAACATTTTATTACACAAATATGAAAGTGGTGCATGCCATTCATAAATCTGCTGTCAGGGTGAGTCTGGAACCAGAATGGGAAAGCACAGCTTGCTTTACACCCTGAAGTTGAACTTTGAAGAAATTAAATGTTTATTTTTTTAAAAGTAGAAACATAGGAAGTTTTACCACTAAAGAGCATCGAACAATTTTTTTAAACTCCATTACTAGTTTATGCTGTATACTTAATGTAGACTTTCACCCCAGTATTAGTAGATATTATATAGCCTTGTAATATAGACTTTCACCCCAGTATTGGTAGATATTATATAGCCTTGTAATATAGACTTTCACCACAGTATTTGTAGATATTATATAGCCTTGTAATATAGACTTTCACCCCAGTATTGGTAGATATTATATAGCCTTGTAATATAGACTTTCACCCCAGTATTGGTAGATATTATATAGCCTTGTAATGTAGACTTTCACCCCATAATTAGTTCATGTTGTATACTTAATGCTTGACCCCATTATTTCCTCCCAGGAGCAAAACAGGTCTTGGCTTGGCCTCCTCAACTTGTTATGGCTATGTGGCTTTCTAATGGTGAACATTGCCATACTCTTTTATGTCTTTAGTGATCAGTGCTTGTGGAGACTGTGAGTAGCGGTTCTTAAGGAATTTTTTTATTTTAACTATTTTAAAAAACTAAAATTTACAGCAGCAGATAAAAATAGCAACATATTCCATTAGATGTGTAAGGTTAATTGAAGTTATATTTGTTTTGTGAGGTGAATTGGTGTTATATTTGTTTTATAAGGTGAATTGGTGTTGTATTTGTTAATTTCCCCCCCCCCCCCCATTTTTTTTCTTTTCAGCCTGTTCTTCCAGATGGCTGTGGTGCCAGACATCTCTGTGTGGACACTCTTGTGGTGTGTGGTTATGACAGACTACATCATCAAGTTTCTCACAATCATCATAAAGTCCATACTTGCCATTTTCCAGCCCTGCAGTAAAAACTACAGGCAGAGGGTAAGAGACTGCAAAACAAACCACAGGCAAAGTTTAAGGGCCTGAAATACAAAATACAAACTACAGGCAAAGTTTAAGGGCCTGAAATACAAAATAAAAACTACAGGCAAAGTTTAAGGGCCTGAAATACAAAATACAAACTACCGGCAAAGTTTAAGGGCCTGAAATACCAACTACAGGCAAAGTTTAAGGGCCTGAAATACCAACTACAGGCAAAGTTTAAGGGCCTAAAATACAAACCTCAGGCAACGTTTAAGGGCCTGAAATACAAAATAAAAACTACAGGCAAAGTTTAAGGGCCTGAAATACCAACTACAGGCAAAGTTTAAGGGCCTGAAATACCAACTACAGGCAAAGTTTAAGGGCCTGAAATACCAACTACAGGCAAAGTTTAAGGGCCTAAAATACAAACCTCAGGCAATGTTTAAGGGCCTGAAATACAAAATACAAACTACAGGCAAAGTTTAAGGGCCTGAAATACCAACTACAGGCAAAGTTTAAGGGCCTGAAATACCAACTACAGGCAAAGTTTAAGGGCCTGAAATACCAACTACAGGCAAAGTTTAAGGGCCTGAAATACCAACTACAGGCAAAGTTTAAGGGTTAAAGTGTGCATAAAGAGAACTCTACACAAAGTCTCCTAAAACATTTATGACATTCAGTGATGTGGGTAAATTTTTTTTTTAAATAAGTGAATTACTTACATTAAATATTTGTATTAAATCATTCACCCATTTCCTACCAAGAACATTTCTTACTTTCACCACACGTTTGAACAATTAAATAATGGTCTGTTCATCAAATTAGGCAAAAGGAAAAATTGGGTTTGTTTGGTGTATAGTTTGGAAATAATTATTCTTGAGGTTAAGACTTACATGTGAGCGATTGCGAATGAAGTGGGGAGGGAGAAAGAGAGAAGAGGGGGGGGGGGGGAACAGGACTGTCCCTTGTGCAAACCAGGGTAAAAAATCCAAAGAAGAAGAAGAAAAAAACCTTGTAATAGTTCTAAAGCATTTTCAAATGTTTTCAATCTTTTCAAAAAGTATTACGAATATTAAAGTTTGATTCTTAACAAGAACTGCCGCAAGTCTACAGATAGAACAAATATTGCTCCCAGCTATGCCATCCCAGCTATGCCATCCCAGCTATGCCATCCCAGCTATGCCGCTGTATAAACCTACTTGTTTTTTTTTTCTACCTTTTTCCCCATCTAGGGCAAGTACTACTTGTTGATAGAGAGTATATCTCAGCTGTACCGCCAGTTGGTCACCATAGTGCCATGGTGGTACTATCTGAATGACAGCACCAGGACGAGTGTGTGGTTTGCCTTCGTTACAGAGGCTGTGTATTTGGGTTTTAAGGTAGGAAGTGTGTGCTAGGCTATTTTTTATTATTTGTTTAAATATATATATAATGTTAGGTATTACACAATTTTTTTTCAAAATACTGTTTAACTATTTCTTGAGTTAGGTTAGAGTTTAGTAAGTTAGAGTATAGTAACTTAATTTTAGTAAGTTAGAGTTTAGTAACTTAATTTTAGTAAGTTAGAGTTTAGTAACTTAATTTTAGTAAGTTAGAACTTAATTTTAGTAAGTTAGAGTTTAGTAACTGAGAGTTTAGTGACTGAGAGTTTAGTAACTGAGAGTTTAGTAACTGAGAGTTTAGTAACTGAGAGTTTAGTAACTGCGAGTTTAGTGACTTAGAGTTTAGTGACTGAGAGTTTAGTAACTGAGAGTTTAGTAACTGAGAGTTTAGTAACAGAGTTTAGTAACTGAGAGTTTAGTAACTGAGAGTTTAGTAACTGAGAGTTTAGTAACTGAGAGTTTAGTGACTTAGAGTTTAGTAAATTAGAATTAGAGCAGTTGATTTATTTAATTTTTTAAAAAACTGGGTAGTGGGGGAAATGTTTTTATCTTGTGTATTTTGTTTTTATTATTGTGTTCGTCACTGACTATTGTATTTCTCTGTCACTGACTATTGTATTTCTCTGTCACTGACTATTGTATTTCTCTGTCACTGACTATTGTATTTCTCTGTCACTGACTATTGTATTTCTCTCTTTCTACAGAGCTGGTCAGTTTGGGGTGGAGTACAGTTTTTATATAGTTCATTCCAGAGATTTCAATCTAATACTGTAAGTTTTTGTTTAATGTGTTTTTTCCCTTGTTTTTTTTAAGTTTGTATTGAATAAAATAAATGGAAAAACACCCAGAAAGTCACTAATTTCTGAATATTAAAAGCTTACAATTGAATCAATACAGTTGAACGCAGCATTAACGAATTGTGCCAGACCGCCAACTTGTAAATAGGAAGGTTGTGGCATGGCTGCCGAAATTTGTTAGCACATGAATATTTGTTTCAATGCATGTGAAGGAAAGGAGTATATGAAATATGTATGGTCTTGTACAAAACAATCACAAGTCCCCATCATATGTACAACACAATCACAAGTCCCCACCATATGTACAACACAATCACAAGTCCCCACCATATGTACAACACAATCACAAGTCCCCACCATATGTACACCACAATCACAAGTCCCCACCATATGTACAACACAATCACAAGTCCCCACCATATGTAAAACACAATCACAAGTCCCCACCATATGTACAACACAATCACAAGTCCCCACCATATGTACAACACAATCACAAGTCCCCACCATATGTACACCACAATCACAAGTCCCCACCATATGTACACCACAATCACAAGTCCCCACAATATGTACACCACAATCACAAGTCCCCACCATATTTACACCACAATCACAAGTCCCCACAATATGTACAACACAATCACAAGTCCCCACCATATAGCTCACTGACAGCAATAATTACAAAAAAGATCTGCATTTTTTTCTGAAATCATCTTCCTACTTTGATAAAAAAATCCCAAAATATTGTAAAACCCAGACATTAACATCATCCAATGTAATGGACCCACCAATGAAGGTCCCTCCAATGAAGGTCCCACCAATGAAGGTCCCATGATATTTTCTGGAGTTGATTGAGCCCTCAAGTAGGGATTTCCCACCCGTGTGTTGACCTAAAAGGAATTTCTCTCAACTTGTTTCTTTTTCCACTTGTAGTCTTTTGGCAGCAAGCCTAGTTCTAGTGACTTAGTGGACAGAGGAAACCAGTGCCCTATATGTCAGGACACAGTTAATGAGCCAGTCATGCTACCTTGTAAGGTAAGAATACGTGATCATTGTGTATCTGTGCCCCTCCTCCCCGTTTACCAGAGTATGGGGTCATTCACACTTTTGGATATCAGTGAATGAAATGGGTCAATAGGAGGCAGCCCTTTACTTGATTCCATTTTTAAAAGAAAAAAGTATTTGTCTAAGACTGTCCCACCGCAATAAATTTTGACACTGTTACAAATAATGCATGAGACATCTCGTTGGTTCGTTAAGTGACTTTTAAGTTATTTTTTAGACAATTCACAATATCCAAATAAAAGAATAAATATGTATATATAATCTCACACGAAATAAAATACACACTTTCAATCCTGGAATATTTTGTTCTCACTGCACTTAAATAATTCGACTCCTTTATCATCACAATATCTCATCTCCCTTCAAAATCTTTATCATCACAATATCTTTATCACTGCTGCCTAAAGTCAAAGCTGTTGCTCCCAAATCAAACACTCTTAGGCAGTGGTTTTCAACCTGTGGTACTTCGAAGTCCTGGCAGTGGTACTTGAAGAGGGCGCAAAGTACTATGAACTTTCTTTTTTTACGCAAACGTAGGTCATAAGGAAAACAATGTATTGAAAGTTATGTTATGTTTGGATCTTTCGGGCAAGATCAACCCTCCACTCCTCTTCCTCACCTTCCCTTCCTGCATATCAAGCGACTCATGAACCGGAAGTATTTGTTAACTGCTTTGACTGTTATTGTTTATATCAATCAAGATGAATAGAAAAACAAAGAATAAGTCCACCACTTCTTCGTTAATTTTGAAATAAATTATATTCATACGTCCAGGAGACTTTCATATACAAACATATCGAACGATCCAGGATTAAAATTTGAGAGAAACATTCCAAAAATGAGAAAATGTGGAAAGATTTTCACTGCAGCCTGAAGTTGTCTCATTTAGCACCCTTTCTAATAATGTCTGTTTCTCTGGAATCACGGCAAGTGGTAGTGAGTTGGTGATGAAGTGATGGAACAATTTCTGACTCGGTCTTCACCAGCATCTGCTGACTGTTCACAAGGAAGCGTCGAAAAGCGGCAGCCCTTTCTACGCCGACATCGTCGATTTGGCAGATTGAAGAAAAACGTGCGCCGATGGAACAACCTAACAAAAAACCAAAGACGACACGATGTAATCGCAAATACAGTGAGGACTACTTGCAATGGGGTTTTCACTTCATCGATAATGGAGGACAACAACAACCTGTTTGCGTGGTCTGTATGAAAATCCGGCTCATCTTCAGAGGCATTTGAACACAAAGCACAAGGAACATGTTGGAAAATCGCTGGCATCTTTTTTTAAAAAAAGAGAAGACTTTTTAAGCGGCAAGCTGCTTTCAGAAAATCAACAAGTGTATCTGATAAATGTTGGCAAGCGTCATTCGCTTTGTCCTTACTTGGGGCGAAGCAAAATAAGCCCCATACCATCGTACAAAAACATATGATTCCTTCGGCAATAGAACTTGTATCCATTATGTTCGATGACAAAATGGCTAGCTCTTTGAAGAACGTCCCATGCTCCGATAACAAAGAAAAATTGTCGACATGGCCGACAACCTGATACAAGTCCTGGAGAAAATCACTAGTGCCAAGGAATTTTCATTACAATTAGATGAGAGCACTGATGTTGCTAGTGAAGCCCTGCTAGTGGTTTTCATTCGTGTTGCAGATTCTGGTGACATCATCGAACACATTTTGCTTTGTCGGTCATTACCTGACAGAACGACTGGAGAAGACATTTTTAATGTCATTGACAATTTTTTTCGTGAAAATACTATCCCCTGGAGTTGGTGCGTTGCCATTTGTTCTGATGGTGCGGCAGCTATGACGGGAAGAACTGCGGGATTCATTGCTAGAGCCAAACGGAAAAACAACTTGATAATTTCAACGCACTGCATTCTACATAGGCAGGCGCTGTCATCCAAGAAAATTAGTCAAGCCGACCACTTAATTCAAGGCTGTTTCGCAAGTTATGCCAAGATCTGGACTCTGAGCATACTTCATTGCTTTTTCATACGGAATTCAGATGGCTGTCAAGAGGAAACGTTCTTATGAGACTTTTTGAGCTTCGCAATGAAGTGTACCTATTCCTCAAAGATTCATTCTCCCTGGCGGCAAAGTTTGAAGATCATTTGTGGATTTGCCATCTCGCATACCTTGCAGACATATTTAAGACGTTAAATGAAATGAATCTATCTCTCCAGGGCTATGACCACAATATTTTTACAATGGAAGACAAAATAACAGCATTTCACAAGAAAATATCATTTTGGCTGAATCGAGTTGAAAGTGGAATTCTGGAAATGTTTTCAAACTTGGCTGAATTTCTTGCAATGAATTCCATTTCTAACATGCAAGAGATACAGAATGTTGCAGAAGCTTTACACCGAATTCTCATCATACTTTCTGTTCCTGACATCAGGACCTGACAAAGAACTAAGCTGACTTATGTCTCCTTTCAAAATGGACAATATTATGCTATCAAACCTACCAGTCCTTCAGCAAGAAATACTGATAGACATGTCATCAGATCGCAGTTTTCAGGATACGTTTAAGGAGAAATCCTTATCTCAATTTTGGTGCGAAGTTAAAAGGACATACCCTGATGTCGCCAACAAAGCAATCACCGCTCTTCTCCCATTTGGCTCCACGTATCTTTGTGAAAAGGCTTTCTGGTCGATGACGGTCATAAAAACTAAACAAAGGAAGCGCCTACAACTGAAAGAAGATTTGATCGTGTCAGTGAGCTCCCTTTCTCCACGGATCGCAAAGATCATGTCAAAGAAGCAAGCGCAAGTGTCCCATTAATATGCGGGAGTACTGTTTGATTGTTGCTAGTTTGCATTCATGATTGTGTCTTGCACATAAACGAGAGAAACAATACGAACGCCATGTTATTGTATCAATTTATGGCAAATAAACACTGGTATATTTAATTATAACAGCTCCGATAATGTGTTTTTTCTTACAATCAAGATCTGCGTAACCCTTCAATATTCGCATTTAACGATATTTACATAGAATTGCATGAAAAACGTCTCCGTTGTTCGGAAAGTGGTACTTAGATTGTCGTGTTTTTAGAAAGTGGTACTCCGTCAAAAAAGGTTGAAAACCACTGCTCTAAGGGACAGTCCTTATTTGTCACAATACTCGATCTGACTAAGCATTAGGAATGTAGAACAATAACTGTATTCATCTGTCTCTCATCAGTGGATCTCACATTCATAATATCTGTGACAAGGAAAGCTGAAAGGTGCTTTTAATTGTCCTGCCTTTTCATTTAGAGCCTAAACATATCTCTATTTCCTTCACACGTTTTGAACACAGTCCATCACATGTCACATGGCTTGAAAACAGTCCGTCACATGTCACACGGCCTGAACACAGTCCGTCACATGTCACACGGCTTGAACACAGTCCGTCACATGTCACACGGCTTGAACACAGTTCTTCACATGTCACACAGCTTGAACACAGTCCATCACATGTCACATGGCTTGAACACAGTCCGTCACATGTCACACGGCTTGAGCACAGTCTTTCACATGTCACACTGCCTGAACACAGTCCGTCACATGTCACACGGCTTGAGCACAGTCCATCACATGTCACACGGCCTGAACACAGTCCGTCACATGTCACACGGCTTGAACACAGTCCGTCACATGTCACACGGCTTGAGCACAGTCTTTCACATGTTAGCTTTTAATTTTTTAAAATTTAAATACTCCTTGAACTAGAGCAGTGGTTGGCGGACTCGTTAGTCAAAAGAGCCAAAAATAAGCAGCAGGACTATAAACAAAATTTTTATAGCCAAATTTCTTTTTAAAGAACATGTCAAGAACTACATTTTTCAGAGTCAAAACCGACCTGTGGCCGGCTGGCAGAGTCGCACTCAGGTCGCTATAGAGCCGCACTCAGGTGGCTAGAGAGCCGCACTCAGGTGGCTGGAGAGCACACTCAGGTGGCTAGAGAGCCGTACTCAGGTGGCTAGAGAGCCACACTCAGGTGGTTAGAGAGCCGCGCACTCAGGTGGTTAGAGAGCTGCACTCAGGTGGCTAGAGAGCCACACTCAGGTGGCTAGAGAGCCGCACTCAGATGGCCAACCACTGAACTAGAGACTTGTGGAGCTATCCAAATTGAGAGACGTCATAAAATCTTTTCACACAAGCTTATAAAATTAAATGTTAGTTCATCATAACTTGTTAACTGCACCGTTTCATCTTAATTCCACCAAGCTTTTACTTCCTGAAATATTGCTTTATGGACATTTGAACACACCACAAATGAACATTTGGAAAGGGTCGATACATTAGTCCAGAAGCTATTTTTGTACCCTGCCTTCCTATTATTACGTAGCAGTTAAGATTAAAATATATGACTTTTCTTTCATGTGATTCCCACCCCCCCTCCCCACTCCTTCCCCACAGCACATCTTCTGTGAGCAATGTGTGACCATCTGGTTTGACCGTGAGAAGACCTGCCCAATGTGCAGGGCAGAGATCACAACAGAGTCCCCCATGTGGAAGGACGGCAACACCAGCCCGCATCTACAGTGGCACTGACATGTGTTTTTTTTTGTGTCGTATTGTTTCGTTTTGCCAGGCATGACATCTTTTTGAGCAAGGGTTCAGTATCTATCTCATTGGTACCAGTGACGGAGAAATGGAAACGGCAGATCTTATTTACATGACACTCATTAGTAGTTGTGTGTCGAAATTTGGAAGTGTTTCATTGGGAAGTATTTCATTGGGATATGAAGTTTACTGTATCAATGACTCATGCATTGGTTTAGCCACATATGAGGGTCTGTTGAACTCTAGGCAACATTTGTGAAGCCCTTATTTTATGTATCCAGAGCAGGAGTTAGGCAAAGTGCAACCGAAGCAATAAAATTAGCTTTGGTTTGGCAACATATGAGAATCTTTAGAACTCTAGGCAACATTTGTGAAGCCCTTATTTTATGTATCCAGAGCAGGAGCTAGGCAAGGTGCAGCCGAAGCAATAAAATTAGCTTTGGTTTGGCAACATATGAGAATCTGTTGAACTCTAGAAAATATTTGTGAAGCCCTTATTTTATGTCTCCAGAGCAGGAGCTAGGCAAAGTGCAGCCGTTTCGTATAAAAAAATAAACGTTTTGAAAAATATTAATAATAGGAGTAACTTTCAAAACCAGGCTTGAAGTGTTTCTATTCAATATTATGTAGCCAGGTCAAATCTATTTAACTAAGCACTAGTGAATTCGTACATGGATTAAGGGTTAATTCCATATTTATGGCAGTGTGTCCTGTGAACAGTTGAATGGTGGTCTGAATATAATGGAGTTGTGCTGAGTACATGGTTAAGAGTTGTGTAAACAGATGATCCGTGTGTATAGGGTACATGTTGTGTACTGGAGACTGTGTCATCAACTTACTAGTAATTCAATATTAGACTAATTCATGGCAAATAGAATAAAAGTGTTCTTATTTAGCAGTTGTTGAGCACATGAAAAGAGGTTGGCTATAATACTATTAATGGAATTTTTTTTTAATTAATTATCTGCAATCCATTATGTAATGTAATAGAAAGTGGATCCTGATTAAATTTAGATCAATATTTAATTATTGTTTTTACAGACCTCAAATACTTAAGATTTTTAAAAAAAAATTATTTTATTAAAGTGATTAAGAGTATTTTAGCCAGAGCACAGCCTGGTGTTGTGATGGTTGATCTGCTTTCCCAGTACCAAAAATTTAATCAACTTGTCGCACAGTTGTCAGAACTTTCCTTACATGTCACTAAGCTTGTGAGCAATAAACCTGTGGAAAATCATGCAGGACAAATGATAGGAACAAAATTGAGCACCAGTCCTAAGAAGTCTTACATTTTTAATGAAATATTCTATTTTTTAAGGTTGTCAGATACATTATTTTATCAGTACTCAGATGTAAAATATAAGTTCAAGTAATTTTTTTTAAAGTTTGATAACAGTAGTACCGGTATTAAAGTTTTGAGAACAGCCTAGAATGAGTTTTATTACATTTCTTTAGAAAATGTCTTCGAGGAATAAATTCCATCTGCAGACGAAAATGGGGCTATGCTCATATGAAGATATTAATGGTTAGGAATAGCATGAGGAAATCATCTCTGGTATGAGAGAGACATACCATGTGATAGAAATTAATTTTTTTTTGGTGTGATATCTTTGAGGAGAGTTAGGCCTATCCTTTTCTTGTTCAAGTTCAAGACAGGCCTATCACTGTACATGCCAGGCCTGGCCTTGTGTTGTACATGCTAGGCCTGTCCTTGACCATGCTAGGCCTGTCCTTTGAACATGTTAAATGAATCACTGTTATTATTATTCTTTTAAATAGTAGTAACTATTATGATTCAGTCTAAAATTTATTATTCCAATTTTTCTGATCCATGAATAATTATTTGTTTAAAATTTATATTTTTGTTTCATCAGCTGTACATATTATTATCTAATATTTTTTTAAAATGAATTTTGCTATACAAAATCAAATTTCACATGGTTCAGAAATAAAAAATGCCAACTATAAGTCAAACCAGGGAAAAAAAAAATGTTTTTGGAGGAAGGGAAAAAGATGAGGTGCTTTAAATTCATCCCTTTAAAGATTGTTGTCTTGCAGTGGTACAGGAAAAAAAATACAAGACACTTTTAAAATTGATAAAAACCATGATTATCATAAAACTTGTTGAAGTTAGAGTAAATTTGTCCATAGATGCTTGCTGCAACCCAGTGAACTAATTAAGTGATGGGTTTATCAGTCTCTGGGTAGCCTCCCTTAGGTTTAAGGTTAACAAATGGAGAAAAAAAATAGGTTGGAGCCCCTGACAGAAATGATTGAATTCAGGGGCTAGTCATCTTGGTTTCTATTTTTTTTTTTTTTTTTTTACATAAAATTCGTCACAAAATTTATTTCAGGTCATCAGCAAATAACTTTGTTAATCTGTTCAAATAGCAGAGTTTTTAACATTAAAACTTGGGGTTGGGGTGGAGGGTCTTCTTCAAAGCAATCGAAGACCTTAGTGCTAAAAGTACTTACGTCACATTTTTGTCAAAATCAATCTAAACTGTGATCTTTTCTTACCCAGTTTAGCCAAGTGTACTGCAGAAATTTGCAGACATTAAAATGTGCATTAGGCCCTTAATTAAACAAGACAAAAAATTAAAATAGTCACATTTTATAGACAAAAAGTATATTTGAACTTGATTATCTCAAAATGTGCATTTTTGTGACTTAAGTACTTTCAGCACTAAGGTCTTCAATTATTCCCCCTACTTTTTCTTGTCTTGGTATTTCATTGATAATTAATATTTAAACCCAATTTGTGTAGGGTCTTGAAGTTGTATATCATTTTGTATCTTTTCAATGCTAGATTTAACTTTTTGATGCCTGCAATAATATTGAGACATGATTGGCATAGCCTTATTTTTGGTTTCATTTATTCTTTACATGGTAATAAATTATGATAATAAATCGTGCAATGTATATTATTGGCACAAAATGTTGTATAAATATAGTTTTCATTTTCAAGGCACTGGGATATAGTTTAACCACAGTTTTGTTTTCTCTTATAATAATTTCTAAAGATGTGGGTTGTCAAACCCACTGTGGCTGTAAATGAACAATATAAAAAAAATAATTTAAAGGTTTGATCATTAGCTATGAGAATTGTTATGAAAATAAATTGGAATTGGCAAAAGTAAAACCCGTTGCTGTGTCGAGAGAAGTTTAGGATTACAGCAGTGAAAGAACTCAGTCAATATCATAATCATCATGTAGGTGTGGGCAAAGAGTTGAACATTTCCTTCAGCAGAATAATTTTTAAAAATGCATCGCAAAAAATATCTTGATTGTTGTTGTCTTGGTTTTATTGAGTTTAGTCTTGGATAACAGTTCTATGGTATAGACCTAATGGTAACAGTTCTATGGTATAGACCTAATGGTAACAGTTCTATGGTATAGACCTAATGGTAACAGTTCTATGGTATAGACCTAATGGTAACAGTTCTATGGTATAGACCTAATGGTAACAGTTCTATGGTATAGACCTAATGATAACAATTCTATGGTATAAACCTAATGATAACAGTTCTGTGGTATAGACCTAATGATAACAGTTCTATGGTATAGACCTAATGATAACAGTTCTATGGTATAGACCTAATGATAACAGTTCTATGGTATAGACCTAATGATAACAGTTCTATGGTATAGACCTAATGGTTTAAAAAAAATGCAGCCCCAAGTTGGGGAATGAATGAATGAACCAGTGTTTGAAACATAATTGTTTGACTGAGTATTATAGTCAGCACTGCAGAGTTTTAAAAGGAAATGTATTTTGACCACTTACTCAGCTCTAGGAAAAAACTGAACAATATGATGTTATATTCCAGTGTATTATATGAAATTAGTGTATTATTATGATTCGACTTAGAAAACAGACTCTGAATGTGACACGTCAGTATTTTCGCATCCAGAATCTGGTTTTAAAAAATCGTAAACTATATTAAAAACAAACAAAAAATGAAATCAATGACGTCATTAGCCAGTGAATGCGGTGATCTGAAATCAATGACGTCATTAGCCGGTGAATACGGTGATCTGAAATCAATGACGTCATTAGCCAGTGAATGCAGTGATCTGAAATCAATGACGTCATTAGCCGGTGAATGCGGTGATCTGAAATCAATGACGTCATTAGCCAGTGAATGCGGTGATCTGAAATCAATGACGTCATTAGCCGGTGAATGCGGTGATCTGAAATCAATGGCGTCATGAGCCAGTGAATGCGGTGATCTGAAATCAATGACGTCATGAGCCGGTGAATGCGGTGATCTGAAATCAATGGCGTCATGAGCCAGTGAATGCGGTGATCTGAAATCAATGACGTCATTAGCCAGTGAATGCGGTGATCTGAAATCAATGACGTCATTAGCCGGTGAATGCGGTGATCTGAAATCAATGACGTCATTAGCCAGTGAATGCGGTGATCTGAAATCAATGACGTCATTAGCCAGTGAATGCGGTGATCTGAAATCAATGACGTCATTAGCCAGTGAATGCGGTGATCTGAAATCAATGACGTCATTAGCCAGTGAATGCGGTGATCTGAAATCAATGACGTCATTAGCCGGTGAATGCGGTGATCTGAAATCAATGACGTCATTAGCCGGTGAATGCGGTGATCTGAAATCAATGACGTCATTAGCCGGTGAATGCGGTGATCTGAAATCAATGACGTCATTAGCCGGTGAATGCGGTGATCTGAAATCAATGACGTCATTAGCCGGTGAATGCGGTGATCTGAAATCAATGACGTCATTAGCCAGTGAATGCGGTGATCTGAAATCAATGACGTCATTAGCCAGTGAATGCGGTGATCTGAAATCAATGACGTCATTAGCCAGTGAATGCGGTGATCTGAAATCAATGACGTCATTAGCCAGTGAATGCGGTGATCTGAAATCAATGACGTCATTAGCCAGTGAATGCGGTGATCTGAAATCAATGACGTCATTAGCCAGTGAATGCGGTGATCTGAAATCAATGACGTCATTAGCCAGTGAATGCGGTGATCTGAAATCAATGACGTCATTAGCCAGTGAATGCGGTGATCTGAAATCAATGACGTCATTAGCCAGTGAATGCGGTGATCTGAAATCAATGACGTCATTAGCCAGTGAATGCGGTGATCTGAAATCAGTGACGTCATTAGCCAGTGAATGCGGTGATCTGAAATCAATGACGTCATTAGCCAGTGAATGCGGTGATCTGAAATCAATGACGTCATTAGCCAGTGAATGCGGTGATCTGAAATCAATGACGTCATTAGCCGGTGAATGCGGTGATCTGAAATCAATGACGTCATTAGCCGGTGAATGCGGTGATCTGAAATCAATGACGTCATTAGCCGGTGAATGCGGTGATCTGAAATCAATGACGTCATTAGCCGGTGAATGCGGTGATCTGAAATCAATGACGTCATTAGCCAGTGAATGCGGTGATCTGAAATCAATGACGTCATTAGCCAGTGAATGCGGTGATCTGAAATCAATGACGTCATTAGCCAGTGAATGCGGTGATCTGAAATCAATGACGTCATTAGCCGGTGAATGCGGTGATCTGAAATCAATGACGTCATTAGCCGGTGAATGCGGTGATCTGAAATCAATGACGTCATTAGCCGGTGAATGCGGTGATCTGAAATCAATGACGTCATTAGCCGATGAATGCGGTGATCTGAAATCAATGACGTCATTAGCCGGTGAATGCGGTGATCTGAAATCAATGACGTCATTAGCCGGTGAATGCGGTGATCTGAAATCAATGACGTCATTAGCCGGTGAATGCGGTGATCTGAAATCAATGACGTCATTAGCCAGTGAATGCGGTGATCTGAAATCAATGACGTCATTAGCCAGTGAATGCGGTGATCTGAAATCAATGACGTCATTAGCCAGTGAATGCGGTGATCTGAAATCAATGACGTCATTAGCCAGTGAATGCGGTGATCTGAAATCAATGACGTCATTAGCCAGTGAATGCGGTGATCTGAAATCAGTGACGTCATTAGCCAGTGAATGCGGTGATCTGAAATCAATGACGTCATTAGCCAGTGAATGCGGTGATCTGAAATCAATGACGTCATTAGCCAGTGAATGCGGTGATCTGAAATCAATGACGTCATTAGCCGGTGAATGCGGTGATCTGAAATCAATGACGTCATTAGCCAGTGAATGCGGTGATCTGAAATCAATGACGTCATTAGCCAGTGAATGCGGTGATCTGAAATCAATGACGTCATTAGCCGGTGAATGCGGTGATCTGAAATCAATGACGTCATTAGCCGATGAATGCGGTGATCTGAAATCAATGACGTCATTAGCCGGTGAATGCGGTGATCTGAAATCAATGACGTCATTAGCCGGTGAATGCGGTGATCTGAAATCAATGACGTCATTAGCCGGTGAATGCGGTGATCTGAAATCAATGACGTCATTAGCCGGTGAATGCGGTGATCTGAAATCAATGACGTCATTAGCCAGTGAATGCGGTGATCTGAAATCAATGACGTCATTAGCCAGTGAATGCGGTGATCTGAAATCAATGACGTCATTAGCCGGTGAATGCGGTGATCTGAAATCAATGACGTCATTAGCCGGTGAATGCGGTGATCTGAAATCAATGACGTCATTAGCCGGTGAATGCGGTGATCTGAAATCAATGACGTCATTAGCCGGTGAATGCGGTGATCTGAAATCAATGACGTCATTAGCCGGTGAATGCGGTGATCTGAAATCAATGACGTCATTAGCCGGTGAATGCGGTGATCTGAAATCAATGACGTCATTAGCCAGTGAATGCGGTGATCTGAAATCAATGACGTCATTAGCCGGTGAATGCGGTGATCTGAAATCAATGACGTCATTAGCCGGTGAATGCGGTGATCTGAAATCAATGACGTCATTAGCCGGTGAATGCGGTGATCTGAAATCAATGACGTCATTAGCCGGTGAATGCGGTGATCTGAAATCAATGACGTCATTAGCCGGTGAATGCGGTGATCTGAAATCAATGACGTCATTAGCCGGTGAATGCGGTGATCTGAAATCAATGACGTCATTAGCCGGTGAATGCGGTGATCTGAAATCAATGACGTCATTAGCCGGTGAATGCGGTGATCTGAAATCAATGACGTCATTAGCCGGTGAATGCGGTGATCTGAAATCAATGACGTCATTAGCCGGTGAATGCGGTGATCTGAAATCAATGACGTCATTAGCCAGTGAATGCGGTGATCTGAAATCAATGACGTCATTAGCCAGTGAATGCGGTGATCTGAAATCAATGACGTCATTAGCCAGTGAATGCGGTGATCTGAAATCAATGACGTCATTAGCCAGTGAATGCGGTGATCTGAAATCAATGACGTCATTAGCCAGTGAATGCGGTGATCTGAAATCAATGACGTCATTAGCCAGTGAATGCGGTGATCTGAAATCAATGACGTCATTAGCCAGTGAATGCGGTGATCTGAAATCAATGACGTCATTAGCCAGTGAATGCGGTGATCTGAAATCAATGACGTCATTAGCCGGTGAATGCGGTGATCTGAAATCAATGACGTCATAAGCCGGTGAATGCGGTGATCTGAAATCAATGACGTCATTAGCCAGTGAATGCGGTGATCTGAAATCAATGACGTCATTAGCCAGTGAATGCGGTGATCTGAAATCAATGACGTCATTAGCCAGTGAATGCGGTGATCTGCCTTAGAAAACTATCTGAATGATCAGAATTGTACTCCCAGCGTCTTTTCCCCAGACTCGCCAGTACTGAATGATGAATGCTTGACTTGATTCTCTTGTTTTCCGGATGTAAAGTCTGTTGTTGTTTTTTCCGACAATGTGATATATTATTTGACACGAATTGCCAGCTAATGAGTTAACATGGAGATTGCGTGTTGTACAGAATTTTAAAAAAAATAATGGAAATAAATATTGTTTTAAATTCTTCCCGTGTTTTGTTATACCGGTATAAGGAAAAGGAGAAGACTTTTTTTATTAGAAAAAAAAAGTATTTTCCACTGTTATTACTACTTGATCAGTGGTCGAATAAAAACATCGTCACATCCCAAGGTGAAGTGCAAATAATAAGTAGATTTATAGTGAAGATTTGTTGTTTTCACGTTACCGGTAACCAGTTAAACCATTGTTTATGTTCAACCATGCTATTGTTTAGTTTAACACCGGTGTGAATGTGCTTGCGTGGGCCCTGCAACCCCGTCTTGTTGAGGGGCATAAAGTTATGATGTGGAAAAAATGTACACTATCAACCTTGAATGTTGGTTGCACAGAAAAGAGGCATGAGGCCTGTTTAAGTCGCGCGAGGGGCCCTGGAACGTGTATAATCATAGTTCTAGAATTACAATACATCAATAGAATTATCATTTAACCCATGATATCCTGAACTGTTTCTCACAAACATAAAATAATAACCTAATATGCCACTAGTAGTACCACTGGACATAACCTTTTCACGTTGGGGCTTTCAGTTGCTCCACCTCATATTGTTTTTTAAAAAGTGTTTTTGCCATGATAACTTTTTGCATCATTTACAAAAACAGGAAACCGAAGACAGCGACTCTTGTTTCTGGAATTTAAAACGGAGACGACGACACACCGAGTAGGTAGAGATACGGTCATTGCTCTGAACACTGTACCTACATCACTAATCAAAATTCAACATGTAATCAGCCTCCGAGTGTTGGCAGAATAGAGACAAAGCATTGGGCAGTCAACACAAACTTTAATATACCGGAGTACAGGTGTACACAGTGACCCCCATTAGAGACAATTTTTAGAGCAAAAAATACAAACCCTAACTAACAGAAGAATTTAACAAGAAACGAGACTCGATCATTTGCGGTAGAGTAATGTGCCAAAAGTTCTGAGTCTAAAATATTGGGTTAGACAAGGGGATTTGCTTGTTTGAAACACTAAAATATTGGGTTAGACAAGGGGATTTGCTTGTTTGAAACAGTCGTCAAAATAAAGTAAAAATGCTTACTTATGACGTCATGTACCTAAACATTAATCTCCATGTTAGAAACCAAGCAAAGGGTTTGTGTATCATAAATGAGGAGAATGTGACTTTACATACCAGGTTTAAGCTAACAAGACAGAGAATGTGACTTTTTGCATACCAAGTTTAAGCTACCGAAACGGAGAATATGACTTTTACATATCAGGTTTAAGTTTCAAAATGGAGAAAAGAACAGAAAAGTCGTTTTTGAGTGTATGTCTTGCAGTCAAAAGAAAGGATTCACAATTGATCATGATGCTGAATATTTCACATAATTAAGGCTTAGCCAAGCCCTAAGGCTTAGTCCGTCCTAATTACACGAAGACTGTATAATCCCGAACGAAGACAAACAGGTGGGACATAAAAGTAGGTATAATGAGGAGATAGACACGTTTGCATTTCATTAAATATCGTACGAAGTTGCTACATAAATAGATCATTACTTGAAAAACTCTGCACACCAAGGGATCCTCAGATAAAGAGATAGTTATAGTATTAGTATTAGTAGGCCTATTAGGCGTTCAATTAAAGATACAATTTTTTTTTAAAAGGGGGGTTTGAAAGGCGTTACACAATAGATGGTTCCATTTTTTAAACTCTTTTTTAAAAAATAAATAAAATGTATTTTTATCCGCCCTTAGTGGTGTAGTATAGATCTTTGGCACCAGCGGTTAATCAACATTTGGCGCTCACTCAGTTCGCGTGATATCAAATTTTACTCACACTTTTGGGCCATTTGGTCTGCCCTCCCCCTCCAACCCAGATCAGCATTGATAATTCAAATGCCCCTCAATTGGCCTTGGGGCAAAACTTATGATGGCCAATACATGTTTAATTTAACTATGAAACAAAGGCTTGAGAGACATAAAAATATCAAATAATTGATTTTCTTGTTGTGTCGGAAGTCTTACTTTGGCGTCTTCTTCCTCAGCACCGGACACTGTGTCCAGTAGACAGTAGGCAGTAGACAGTAGAGTTGATCACTTACTATAAGCTTACAGTCGACAGTAGAGTTGATCACTTACTACAAGCTTACAGTAGACAGTAGAGTTGATCACTTACTACAAGCTTACAGTAGACAGTAGAGTTGATCACTTACTACAAGCTTACAGTAGACAGTAGAGTTGATCACTTACTACAAGCTTACAGTAG
This sequence comes from Omphiscola glabra, assembly GCA_964017045.1. NCBI lineage: Eukaryota > Metazoa > Mollusca > Gastropoda > Lymnaeidae > Omphiscola > Omphiscola glabra. The sequence continues at coordinate 5,635,200 of OZ024803.1, read as the reverse complement.
ACAGTAGAGTTGATCACTTACTACAAGCTTACAGTAGACAGTAGAGTTGATCACTTACTACAAGCTAAATTTAACCAAAAATGAAGTGGTTAGGGGGCGGGGGGATATAAAAAAAGGAGTTGTAATGGTCTGTATGATGACTCTAAAATATAATTTTGACACAAATAATTACAGCGTCAATAAATGTGGAACAGCCATGGCATCCCAGTCAAATACAATGTTTCTTTCAAACCTTTTCCTCGAAAAAAAGGTGGGGGGGGGGGGGCATTTCAGATTTTCGGGGAAGGGGAGGGGGGTAAGTGCAGTGCCGATGGTCAGATGTGGAGCTGAGCAGGGGACATATTTCTCCATCTGCCAGACTATCGGGGCGTCACAATGGGCTATGGTGGTATTTAATGGATAAAAAAATTGGGTTTCAGAGTTGAAAAAAGGGGTGCGCGTAAAATTGAATCTTGTGTCCTGGTGCCAAACACTTTAACTATAGCTCTGCCAGAGGCGTAGAAAGGGGGCGAATGAGGTGGCCCAACCAGGTGTCATTCTTTTAATGATATGGCGGGGCAGCATTTTCGGATAATTGCAGAGTTTGTATTTTGAAAGGGAGTGCGAAAGAAGAGTCTGTGGTGTCACCTCCCTAGAAAATTTATTTCAAAATTCAAGAGATGCAATTTTGAGTATACATCTGAAATCAGTGTTTCTATTGATCGGGGATAGGAATTTTTTTAACATCCGTGGGAGCCATTTGCGCCCACTGCCAAACATAAACTGAATTCCCTTGGGTTGTGGCGCGCCCCAGAGTAATCATTTCGCAAACCCTGAATTTCATCCCCGTACTATCACACTGATCTGCGGGAGGGAAGAGGAGTGCAGAAATTGAGGGTATCGAAGACACACAGGCAAAATTTAAAATGCAGGGATGCATTTTGGCGCATACTTGATTTCGGTATAAAAGAGGAAGACAGAGAAAAGGATGGGAAGATAACATCAAAGAATGGACGGGATTAAAACTAGTTGATGCTATGCGTAGGGCAGAAGACCGAGAGGTACCGGTATGGAGAAGGATAGTTTTCATGTCATCTGTGGCGCCCCAACGGTCGAAAGACTACGGGACATGATGATGATGATTTCGGTGTTTCTTTCAGATAACAATGAGGAGGCATTTCAGATTTTAGGGTGGGAATTGCCGAAATTAGCCATGATAATGATCAAGCATATCTCTAACCTCGCCCCAGCCGAACATGACCTAAATTCATTCCAATTGTAGCGCCCTGGAGGCTATGCTTTTTTTGCTTAAGGTTATTCTCGTCCTTAAACATTTCTAAAACCCAGAAACTGTTTGATAAATTCAAAATGCAAGAATGCATTTTAAAAAATACCCGTATTTATTTGTGCAACATTCTTCACTTAAACTTGGTTGGAGAGCAACGGAAGAGATGCTAGTTAAAAATGTAGGTATCATTTAACCCCAGAGCCGTCACGCTAGCCCAGGCAACCCTTACGGCTGCAGGAGTCCTCGGATATTTTAGAGATTTTTAAAAAAGTTGAATGCAAAGTGGAGGAGGACACAACAGAAAAGTGGCAGGGGCCTCGAAAAGTCCTGTGACGGCTCTGCTGGAGCTGCGTGTTAGACAATTTTTTAAATAATATATTACTACATAGGAATGTGACTTAATATATGTTTAAAAACAAATATTTTTGGTGTAAACTTCTTAAATATCGGTACTTAATGATTTTTTCAACACAATTTTTACAAAATTATTTCAAAAAACAATCATTCCAAAACAGGTTTCCATCACAAGTAGCACTGATACTGCTAGCAACAGGTTTCCATCACAAGTAGCACTGATACTGCTGGCAAGAGGTTTCCATCACAAGTAGCACTGATACTGCTAGCAACAGGTTTCCATCACAAGTAGCACTGATACTGCTAGCAACAGGTTTCCATCACAAGTAGCACTGATACTGCTAGCAACAGGTTTCCATCACAAGTAGCACTGATACTGCTAGCAACATTTTACACGGTGAACGCAGATTAAAAAAGAAACCAAATTAATTGTAATAATTGCCTTTCAGAATATCAAGTTTTAGTTTTATCAGAGTTAAGGAGGAACAAAAAAAAGGCTTTGTAGATGATAAATTGTACTACTTAATTGAGTGAGTCATGGTGATGCATGATCAGTAGCGAAGCCAGGTTTTCAAACCGTGGGGGTGTTAACAGGCCAACTAACACACACCTACAAATAATACTTCTGGGTGTCTTTTCCTCACTCCCACCCCTAGAAAAAAGATGAAAAAACCCCCGTGGTTTCAAAGGGTTAAAAAGAGAAGAAGCTCTGTCATTAGAAGCACGCAGAGTATCTGAGATAAGTTGCGTAGGGAATCTGCAATTATTATCCACATGTTCCGTTCTCCACATTTGTCCCCTTTACAGATCACGCCAGTTCTTTCAGGACCTGTTATTCGTCAAAAAATGACAGGATAATAGACTTCGATGGAAAAACTAATGTAGACACAGATTTACATATGAGCTGGCCAGGGGTAGATAAAGTGAGTAGTTTGCTTTGGGGCATCAGGGTACATAACTCTTATATCTGGAAATGTCCCGCATGGTAAGGATTCGCTTGTGACAATAATCGATGGACGAATTTTCAATTTTAAAAAAATTTAAAAAGTTGAGAGGTTGAGAAATTTTATCAGTTACATTGTACCTCCTTTATGCAAGCTAAGATTCGCACGTCATTACCAACGTTGGAAACATATTATACTACAGAGGTGTTTCCCCAAACATTTTGTTGTTGTTGTTTCGTGGCACGTCATCATCAATTGTTCTTTGAGTTCCTCGTGGAACAATGGGCTTCTGTCAAAGTGAGCCCATTTTGTGGCCCCCATTGTTGCCCTGTTCTGTTTATACTTCAGATTTAATGATGCACTAAATTTATAAAAAGAAACATGTTCATTACAAAAAATATAAAGAAATCATGGAATCTATGGTCGGTAGAGTGAACATTGCATCAATGAATTTGCCTGCTGTTCCATGGTCCATGTGGCTCCTGTGGATCACTCATACTAAGGATATCAAATCTTTTGGAAAGTTGTGGAATTTAAAAATTCTCAAAGGGGGCCAAACTGTGTATTCTTTATATGCAACGCTTTTCTGAAGGTTGTCTCCCTTAGCGTTTGCGAAAGCCGTGTTTCCCAACGTGGGGCATAAGCCCTGTGACGTAATTAGGGCTAGAGCCATCCGGGCGGACATTCTCTTCCATCCCACCCTTATTACGCCTGTGCATACGCTCATCAGGGGGGTTCATTTAAAGATTTATTTAGGAACATTTTGTCTCTTGGACTTGGATAGGAAATGTATTTACGTCTTTTTAAAAAACTAAAGTGTTCGGGAGGTGGGGGGGGGGGCGGTGCCGTACAGAATGCTAGAAAAACCATGCCAGCTGCTAATGTACCACGACTAGTACGTCCATCCCGAGGCCCCACACGATTTTTAACAAACAAAACACTTCACGGAAAATCTTCTCATCTCGGGAAATAATAGTGCACTCTTTTTGAGTTTAATGTTTTTTGTGTTGTTTTTTTGGATGAAAAAAAAATTCAGCTAGTCACAGATTGTCACAAACTGTCACTATTAGACAGTACCTGTAAGATATAGTTAACTGCGCTGAATTACAAAGTTCATTAGCTATACTTAACAGGTTCTCAAGCTTTTACAAGTAACACCCACATTCCACTAGAAGCAAAGAGATCGTTACCAGGGTATGGGGGGACACAGTGTTTCTTGCAGAGAATTATGATACGTTACAAATCCATGGACTAGTTGCTTATGGAGGAGTGTGCGGAGGAGGCGGTTTGCCGCTGTCGGCACTTTTTTCCTTATATTGGGGTGCGGCATTTTGGGGACAACTTTAGAGTTTTTTCAAGGTTAGATACACTACTGCAATGAACAAATTAAGATCTATCATGCGCATAGCCTACTAATGGTTCATGCTATCATGCGCATAGCCTACTAATGGTTCATGCTATCATGCGCATAGCCTACTAACGGTTCATGCTATCATGCGCATAGCCTACTAATGGTTCATGCTATCATGCGCATAGCCTACTAATGGTTCATGCTATCATGCGCATAGCCTACTAATGGTTCATGCTATCATGCGCATAGCCTACTAATGGTTCATGCTATCATGCGCATAGCCTACTAATGGTTCATGCTATCGTGCGCATAGCCTACTAATGGTTCATGCTATCATGCGCATAGCCTACTAACGGTTCATGCTATCGTGCGCATAGCCTACTAATGGTTCATGCTATCATGCGCATAGCCTACTAATGGTTCATGCTATCATGCGCATAGCCTACTAACGGTTCATGCTATCATGCGCATAGCCTACTAATGGTTCATGCTATCATGCGCATAGCCTACTAATGGTTCTCTGGTAGTTAGGTCTTATAAGAACGTTATACAATTAAAAAAAACAAAATGTTTGGGAAACACCTCTGTAGTATAATATGTTTCCAACGTTAGCAAAAACTTTCATACCGATTGTAAAACTCGTTCATCTACTTTTAAGGCATATTTATTTTCCAAATGTCTAAATTCAACGAATTGAGGATTGTAAAAATTATATCACAAATATATACCCCAAGTGGATGGGACTCGTTAACCATGGATGGCAACTCATCTAAGAGAAGGAAACTCTGAATTCAAAACCCGGAGACTGAGTCCCGTAGGTGAATAGCATTGACACAATTAAAAATTCCGGCAACTCTTGCGACGCCGCTGGTGCCAAGATGTATCATTTACATGATGTTCCCTTTGGCTTATCCTTCGTTTGGAGAGAGGCGATTTGCTGTGTAAGGAACCAGCGTATAATCCTAAAAAGTATAATCCCAGGCCTTGTGGATTTTTCGTACCGTGAAGTCTATACCATGGTCAAATTGTGACGGATGGATGCCAACACAAAAAAAAAATAAAAATAATAATAATGAAAAAGTGGAATACATCTGAAAATCTTAAAACTAGTTCACAAAAATTGATTTTCAACTTCGTATTTTATACTTTTCTAGAGTTCTTTAATTTCTAAAATAATGCTTGCAATTTTGTAGAAGTTAATACAGGCCTCTATGTGCATTTAAAATGTATTTTACTTTCCGTTATCCAGCAAACAATGTCACAAAATTTACAAATGTCAAGAGTTAACAAACGATTTCGATTTTAAAAAATAATTAATGAAACATGCGCCATTAGTATGCGCACGATAGATCTTAATTTGTTCACATTAAGTTTTCACTTTTATCTAGCTCAAAACTCATGGAATGAACTACATTTAAAAATTATCCTATTTGTTTTTACAGAAAGATTATATTTATAGCCCGCCCTATTTTAAAAGTTGACCGCATTTTTATTAAGAAATATATTTTTTTTAACAGTTTGTCAATGTTTGATATTTAAGATAAGATACAACGCGTTTATTGACCCAAATAAATGGAAATATGTTTTAATTACATTGTACAGATTTATTTTAATTACATTGCACATATTCATTTTCAGCACATGGATAAATAATTTAACGAGAACTATTTCAAAGGATTAGAAGTATAGTCATTAATATTGTTTTGAAGGTAGGTTAAATCAAAAATATATCAAATATTGAGAATCGAATAATATATCTGACATGTAACTGACGACTTATTTAATGCTATGTCATTGGTGACCTATTTAAAGCAATTGTTGAAATTGTCACTCAAAATTTAAATCAACAATTAAAAAAGAAAACTTTTCCTTGGTCACTAGCGTACTCTTTTTTTTCCACGCCGCTGAAATATATTTTTTAATATTCTAATATCTGAGATTAATCAAACAAATTAAAACTGTGACTACTCTCGTAAAACAAAAGAAAATAGTACGCACCAAACGCATCTGCGGTATTTTTAAGAACTTCCTTCAGCGCAGTTATTTGGGAATTTTATTTAGTGAACTCCGCGCGATGCAGTAGCTTTAATGACATTTTTACGTAAAATAAAGTAGGTATTTTGATCGGTGACGATAATTCTTTAGAGTTTTTTTTTATATCAACACAGTAAGACATAAACAAATGTCTGTACGTTTAGTAGCATTCTTAAATGTTTTTTTGTTTCTCTCGAAACGAATCCATTGTTACAAGATGTAAGAAATATTTGCTTGTAAAGTGGTCTAAACAGAGCACTGTAACCAGTGAAATATCCTCATCAACACCAGGCACAGAAACATTGCAAATCCCATCTACATTCATAGGAACCATAATGATCAATAAATTGATCGTAGGCTTTTAATATATAGAAGAAGAAGAATCTAAAGTTGATGGTCTGGAGTTCAATCCCCACCAAAGCCCGGATCGAAGGGACTCGTTAACCTTGGATGGCAACTCATCTAAGAGAAGCAAACTCTGAATTCAAACCCGGAGACGGAGTCCCGCAGGTGGATAGAATTGACAAAATGAAAAATTCCGGCAACTCTTGCGACGCCACTGTGCCAAGCTGTATCCTCCACAACCTTTGGGTTTTCCAGCGGCGTGGAGAGAGGCGAAATGAGAGAGGCGATTCGATGTGTAGGGAACTAGCGTATAAAGCTAAAAATATTTTCGTCCCAGCAAAAAAATAAAATAAATATTTAGTGATGGATTAAAAACTAGAATCAGCTACCGGTAAAGAATTCAAAACTTTAAAAAAGTATTCTTTTTTTTTCTTTCTATATGCGGTTATATGCAACTTTCGCTTAATAAAAATATTATTAGCTAGTTATCCATTGCTAGGGATTCTTTCTATATGCGGTCATATCCAAGTTTCGTTTAACAAACATTTTATTAATAATAATAATAATAAAGTTCATTTGAAAAATCACACTTCATCCCCAAAGGCTCGAAGCGCGGTACAAAAACAAAGCTGGGAGTTAATAACTAGCTGAAAAAGATGGTAGACAACTTCCATTGCTAGGGATAAGGAAATAGTAGAACCAGGTATGTATATTAAAGTTAGTTGATGGGCTGGTCACTTGCAACTATTTCCTTCATACAGCTTGAACGCAGTCCTTCATTTATTTATGCTGCAGGGATTAGCCGTGGAAAGTGAAGCGAAGAGTAGCAAGTGACAAACCTATCAACTAACCTAAATATTGGTTTTTATCATTGAATAGCCAATCAACTCTTTCATAGTTTAATTCAGTTTATAAGATATTTTTAATTACGTTGATTCTATTCCGGGAAAATGATAAAAACTGTTTTCCCGTTTTCCGCATTAAGCAGAACACCGGGAAATGAGAAGCTGCAGGAAATGATAAGCTGCAGGAAATGAGAAGCTGCGTGAAATGAGAAGCTGCGGGAAATAGAGGAGCCCTAGCAACGACAAACGTGAATATGTGAGAGTTCATCATCCTAAAATATGTATTAAGCATGAGAAGCTGCGGGAAATGAGGAACCCTAGCAACGACAAACATGAATATGTGAGAGTTCATCATCCTAAAATATGTATTAAGCATGAGTAAACTATTGAAATGACGTATTTGTATGCAGTGGCGTAGGGAGAGTGGGGCGAAGGGTCGGTCCACCCGAGCGGAACTTTTTTTTCCTAAGAGGGGCGGCATTTTCGACTAACAGCATAGTTTTTTTCGTGGAGAGTGACGGGGGGGGGGGGGGGGGGGCGGGCCACTCGGCTGGTTAAATATAAAACTTTAGACGCGCTACTAATTATTATAAAGTAGTCGTTTCAAGAAAGATCTCTCATTTATTTTGTAGGCCCTATTTCATCTTTGCGGCCAAGAGCGGGACTGGTGAAATTAACAGTTAAACAATAAATAAATGTGATCATGGATTAAGAGATCTTGTGACGCCATGCCTTTTAAGACTTCATTCACTCCAACTCTTCTTTCAAGGCGATGTGAAAAGACGCTATAAAATTCGATAACTATGTGAACAACAGCTGAGTTTAGTGACAACGAAAGTGAAGGAGAAAAATCCATAAACAATCTGTATAATAAGTGGATCTGTGACTCCCATGGTGGTCGTTGACTTGGCCGACCCCAATTCACAAAAACCGAAATGCATGCAGACACACACACATTCAAATAGAGCCAGTTAAATGACCCCCCCCCCCTTTTTTCCCTCGCCAGAGTGTATAATAATGTAGGTCTTATATCAATTTTCAAATCAAATTGTTTAGAAGGCCCATGTCAAAGTGACTACGTTGTTTGAGACAAGCCCCCAAAGGGTTAACCCTGCACTGGGTATAAATGGCACTTTTCATTAAGTTAACCCTTGTTATTGCTTCTCGTTTATTGCAAAACAAATTTATTTCACGTTTTTTTTTTTTTTAGAGGTCGGGAGTGGGGGGTAAGGTTTGGCCGGCAACTTGGAGTCGTGACGCCTGAAAAGCCTTGTAAAATACATTCACATTTTTAACACAAAAAAAAAAACGTGTGAATTAATTAAGTAATAATATTTAGTGGCTTTTATAATTCTAAACTGTGTTTTTATTCTTTCTCCTTATGATCCGACTTTTTCCCTTTCCCCACATACTCTTGTATATAATTGTCAGGGCCGGCCTTAGGCCACTGCTACCTATGCGGTCGCAATGGGCCCCGCACTTTCATAGGCCCCGCCCCGAATTTATTTTCTAATACAAAATCTTAATTTTCACTTATTATCCTTATCCTCTACCCAGACTGGGCCCCGCGCAATCCGTTTCGCACAGGGCCCCGCAATTGTTAGGATCGGCCCTGATAATTGTTAAACTTGTTTTGAGCATGCCGTACATCCGTTTACTTGATCTGCTACTGTTACAAAAACGAGGAAGCTGCCGCAGTTTTTACAAAGACTAAACAATTAGAGAACAGTAAATAATTCTTACTTTTTTTTTTTGAATCGACAACACTTCAGTTTTGCATCTAAATCTATTATTAGATCACCAAGTAGATCATTGTCAACTTTTAATAGACTAATATGTTCACATGATCACATTTCTCTCTCCCCACCTTTTTTTTTGGGGGGGGGGGGCAAATGTTAACCTAGTTATTACATGGCAGATTCAATAATAATTATGCGAGCGAAAAATTAGAGCCATCCATGTTAAGGACATCTCACCTGGTGCTGGTTTAATGTCGGCTCATGACTCTTATGTACCTGTACTTGAACATAATTTTTTTTAAACCATTTTTTTTTATTACAGAAGTCGATATCGTTAACCGAGTAATTTTTAAGTGAAAATTTTTTGGGGAAATTTCGTTTCTAATCTTTGTTTTTCTTTCGTCTGATTTTTCGTCTCTTCTCAAGCTCTATGTATCTAACACGTCGAGTCAATTAGTGTCAAGATGGCGGCCACCGGAAGCAAGACTGATAGACCCATGATTCGAGACTCTGTGGTAAAGTTACACAAGACACAGGTGTTCACCCCACCTATTGCAACGTCTCAGGTCGTTACATATCTGGTAAATCCTTCGCTTAGATAACACACCGGTTTAATTTTGGTATGAAGTAATCCTTTACGGAAGGAAGGGATCTCAAACAAAGTGGTTCAGGGATTTCTACCCAGCAAGCACGCTGTGTTGTTTGTGGACAGCCAGGTCCTGTCGTGTGACACAAAAAGTCCTATTCATCGTGCATCTAAATCACACTTTACGGCCCACCATGGCCGATAATAGGACATGTTATGTCCTTGATTGATGGTCTTTACATGTATAACCAATTACCCAACTTTTTCCTATCCCTGTGGCTCTTATGCCCTATATTTTGGCATGTGGTAGTTATGACATAGGTCCTTTAACCACCCCACCCCACCTTCCCACTTAGTGTGCAAGAGGGTTGGACGGACGGTACCCTAGTAGCTCTGCCTTCAAAAGAGTGCATGCTTTTTTCCTCTAAAAAGTTGACATGTATTCAGTCTACACATGCACAGCAGATTCGTCGCTGATGGTATTCAAAAACTTGGCAGCAGACCGTGGCTGGAAAAAGTGGCGCCAAGTTTCGTAACCTCTACTTTCTTTTCAAGTTTAATACAGGACCGACCACAGGTCGGATCTCGTGATCCAATCCATTAAACAGCGCCTGAAAATTTGTCAGAACGTGTTGTCCTCTATAGATTGACGGGAAGTGGGTCAATTAGCCGTCCGAAATTTTACCAGCCGGCGACGAACAAAAGCGAATTTAATGTAAAGGATTTAAAAAGCTTACATGAGCTGGAATAATTCGTCTGGAAAAATATATGTACTATATTAAAAGAAACTAAAAATTGTGTGGAACAGAAAGTCCTTCACCCTTCTCAAATAGCCATTTGATATATAAGATTAAACTTTCACCAGGCGATTTTTAGAAGTCTTTCCACATTGCTATAGCATTTCGGCTGCCGAGTGCAATTTCGGTAGGCCATCCCCGAAATAATGTCATCATCACTAACTTGTTACGGTGCTACGAGGAATAGAGTTTCACGTGCTTGACCCGATAGAGCTTCCACGAGAGTGACTCGCCGAGGAAGTGACACGACCCATTGTGTGCTCAAGTGGAGACAGGCAACACCAAAACGTTGATGCCCCTTTGTCTTTGTCGACACCGATTTCATGAACGATTGAGGGATGACATTTCTGAACGTCCCGTGTGTAACTAATGTTGACCGGCTACAACGAGTGCCCGGGTACAACTAGCGTACGGCTGCAACGAGTACCCGGGTAAAACTGGCGCACGGCTGCAACGAGTGCCCGGCAGTGAGTGCACGGCTGCAACGAGTGCCCGGGTAGATTATTAAAAAAAATGTGTAAAGACGTCATGTTTATGAAGGATAATGTGACGGGTCAGCCATAAGTGTGTGACAGGTCAGCCAGGAGTATGTCACAGACATGTCAGCCAGAAGTACTGACAAGGACAGAAAATCATTTAGGAAACATTTAAAGACTTTTTTGTTTAATAGATTTGATGACACCAGAGCGCAGTGAGCATGCTAAAGTAGCATGGATACCAGCGCTATAGAAGTATCCAATCAATCAATCAATCAATCAAGTATTTGACAGGTCAGTCAGAAGTATGTGACCAGTCAGCCAGAAGTATGTGACAGACATATTGCGATGTTTACATATTAGATTTCAACAACTTTTTGTCCAGTGCCATGTACAAGATCAGATTTGATTGTCTGACGAGTCTTTTGTGCTTTTTTTTATGGTTGTCTCTGCGGAGCCACGCATTCAACCGAAACGTGAATTTGATTGTCTTGTGTTGTTACCCAGGCATCACATATCCTGTTCCAGGGCCGGTGCCAGGAGGGGGCGGGTTCTTGGGCAAGGTGAATTTTGCGTTGGCTCTAATGTAGCATATGGCAGCCCATGGATATTTGATACTTCATGGTCTTAATGTGTCGTACGTATCTTAATGGGACACGTTCAAGTCAGACTTGGGTCTAACACATCATAATAAATTGGTCATGTCATTTCTGGTATTTTTTGACTCCAAAACTTTCCGAAATTTATTATTTTTAATTTTTTTAATGTAACAGTAACAGTTGAATTGTCCTGAGCCAATCATTTGAAATGTTCTGAGCCAATCACTTGAATTGTCCTGAGCCAAACAGTTGAATTGTCTTGAGCCAAACAGTTGAATTGTCCTGAGCTAAACAGTTGAACTGTCTCGAGCCAAACAGTTGAATTATCCTAAGCCAAACAGTTGAATTGTCCTGAGCCAAACAGTTGAATTGTCCGAGCCAAACAGTTGAATTGTCCTGAGCCAAACTGTTGAATTGCAATACATTTCTACATTTCTGATCGTATCATCATTAAGTCCATCAGAGATCGATGGGCACTGATAAGAAATTCGGGACATTATACGTGTAATTCTGGAACCAAAAGAGAAATAAACTTATGTTTTGATTCGGCAATTCTCCACTGAGATCAACACTCTCCTTTTATGTATAGCAAATGGAATGGCCTCAAACACTTCTTAGGACTGAGACAAACACATCAGTTTATTGTGATACTAAAGGATCGTTATATTCAGGCAAAAAAACAGCAACAACAACAACAACAAACAAACAAACAAACAAACAAACTCAAGCAAAAAATGAAGACAAAGAAATTATTCGCATAATGAATAATGGCGAAAAAATCAGCTCCTTAAGTTTCTTGGTGGCAAACACATCTATGATTTATCCATGGTCAAGGGTGATAAAAAAAATCTCTCGCTCAGTCGGACAACGTTGTCAGTCCATTCAATCAAACACTATTTAGTAACTAGCGAGAACCCGGCATGCGTTGCATTGCCACTCAATGAAAAAAGTGTTTGTGTTTTAATTAATTTTTAAAGTAATTTTTAAATAGAAAATATTTATTGTTTTTTCCGTCAGCTGTGTACACAAATAAATTAGACGTTTTTTCGATGCATGAGCGGGCAACATACAGCTGTCCAAGTGAGAAGCATGGATTTTAAAAATTTACTCCACACACTTGTAGCGCTTGGTCCACCCATGCAGTAGCTCTTTTTAAATTATATTTAGATAGCTCAAATATTTATTATTTTTAAAATAAGGCCCCTGGCCACAAACGAAATTTTTTTTAATGACTGTACTTATGTCACATACAAACTGAAATGTCGTTTGTATTTGATTGATTTCTAGCCATCCATGCAATAGCACTGATTGAAATTATATTTGTATAGATCATTTTAGAAAAAAATAATTTGGGGCTCCTGCCCCAAAAGGAATATTTCAAAATGGATAAGCTAATTCAGAAACCTTTGGTGCGCACAACAACTTACCAAAGTTTTATCGCAATCGAATGAATGGTATAGGAACGCGCTGTGCTGCGAAAGCGGCAGCGTCCCCGAGGAGACTCCGGGGCGTCCACATGGGGTTTTGCCTCTTCGTGGCGTGGCAGACTAGTAGGGGGGACTTGTCCACCCGAAGCTAAAAAACCCCGGCCAAACGCATGACTCCCAACGCAACGGGAGCTGCCACTAACATGATTACTAGTTGCTGTTAATGGATATGAGGCTTGGGTGGCCATCAAAACCCATGCCGATGATTTTAGCTACGCGGCCGTGAGAAAGCCGCTCCTAGGCAACCGTTTCGTCCCGCCACTACCAACGTCCCGACCGAAAGACTCCCTGGGCGGTGGGGAGTGGTAACGCAACACCAACCCCCCGGAGTGGAAGCAAAGCCGTCCTGACCCACAGAGAGTGGACTGCGGACGCTTTAAACGCAGCGTCCTCGGTCGACCGGGCCTCCCCTAGGTCAAGGAGGAAGTTCCCGGCGCCCTTCCGCACGGGCTGGCGTCGGGTTAAGTCCTTCAGTGCGCTGGATTGTGTGGGGGGCGCCGGGGGGGCATTAAGAGCTCACGCTCGACTGCCCACCGACTCCATCTCTTATGCGACATTTTCAGTAAAGGAACGCATACGGAAATTATATTTAGCTCATAAAAGAGGGGGGAAAAGAATTTAGGTCCCCGGTCCCAAAACGGAATATTGTAAAATGTGTGTAATAATTCAGAAATATCTGCATTTTTTTTACAATTCACAAACTTTTCATCACTTTTGGATGAATGGTATAGAAGCACATACGGGATCTACTTATATGTTTTAATTTTGATATATTTATAGATATAGTTTACCGAATTAAGATAACTTTTTTGCAATGATTCAAGGATGATCTGTCTGTCTGACTGTCTATCCTTCTGTCTGTCTGTCTGCCTTTCTGCCTGTCTGTCTCTCTGTCTGTCTGTCTCTCTGTCATTCTGTCTGTCTCTCTATCTGTCTGCCTGTCTGTCTCTCTGTATGTCTCTCTGTACGTCTCTCTGTATGTCTGTCTCTCTTTCTCTTTGTCTGTTTCTCTGTTTCTCTACCGGTCTATATGTCTCTCTGTTTCTCTCTCAAGCTGTCTCTCAGTCTGTCTCACTGTCAGTTTCTGCCACTCTGTCTATCTATCTGTCTCTCTGTCTGTCTCTCTCTGTCTGTCTCTCTGTCTATCTCTCTGTCTGTCTGTCTCTCTGTCCGCCTCTCTGTCTGTCTCTCTGTATGTCTCTCTGTCTGTCTGTCTCTCTGTATCTCTGTCTCTCTGTCTGTCTCTCTGTTTGTCTCTAAGTCTGTCTCTCTGTTTGTCTCTTTGTCTGTCTCTCTGTCTGTCTCTCTGACTGTCTCTCTTTCTGTCTCTCCTTCTGTCTCTCTGTCTGTCTGACTGCCTGTCTGTTTGTCTTTTATCTACCTATCTATCTATCATCTATCTATATACCTATCTACCATCTACATGCTTGCCTGCCTCCCTACCTATCTGCCTACCTACCTACCTGCCCACCTACCTAACTATCTACCTATCCAGCTATTATCTACAGACCTGTTTACCCTTACAATCTTAAAATCGTACAAAATCATCACAAAATCGTTCAATACATTATCTTAATAGTAAAAAAAAACACACAGTATATATAATGTAAACACCTCAAAATCGTACACTGTACGCCAAAATCAGAAGAGTAAACAGGTATGTATCTATCTACCCATATATCTATCTATCTACCAACCAATCTCCCAACCTACCTACCTAACTATCTATCTATCCATCCATTCATTCATTCATCCTCTCACCCACCCACACATCCATCCATCCTTTCATCTATCCATTCATCCATACGTCTATCTATCTTTTATCTACATCTCTATCTATCTATAATCTATCTGTGTATTTGTCTGTCTGTCTGTCTATCTCTCTATCTAATAAATTTTCTATTTTTAATATTAAATTTTCACTTGTGTAAAGTGATTGGGTTTTGATATCCATGGGTATAATTATGTAAACGTACATACATTTTGTTAACGTCATTGATTTTCTTAATTGGTTAACATATGTTCATATGTAAAATGAGAATATAGCTTTTTTTTTTTTTTTACAACTGAAATTTCATTGGATTGAAAGATATTGTCATCCAAGTAAAAATGCATGAACTCAACTTCCTACCATCGATATAAATGTATCGAAGAAGGTTAATTATTGATCAAATTTATTCTGAGGCTTATCTTGTGCTGCATACGGCAAAATGAATGTATAGTGTACTCCCCGCCCACAGAGTTTTAAAAAAATAAATAAATCATCCACTGGATTGTAGCCCCCTTACTTACGCAAAAAGATATTTTTTGCATTTAATATGCTTTTTTCTTATCTAGATCAGTGATAAGTGCTTTAAAAATGCTATTTGGCTATTTAGTTTTGCTGCACCAATTTAATTAAACGGCATATTCTTATTAAATTTTTTTAAATTGTAGAGTTTTTACTACTTTATAAACTTTATCAAAGTTTATTTTTGGAATGAATAAAAAGTACAAACTTATTAAATGTTACAAATACAAAGCTAAATTAGTATTTAAGTTTAGAAATTTAAAAAGCAATAAATGCTATTTATTAATTTTACTTATTACTTATAATAAAGGGAATGTACATTATCAGTTTTGTCACGCTCTTTTATTAAATCAGAGAACTTTTAGCTTTAGCTAAATAGACAATTCGAACTATGTTGTCATTTGCGTGATTATTTAGAACTAATTAATTTTAATTTTATTTCGCCTTATTCACAACGCGCTAAAGAACGCACTAACAACAACTGATGTTTAGGTTTTCCCAATAAATGTGATTACTGTGTATTTCTATGATTATTTTTTTTCAATTTAATTTTTTTTCATAACTTTCAAACGCATATAAAATGCGTAAGATAGTTTCTTAGTTGTTTCTTTATATGTATTTGTAATTTATAATAATAATATTTAAACTTTTCCTAAAATAAAAGCGGAAATATAATATTTTTTTGCGCATGTAAATTAATTCGATTTCCGTAAAATAATTGAAAATATCTATGATTGTTTTTAAGAGTACGAACGTATCAAAATATTTTCGGGTTTTAAGCGTTATGTCAGTATAGCTCATTCTTATATATATATATGATCGTGATAATTTATTTTGTAAACCTTTTTTATTTCTTCACTTGCTTGTTACGGATTACTAACTTGCTGTGATTGACTTGAGCAATCGTGGCATTCGGAAAGCGAACATGATAGCGAAAGTGGCACAAATAGTTAAAGACACTGTATTGATGTTGGTACATATCATTTCTCCCAGGACCTTCAGTATTTCTAGTAGGTCCGAACCATCTAAGTCCTGCCAATCACCCTTTCTCAAAGCCGTCTCTTAATTCGTGTTTGCTAAATTATCCACAGTCATGTACGGGGGTTGCCGAATCCACAGTCATGTACGGCGATTGCTGAATCCACAGTCATGTACGGCGATTGCTGAATCCACAGTCATGTACGACGATTGCTGAATCCACAGTCATGTTCAATCTGTTCAGTGTCCAGTCTCCACAGCATGTACGTGAGTTGTTTAATGTTTCAGTTGCTTAAAAAATAAAGAACAACAAAATAGAATAAAGAAATAAATATTCTAACTTGCAATTGTCTTCAGGAGTTTTGTGTGTGTGTGTCCCGTCTCTACATTAATATTAAATCTGCCTATTACTTCGCCTTTAGCGTCGTTCTTTAAACATTCGTTCGATGTTCGTTTCTGGTGCAATTTCCTGTGCGGTAGTCATGACTGATGCAAAGACTCACACTCTAGATCTGGTTAATACCTTCGACGTGTGTTGTACAGCACGTTGTATAGTCGAGGTCTTTATGATGTCTGCATTAAGTTGTATAGTCGAGTTATTCCTGCAATTGAACTTGGAGTAGAGATATATGATTACACCACTCTTTTAGAACAACTTAAGCTCTGGTTTGGTTCAGTTATTAACTTTGTTCGGTAGTAACTAATGTAATTTCGTTGTTTTTTTCCCAGCAAACCGGTTGTCGATTTTAAAAATCGAGTTTTCAACCTGTTTTGGGTTTTAACAGTAAGTGCACTGGCTTGACAACCAAGAAAACGGGCGCTTTCTGTTCAGTCTGTTCAATCTGTTCTCACTTTCGTTCCATTTCGGTGCGTTGGTGTTTATCTTGTAGAAACATCGCACTACATACTGCCTCCCCTCCACACACGCACTTCTCACTACAGAGACGTACTGCCTCCCCTACACCCACGCACTTCTCACTACAGAGGCGTACTGCCTCCCCTCCACCCACGCACTTCTCACTACAGAGTCGTACTGCACCCACGCACTTCTCACTACAGAGGCGTACTGCCTCCCCTCCACCCACGCACTTCTCACTACAGAGGCGTACTGCCTCCCCTCCACCCACGCACTTCGCACTACAGAGGCGTACTGCCTCCCCTCCACACACGCACTTCTCACTACAGAGGCGTACTGCACCCACGCACTTCTCACTACAGAGTCGTACTGCACCCACGCACTTCTCACTACAGAGTCGTACTGCACCCACGCACTTCTCACTACAGAGGCGTACTGCCTCCACTCCACCCACTCACTTCTCCCTACAGAGGCGTACTACCTCCCCTCCACCCACTCACTTCTCCCTACAGAGGCGTATTGCCTCCCCTCCACCCACGCATATCTCGCATCATCTAGGGGTTGAGAACTTTAAATTACTTGTTTGATCGTTATATGTTACATTTGGAATAACGTCAACGACCCCAGAGGAAAATTTTCTGGCCCCGGGAAACCCCATCTCGGGGCACCCACCCCCCCCCCCCCCCTCCTTTTAAGCGCCAGCCGCTAACTTTGTTGTATGACCCACTCGATTACTTAGAACTCTGCCGATTACTTTGTTGTGTGACCCACTCGATTACTTAGAACTCTGCCGATTACTTTGTTGTGTGGTCGACTCGATTACATAGAGCTCTGCCGATCGCGTTGTTGTGTAGCCTTCTCGATTACTTAGAACTCTACCGATTACTTTGTTGAATGATCAAGGAGAGCGATAGTAGCCTCGGGTTGCATTTGAGGGCGTTGAAAAAAAAAATAAGGTGTCGGTGAAAGCATATACAACATGTAGAGTCTATGTAAACAATGTATTGATTGGTCGTGTAAATATTATATTTAAAATTTACAGTCAAGTGGGGGGGGGGTGCGCTGGACATGAGGTTTTTCCTCCATGCGGGACGGTGGGCAAAAAATGTTTGAGAACCACTGTATTAGAGGGCGTACTTATTCAGACAGATTGGAGAGTTTGTGGATATTGCCTCATTGTTCTATGACGTCATGTGTTCTTTATTTTTTTTTACCTCTCAACTCGGTGAACAATTTAACTGCAGTGTCTTGCATTAACTGCTTGATTTTGTTTTGAACATTTACGAAGGTTTGCACCACTACCAAGGTCTGCACCACTGACAATTCTTGCCCCCGCTGTCCAAGTTAGCACCACTCCCAATGATTGCGTTACAGTAAATGTTTCGACCCACTGCCATATACTCAGGGGCGTAGCTAGGGTTGGCGTCACCCGGCGTGGTAAACTCACGGTGTCACCCCCGCCCCCCGACATCCCCAATGGATTTCTTTTTGTTTAAATAAATCCACAGTATAAATATGACAGAAACTAAAACAAATTAATTGAATACCAGGAGGTAAATGTATTTAAGAACTGTAACAGCGTTCCATTATTTATATATATATATATATATATATATATATATATATATATATATATATATATATATTTACATTAATTTTACTGTAAATTTTCCTTTACTGGTCTTCAAAGCTGCAAAACCATTCAATCACTTGATTAAAATCAATATCATTCACCGTATCACTTTTAATTCATATGAGAGCAAAAGAAAAAGCCTTGACTGTCGCATGGTGGATCGTAAATAGTTTTTGATAAGCCTTAGTTTTGAAATGCTCCGCTCACACTAAGCACAGACACAAAGATCGTAAGAAACAAATGAAGGCATAGCGAGACTATTGGAAGAAATTCTTAGGAAGTCCCATCTGGTTCTGGTTCTGGTTCGGTACGTTGCTGCATCCATGTACTGGCATATGTGCAACGGTTGGGGAAGCGATGTTGCCATTCTAACTGCTCCTAGCAGATGCCAGGGCGGCCTTGAAGCTTTCGATAGATGTCGAGTTCACGGCGGTATTGTCCAGGTTGTTCCAAGCGATCATTGTGCGTGGAAAGAATGACTGCTTATGTTGCACTGTGTTACTCCGAGGCACAGTGAAGCATTTGTTATTGTTTCGGGTGTAATTTCTCATGGGGTTGTCAGATGTTAAGTCAGTGTTAAGTGACTGTTTGGCTCTAATTAATCGACCTGGCTTCTGTGGGGTAAGATAATTGTTTGCTGGGATGGCCGGAATTAGCCCCATGACCACTTAATATAAGAATGTTAGGCGGATCTTTTCTCGTCTGTCCTTGGGAGTGGGGATGTCAAATCTGTTTAAGAGGCCAGTGACGTAGCCAGGAGTGGTGGTTTTATAGTCACGTGCTATGAAGCGCACTGCGTTACGTTGGATTCGCTCCAACTTGTCCACGTCTTGCTTTAGGTAAGGGTCCCAGATGATTGCACCATATTCTAGTATCGGACGAACGAGTGCAAGATAGGCATTTCGTTTGCAGGATGTTGGGCAGTGGCGCAGATTTCTTGTAATAAAACCTAGTGTGGAGTTGGCTTTTTTTGAAATTTTGTTTATGTGGGGTGACCATTTTAGGTTATTTGATACGAGAATTCCAAGGTATGGATTATTTTTTACTTGCTGGAGGATTGTCCTATTTAGGGTGTACAAATAGCTTGATGGCTTTTTTCTAGAGATGCTCATTATGTAGCATTTGGTTTCATTAAATTTCATGCTCCATTTGTCTGCCCAATTCATAAGGCACTCCAAATCTGCTTGAAGTTGGTTATGGTCATCGAAGTCGATTATCTCTCTGTAGATAAGACAGTCATCTGCAAACAGCCTCACTTGAGATTTTACAGTATCAGGGAGGTCGTTCATGTGACAGAGAAAGAGAAGGGGGCCCAGTACTGTGCCTTGAGGAACTCCTGAGTCTACGGTGGCGTTGCCTGATCGGACGCCATCTACCACTACTTGCATGGTCCGTTTTGTTAGGAATGTTGAGAGCCAGGAGTGAATGTTGGCGGTAATGCCGTAGTGGTGGAGTTTGTGTAGAAGAAGGCAGTGTGGAACAGTGACGAAGGCCTTGGAGAAGTCGAGAATTGCCATGTCGACCTGGTTACCTTTGTCATAGGAGGTAAGGGGGTCATTGGTGGTGATGATTAATTGAGTTTCCGTGGAGTATCCAGAGCGGAAACCGTGGTTTAGGTTGGTCAAAATGTTTTAGTGTTCAAAGTGGCTCATGATGTGACAACAGATGATGTGTTCTAGAATTTTGCATGGGACTGAGGTCAGGGATATGGGGCTGTAGTTTGCTGGGTTATGAAGGCCACCTTTCTTGTAGGCACTAGGGATATTTGCTTCAAGCCAGTATAGTGGTAGTTTGCCGAAGGCAAGCGACTTTTGGAAAATGCGGGTGATGGTTGGGGCAATGTTGTCAGCCAGGGTCTTTAGGACAATGTTTGGGATACAGTCAGGTCCGGGTGCTTTATTGGGCTTCAGGTTTTTGAGAAGTTTGGCTACTCCTTGTTCAGTTATATTGAGGGGGCCAATTGTACCAGGTGAAGGTTTTAGGGATGGTACGACTGTTGTGGTAATTTTGGTGAAGACAGATTGAAACTGCCTTAGGAGAATTTCCGCTTTGCATTGGCTATCGCTTACAAGTTGCCCGTATTCTAGTAGAGGGGCTACGCCAATGTTGTCTTGCTTCTTGGATTTTATGTAGCGTCAGAATGGTTTTGTGTTGTTGTTTTCGAGGCCTTCTTGAATGACTCCATTTATGTGCTGCCACTCTCCTCTTCTTAGTTCCTTGCGACGACAGTGTTTCTGGAACTGGCGGTACAGCTATGAATTTCAAAACATCAAATTCTACAAGTCCATGACTTTGTGAAATTCAAAATCAGCTGCCTTTAGGTTTCTTCTATGCTTTGGTATTTCTTTTAAAAGTTTATCATCTGAAAACTCGTCATAGAAAGAGGTTGATTTTGGAATGGAACCAACAACTCTTCTTCACTTGTTGTTAGTAGACTCTTGAGTTGAACAACCCCAAACATATCTACTACTTCCTTGATCGCAGATGATCTGATCTGAGGTTCAGAATGAAAGTGATTGATTCACTCCAGCATCTCCCTACTGCTTTCTTCTTGCAGAGAGAGTCCAGCATCTAATAATTGTTCTCCTGCCATTCTCTTCTTAAACCTTAATCTTCTCTCTACCGAAATTCCATATGGTCTGATTTTAAAAGTGTCTTTTCAACAGCATGTTCCACCGAATGACAGCATGTTCCACCGAATGACAGCATGTTCCACCGAATGACAGCTTGTTCCACCGAATGACATCATGTTCCACCGAATGACAGCATGTTCCACCAAATGACAGCATGTTCCACCAAATAACAGCATGTTCCACAAATGACAGCATGTTCCACCGAATGACAGCATGTTCCTCCGAATGACAGCATGTTCCACCGAATGACAGCATGTTCCATCGAATGACATCATGTTCCACCGAATGACATCATGTTCCACCGAACGACAGCATGTTCCACCGAATGACAGCATGTTCCATCGAATGACAGCACTTATCGTGCAGAAACAATCTTAAGGTCATTATGTTGGTCACCACTTTGGCAAGAGTAAAGTCTTTAGTCTGCAGATAATTTTGCTATGTAGTAAGATTAACTTCCTCAAGTAGTTCAGCCCAAAGGTAAATGTAGCAGCACGTAAAAGACGTTGTGCTGTATAACAGCCGTGCTCAAATGTCAAAGGGTTGTGCAAATGGCAAATCGACGAAAATATTTACTTTTAATTATTTCTGGGTTTCAATATATTTGGTTTCAAAAACTCTTCTTTTTTTTTTTACAAATCAATCAATTTAAAGTAATTATTAAAAGTCAATTTTGAAAAATATTATTTTGTTAACTCTATAAATGAGTAAAGGTCATTTTTAAAATGTTTTTAATTTCACCGATTCTAGATCGCCGGATCACATAGTATTTGGTTTCAATGGAAAAATGTATTTCTCAGACTCTAGATAAATATAGCTTCCTCTCACGAACGTTACCAAACACTTCATTCAGCGTTGCATCATGGACAAAAAGGTGTCAAATAGACTCCAACAAGGACCTCTCGTCATTCAGACGACTATGTCCTAAACGCTTTATCAGAAATGGATTTGCAACGCAGCGTCACAAACTTCAGGGGTCACGATTAACACAAAAAAGACTTACCGGCCAGCTCCTCGAAGAACTTATGTTAAGCCCAGCATCCAAGTATATGACGAAAGACATAAGTTGGTGAATAGCTTTTCTTATCTTGGCAGCACACCGTCCCAAAGCGCAACCATCGATGACGAGGTTAACCTCAGTATTGCAAGATCCAGTGCAGCCTATGGCAAACTGTTTAGGAACGTATGGACCAGGAGAGGTATCAGCACTCAAACTAAATTGAATATATATAAGGTGCATGTTCTCCCTACGCTTCTCTATGTCTGTGAAAGGTGGATGGTATACCAACGTCATGCAAGAATGCTGATACACTTTCATACAACAAGACTCAGAAAAATCCTCAACATCAAATGGCAGGACAGGATCCCCGTCACTGAGTTGCTCAAACAGGCAGATCTTCACAGCATCTTTACCATCTTACTGAAGTCTCAGCTTTGCTGGGCGGGATATGTTGTGAGAATGTCAGACGACCGTCTGCCAAAAAGAATATTCTATGGTGATCTCGAACAAGGAAAGCGGTCTGCTGGCGGGCAGAAGAAACATTTTAAAGACAACCTAAAAGCCTAACTGAAAGCGATCGACATAAACCCAGACACGTGGGAGGAAAAAATCAAAGGATCGAACATCACGGCGTTCCACTTTACACAGGAGCTCCATGCAGCATGAAGTTAGCAGAACAGTGGCAGGAGAGCGCAAGAGACATACCAAGAAGGCCCGGTCTGACTCTTCTTCCGGAAATGCCCCAACAGTCCCCTGCACTTGCTGGACAAGAAAATTTCGTGCCAGAAACGGCCTTATTAGCTCTTTGTGCACCCACAGACACGATCAGAACTAGCACAAATTTGATGATTAAAGTGGTCATGGTCGATTTCCGACTGACGAACAATACATAGGGTCACATCATATATGGCGAAACATGTGTGGTACCTTTAAATGTGATATGTTATCCTTTTATGAAATTCGATTAGACCGAGCAGTGTGTGCTCTGTAAATATACAATTTTTACATTTGGTGTCACCCCCTGAGATGGTGTCACCCGGTGCCGCCATCACCCAACACCCCCGTCGCTACGCCTGTGGATATACTTGCACATGCAAATCTAAGTGCGACCCTCTCAAAGTTTTCACACTGAAGGGGCTTGCCCCACTGCTTGGTTTTCCACCAATGTCAACGTTTGCACTTCTGGAAGTTCTCGCAACACCACCAAAGTTAACATTGGTGCCACTTGCTTGCGTCACAGCTAAGCCTCGAACCACCGCCACACGCTTGCACTGGTGCCCTGCTCGCACTGCAACACTCGACAAATCATTCAGCATCTTTCCACCTGCGAGTTAGTTAAAAATAAGCTTCACGGTGATTTTAGTTTAAATTAAGCGCGAAACAAACCACTGGGCTATTAATAAACGCTGCTAGTCCGGGGGGGGGGGGGGGGGGGGGAAGGGTTGCTGTTAGGATTTCGCGCAAGCAGGTGTCTTTTCTCTACTTGTAATCGCTTTAACAAACTGGCACAGGAAGGGGGTGCACAGAGGGGGGGGAGGTCAAAATTAAAAAAAAAATCATTTTAAACTAGTTGCGTAGTTAGACAAGGGTAAAAAAAAGGGGGGGGGGCGTTTTTATTCTTTATGTGTAGGGGCAGAATTTTTGGCCAACTGCAGAGTGGTTTTTTTCGTGGAAGAGGCACGTCGAAAATCTCGGCCCTACCCGCGTGGCTCTAATCCCAGCAACGCCCCTGCTTTGACCGACTGCACTGCACTGCCAGAATTTAAAAATAATTAAGTCCAAAACTTTATCTCGTCCAATTGGACAAACTGTGATTTCTCAATACTGAAGATGTCAAGTCGAGTAGAATTTATTTACGCTTGCGTGTTTTTTCAGCTACCGATTTCCCGGGAACATGACTGCAAAATGTGACGTCACAAACGGTCTAGTTATTTTTTAATATATTACTTTGAACGTGGATATGAACAACTGATTGAAGTCGTAAATTCTACTATATAAATTCGTTTAAACACCCCCCACCCCCACAAAAAAATAAAAATAAACGATCATGGGGAACAAATCAATACTTGGACTCCAATCTCCTATAGCTGCGGCATCCAATAATGTTGCTGAAATTCAAATTAACTTGCTTCCGGTAAAGGGTCGATAAATCTAGGTACCCCACTCAAAGATAAACCTCTCCATTTGTAAGGGGGAACATTTAAAAAAAAAAAAAGATTCCTCGTCACATCGTGACTCTCCCCCCCCCCCCTAAATCCCTCACTCCCACCCTGTACACCCCAAATCAATTTCGATATTATTTGCCCCAAAAGAAGTTACAGCGTCGGTGCTGGTTAAAAAAAACAACAACCAAAAACAATAATTGGTTCAATGTTTGTGTTAGCTATTGCCCCACCCAACTCCGGACTGTATCAACAGACTTTTTTTTTTTTTTTTGTTGTTGAAAACCTCAGGGTTTTTTTTCATTTTGAACCTGTCACCGAGCTTAAGACAGTGACATATCTAGGGCTGGGGTGCCAAGGGTGGGACTAGATTCTTTGCCACCCCGATTCGACGTAAAAAATACTTTTGCAGTGGGCAGCCCTTACCCCTCCTTACTACGCCCCTGTCTTGATATATTTTTTAAATTTTTTTTTTTACAATCTATCTTCTTTCTCCTCTCCCACTCTCCACTCCTGGAGTAAGGCCATCGCCTTAAGCTACTGACAGGTTGCAGCCAATTTTTGGGCCCTTGGCTGAATTCTGACAAGAGCTGGGCTTCAGAACGTCAAGACTAATAAATAGTCTCTTCTCTGTGAATTTTTTAAAGATAATAAAAAAACTAAGTAAAATGCTTAACGGGAAGGGACCAGTAAAGAAGGATGAAAGATTTGGGAATTTTTCGGTCGCCCCCATTAGAGAGAAATGGCTGTTCAAGGTCGTAACTTAAAAAATACATAGCGTGGTACAGATAATGGCTGGGTGTGGCACCAATAATGGCAGGGTGTGGCACTGACAGTGGCCGAGTATAGCACCAATAATGGCAGAGTCTGGCACTAATAATGTCAGAGGGTGGAACCAATAATGATAGAGTGTGGCACCAATAATGACAGATTGTGTCACCGATAATGGCACTTTGTGGCAACAATAATTGCAGGTTGTGGCACCAATAATGGCAGAGTGTGGCACCAATAATGGCAGAGTGTGGCACCAATAATGACAGAGTGTGTCACCAATAATGACAGAGTGCAGCACCAATAATGACAGAGTTTGGCACCAATAATGACAGAATGTGGCACCAATAATGGCAGCGGACATAAATAGACTGGAACACTCGTATAAACATATGAACATAGTTACACAGGTACATAGTTGTACAGGTACCATAGTTACACAGGTACATAGCTACACAGGTACATAGCTACACAGGTACATAGTTACACAGGTATATAGTTACACAAGTAAATAGTTACACAGGTACATAGCTACACAGGTACATAGTTACACAGGTACATAGTTGCACAGGTACACAGTTACAACATAATCGATTAAAGCCAAATTAGAATTAAATGTGTGTGTGGAGGTTGAGTTTTTTTTTTGGGGGGGGGGGGGGTGGTTATGATTCCGTTAACTTGACCCAATGAAAGACTGAACACAAATGATGTGAATAGTTTTTTTTATTTATAAATCATTAAGCTTTAAGTGATTCATTGTTCCATAACCAAGCTGTGATGCCATTGGCTCTATTGGTAAGCTGGCAATTAATACTGTACTGTATTTTGTACACCAATTATTTTTATGACCAACAACCGAGGCCATGATTTGTGTCTAAAATTGAGGTCATCGAATTGTATGTAGGGGGGAGAACCCCCGCCCCCCCCCCGCGCCCCCCAGAGCATGACTAATCATGCGAGTGTAGGTTACAAAACCGTATCATTTCGGTGTTGTTTTAGGGCGCCATTGTGTCACATTCGCACTGACGCTGCGACAAGCAAGGCACTCAAGCGTAATCTCTAAGACACATTAGAAGTGCAGGACATGGACGTTATGGACTCCTAGACGAGGAACACGTTTCGACTTATGACCCCACGGATTAGAATTGCATCCGGTGGATTAGAATTTTAACCGGGGGGGGGGGGGGGTTAGAAATGTAAGCAAGGGATCGGAATTGTATAATGTATTGAAATAGTAACGATGGGGGGTTGGAATTAAAAACATGCGTTTGCAATTGTAACCAGGTAACCGGAAATGCAAGCAGGCGGCTTGGAATTGTAACCAGGTACTCGGAGTAGGTTACACCACAACGTAATCGACAGAGTTCTATGTAATCTAGTGGGCCACACAACAAAGTAATCGGTAGATTTCTAAGTGATCGAGTAGGCCACACAAGAAACAGCAGCACTCGATTACTGGACAGTCGACACTAAAAAAATATATTAATAAACAAGGATTCTCAATGAGTTTCACACATGACGTCAGCAATGTGTTCTTAAGGGAGTGAATAAATCAGACAACTCTTGGTCACTAACCCGTCAAAGTTTTGTTTCGTCTTAAACTCAAAAAAATATAAGTTCATGATAACTGTGATTCTAGCTCCAAACAAAATCCAATACCAACGCCAAAAGTAAATTGAACCTGATTGTCTACACTACGCTCTTCTTGTCTACACTACGCTCTTCTTGTCTACACTACGCTCTTCTTGTCTACTATACGCTCTTCTTAACAAAAAAATCACTTTTTTGGGGTGGAGGTTTGGGTTTGGGAGGGGGAAAAGCGTTTTTTTTTCTTCATTCTATCGATTACGATCGCGTACATTTCATAGCGCAATAAATTATATGCATTAACATAATCACTGGGTGAATAACCGTTATATTCGGTGCTAAGAATACACAAACACACACACACACGGGAAATGCAGACACTGGTTATTGAAAGGACGTAACAATTGGTTGAGGGGGGGGGGGCATAGTTTTAATAGGGCCTATTCGAACTGGTCGTTCTGTCATAAAGTCTAGTACAGTTCGTGTCGTCGACCTGACTGGGAACAAGTAAAAGACTTGTGTCGTCATTGCTGTACATTCTACTCGTCCAAGTTATTTGATAAACAATACAGTAATGAGATTATTGAACTTATGAAATAATTGTTTAAACAAACATTAACACGTGTATTTCACTAGCAACGTTAAAGCGTCAAGTGTGAGGGATCATCACTAGCAACGTTGAAGAGTCAAGTGTCAGTGATCATCACTAGCAACGTTGAAGAGTCAAGTGTGAGTGATCATCACTAGCAACGTTGAAGAGTCAAGTGTGAGTGATCATCACTAGCAACGTCAAAGAGTCAAGTGTCAGTGATCATCACTAGCAATGTTGAAGAGTCAAGTGTGAGTGATCATCACTAGCAACGTTGAAGAGTCAAGTGTGAGTGATCATCACTAGCAACGTTGAAGAGTCAAGTGTGAGTGATCATCACTAGCAACGTCAAAGAGTCAAGTGTCAGTGATCATCACTAGCAATGTTGAAGAGTCAAGTGTGAGTGATCATCACTAGCAATGTTGAAGAGTCAAGTGTGAGTGATCATCACTAGCAACGTTGATGAGTCAAGTGTCAGTGATCATCACTAGCAACGTTGAAGAGTCAAGTGTGAGTGATCATCACTAGAAACGTTAAAGAGTCAAGTGTGAGTGATCATCACTAACAACGTTAAAGAGTCAAGTATGAGTGATCATCACTAGC
Organism: Omphiscola glabra; assembly: GCA_964017045.1. Classification (NCBI taxonomy): domain Eukaryota; kingdom Metazoa; phylum Mollusca; class Gastropoda; family Lymnaeidae; genus Omphiscola; species Omphiscola glabra. Next base: position 5,607,274 of record OZ024803.1, on the reverse strand, counting down.
AACGTTAAAGAGTCAAGTATGAGTGATCATCACTAACAACGTTAAAGCGTCAAGTATGAGTGATCATCACTAGCAACGTTAAAGAGTCAAGTATGAGTGATCATCACTAACAACGTTGAAGAGTCAAGTGTCAGTGATCATCACTAACAACGTTAAAGAGTCAAGTATGAGTGATCATCACTAACAACGTTAAAGAGTCAAGTGTCAGTGATCACCTCAACAAGACAAAGAATCCTAAGCGATATCGAGGACGGGTTTCTCAACACCATAAACTTCACTCACCAAAGGTGGACCTGTACCAAATGATTGTTGATTTGTTTTTTTAAAACAACAACACCAAGGCGGCATAGGCGGCACATGCGGCACATGCTGCTTTTAGAGATTATTAAATAAAAATAGAGTACGTGAAGAACTACTGCTGCGGAAAAACTCTTTTTCAATTTTAGGAATGTTTCACAAAGTAACAAGATGTGATAAAAGTGGATTCAACTAAGGAAAGGTGTCTCTCTGAAGTTGGATAAATTTTTCATCTAATTTCTTGGCTCGTGTCTGTGTTCCGTGTCATCTCAACTATGGTAAGTTTATGCTTTTAAAAAAAAACAAAAAAACGTTAATGTCTTGCAGGTTAAAAAACGACATTTTTTAACACTTACAACCCCTTTTTCCTCAACATATAGCTACAACTTTGCCCACCTAGAGAACACACAATACTCCAATACCGCGATTGCCGGTTATTTTAACGGCAACTCCGCTCAATGGGTATACAAATATTACAACAAGACTGGAAAGGCTGTAGAAAAACTCTAACTCTACAAACCTATTCACTGTACTGACCAAAGAGTCGACATCCACGCTTCTCCAAAGAGTTAATATCACACTCGGCAGACCTGACCTAAACCTCCTCTCTTGAGACTACCACACTCGGCAGACCTGACCTAAACCTCCTCTATTCAGACTATTGCACTAAGCAGATCTGACCTAAACCTCCTCTCTTGAGGCTACCACACTCGACAGACCTGACCTAAACCTCCTCTATTCATACTACCACACTCAGCAGATCTGACCTAAACCTCCTCTATTCAGACTACCACACTCAGCAGATCTGACCTAAACCTCCTCTCTTGAGACTACCACACTCGGCAGACCTGACCTAAACCTCCTCTCTTGAGGCTACCACACTCAGCAGACCTGACCTAAACCTCCTCTATTGAGGCTACCACACTCAGCAGATCTGACCTAAACCTCCTCTATTCAGACTACCACACTAAGCAGATCTGACCTAAACCTCCACTCTTGAGACTACCACACTCAGCAGATCTGACCTAAACCTCCACTCTTGAGACTTACTAGTGTTAGGTGCTGGAAGGTATAGGTAGCGATAAAAAGTCATTCTGTGGTCACTAAAAACATCGAATCATGGACGTCATTGGTAGACATCACAGACACAGTCTAACGTCACTAGCAACACGAGATCAAAAGAATTTGAATCGACACGCTGGACTTTCAAGAAAGCAAACTGAGATTGATAGCAGATAAATCAAGAATAAATGAACTACTTAGTGGTATCACCCACAACAACAACACAACAAAAGTCTGCGTACAATAACCGAAGCCATAGTAGAAGCAGTATCCCATGAGGTTATATCCCATGAGGTTGTATCCCACGAGGTTCTTTCCCATGAGGTTGTATCTCATGAAGTTTTAAATAAAAACAGGTATAATATTAGCTTACAAATTTCTTTCTGAAGTCACCACTGCTTGACTCTAGCGCCCCCCTCCCCCCCCCGTGGAAAGTCAAGTGCCCCCCCCCCCCCCGGAGCAAAATAGGGACAACAATATAAAGATTATACTTTCTCTTTTTCAAACATTTTTTTTTAAAAGAATAGTTTCTGGTGCCTTTAACCGATTACAATTAGTGGAATCTGTAAAAAAAAAATCGATAGGTTAGATATATTTTTATGATCCGTATATAAAGCCAAGCTTGTTATAAAAGGCTTACAGTATTCGAATACTAATATCGTACTGTCCGCTCCAGATTATTAGCCGATGTCTAACTTCCTGTAGTTCGCGTAATATATCATTTATTTTTTGAAAATTCACAAGTTTAAAGATTTTAATAACACTGTATTTAATTACATTTACATCAATAAAAAGGTATATAATATTAATAAGTTCTTGCTAAGTCTCAATCATGCGCAATCTATTTTCAAATAACATTTCATCATAAAAGCATTACTTTTAAAGTGAAGGTATGAGCTAATTATAAATTGTATGATGGCATTAGTCTTTAAAAAAAGTAAATTTAACCGATTCCATGTGCGTTGAGTTGTATAAAATGGAAACTTAAAAAAAAAGAGACATTTATTTTCAATTAAGAATTTAACTGACGCATACAAAAAGTGCAAATTTCATCAATTATTATATCAAAAGCGTTTGTGTTTTCATTTAGTGTGCCACTTTTGTAACAATGTTTAACAGATGTTAAAAAATACATAGCCTATATTTATTATGAACCACATATTTGCACTAATTTTCTTTTTTTTATAATTTTTTTTTTCCAAAATGCGAATCTATCAGAAAGCTAAAAGAAGAGAAAAATAAATGCTGTTTTTTGTGAACAAGCATTTCGATTGTAATTTCTATTAAAAAAATTTGTTGGTACTTGTAACAACAACATTACTTGTGATGCTGATGTTACATTTCCTCTATTGAATTTATGTTATCGTCTGATATACTTGACAATTGTAGACATAGTTTCTTTAGGGCATTTCTGACACCATTTTAATCGCCCTGCTGCTGATTTTTTGCACAATTGAATATAAAGAAAAAGTGACACCTCGTCGGACCACCCATCCGACCTATTTCGAAGGGGCGTATCTACTGTGTTTGGCGTGAGAGGGCAAGATTCATTTTTACCCTCCTTCCCTACCCCCCTCAAACTCTGAAACTGATTATTTTCAACTATTAAATACCATCCAATTCTCCCCCACACCAACTTGTCTGGCGTCTGGGGCATATACCGCTTCTGACCACTAGCAAATGACAAAGTCGTGGCCCCCCGAAAATTATAAATCCCCCCCGGGGAAAAAATGTCCGAAAGAAACACTCCGCTTGCCTCCGTAAGAGCGTCGTATGCACTTTTATTGTGCACATTAATCTTTGAAGAGAAAACCTAATTATTATGGAACGATTCATCTAACGACAAGAGGTGAAGAAAAGTTTCATAACAAAAATAGTTTATTTCATAAATATCTTTGCTACAGCCCAAGAGATGCATGGCGCGTTAATTAATCATAGTTAGAATCCTAAATGGAAATAGAATCGATGAATCTCATACCTGGTATCAGATGTACGCTAAAATCCAACAATTCATGACATGCATCTCCACGACATTACGGCCCAATGCCCCCACGTCACCATGGTCCCATCCACATGACCCCACCCCCATGGTGTCATCCACCATGCTCCCATCCACCATGGCCCCCATGGCCACATCAACCATGGCCCCATCAATCAGGGCCCCATCCACCATGGCCCCATGGCCCCATCAGTCATGGCCCCATCCATCATGGCCCCATCAACCATGGCCCCATCCACCATGGCCCCATCAGTCATTGCCCCATCCACCATGGCCCCATCAACCATGGCCCCATCCACCATGGCCCCATCAACCATGGCCCCATCAACCATGGCCCCATCCACCATGGCCCCATCCACCCTGGCCCCATCCACCATGCACCCATCCACCATGCTCCCATCCACCATGGCCCCCATGGCCACATCAACCATGGCCCCATCCACCATGGCCCCATCAATCAGGGCCCCATCCACCATGGCCCCATGGCCCCATCAGTCATGGCCCCATCCATCATGGCCCCATCAACCATGGCCCCATCCACCATGGCCCCATCAATCATTGCCCCATCCACCATGGCCCCATCCACCATGCCCCCACCCACCATGCCCCCATCCTCCGTGACCCCATCCCCCCTGCTCAAATCCCACTTCCACAAACCCTCCCTCCCCTCCCCCCCCCCCCCCCCCCAGTTTCCACATCTGATGCGATCATGGAATACTCGGAAATAGCCATGAAATAAAAAGAGATTTGAAAAGGCCCATTACGACCTTAAGTCACGAGTCATGTTCCATTAGCACAAGTCAACAATGACGAGGGCGATAAGTGGTTCTCAAACTATACCCTCTAAGTAACAAATTAAGACGGGGGCCCTGTATGTATAATAAGGCCTAACCTACGGACAATGCCAATCAAGTCAGGCTTGGCTCAAATGGGCTGAGAAAAGAACGAAAAACCAGGGGTCCCCGGGGGCATCATGGTCCCCTAGGGGTACATAAAAAAGGTCCACTAATTGTACAACAAATAACATAGTATCCCCCAGTAGTATTTTAAGAAAGTAGACACGCACAATACTTTTTTGTGTAGTACTTACTTGAATCCACTTACATAATCCACTGACATAATCCCCTTACATAATCCACTTAAATTTTCATTGCTTTTAAGTTCATAAAAATGTATCCCGAAAGAGGTGTGACTTTTGAAAGGCTGTGGCGATGTTTTTTTTTAAATTTCCAAACATGTTCCCAAACACAGTCAACAATGGTGAGTGGAAAATTCAATGTACGATTCAATAATAACGTCATGGGAATTTTCGCGTCTTCACGTATGTGTCGAGTTAAACCATCACGGGCATCATAACGTTGACATACTTAACAGTGACACACATGACTGTGACACACATGACGGTGACACACATAACTGTGACACAAATAAATGTGAAACACGTAACAGTGAAATAACAAGACAGTGACACACATGCCGGGGACACACATAACAGTGACACACATCACTTGCACGCAAATTGATCTTGCAACGGCCGGGATGTGGGGTGTTGGGAAGGGGTTCCGGGAATCCAATTCTGGGGCCATCGGTTTGTTCCGGGTGTCTCCGTAACTCCTAGGCGAGGAATCGGTCCACGAGGTTTGTGGCACGAGGGGATATGATAGATTGATGACGTAACAAGTGCGTTATTGATGAGTTTCCAACGATACGTGTAATTGTTGGCGCAAATTGAAAAGCATGAGATGTTTCTATTTTCAAAAGTGCATCTGTGAAATGATTGTCCAGCTCAATGAGGCTCGGCAAGCGGCTCATTATCATTTATTATTTATTGCCGTTCTGAGACTTTTGGCAAAATTTCATTAAGCCAATAAAAAAATGAATTAAAAATAAATAAATACATATTTGTTTAAAAATGAATTATAAAGTTATCGACGTCATGACGAATGCATAGTGGGGTACTTCGTCGTTATTCTGCGACTCGTTGTGTAGATTCTGCGCAGGATTTTGTGTGTATATATATATAAATATACATTAATATTAAAAATATAACATATTTCAGCTTCGTCTACATTCAAGTCGAATCCTTTTGTTACATAGAGTGCTCGTCTACACTTCGGCAAAGTATTTCTTTGCGTAATACATTTTAAAAAATTTTAAATTATTTTCTCATTTCTAGTCCGTTTTAATTCGTCTGTAATTGAGAGTCGGTTTTAAAAACAAAAATATCTTGTGCTCGTTCAACATTCACAATCGATCTAAAATTTGATTTAACATTACAGACGCCCCTCCCCCCCTCTCGTGTTTCAACGATGGGTCCCAGTTGCTAATCAGGTGACTGACTGTATTGACCCAGCAGTTAGGTTGGGGTTAGTACCTGGGCCACAGTGGTAGTTATGTGGAAAAACCATACATCCGTGAACAGGGCCGGCCTTAGGCCACTGCAACCTATTCGGCCGCAGTGGGCCCCGCACTTTCATAGGCCCCGCGCTAATTTATTTTCTAATACAAAATCTTAATTTTCACTTATTATCCTCATCCCTACCCAGACTGGGCCCCGCGCAATCCGTTTCGCATAGGGCCCCGCAATTGTTAGGGCCGGCCCTGTCCGCGAACATCTAAATTTGAGCTTACCGATTTAAATAAGAAAGTCAGTTGAAGTTCTTTCGAAAGGCCTCTCTGCTTTCTGTCAGTCATAACAGAATGAATCCATGCGGTGCAACAGGTTGGGAACCACTGCTGAAAAGGGGAGGTCAGTAGTGTCACCTGTCTGCAGTAGTGTCACCTGTCGGCAGTATTGTCACCTGTCGGTAGTAGTGTCACCTGTCGGCAGTATTGTCACCTGTCGGCAGTAGTGTCACCTGTCGGCAGTGGTGTCATCTGTCGGCAGTAGTGTCATCAATACGTTAGGAACTTCAAGCATTACCGGGACTAAGCATTACCGGGACTAAGCATTACCGGGACTAAGCATTACCGGGACTAAGCATTACCGGGACTAAGCATTACCGGGACTAAGCATTACCGGGACTAAGCATTACCGGGACTAAGCATGTCTCTGTTTTATTTATTTTTTATTATTTATATTTAATTTAAATTTTTATGTAACTTTTTTCGGGTGGGGGGTGGACGTGGTGGTTGGGTCATCAGTGGTTCTTAAGCTGTTTGAAAACATCGGTATTATTCCATGCCCGGCGTCTTCACATACATAAATGAATAAATAAACCACACAAAGAGCTGCAACCAGAGAAGATAAATCTATCGTCTCTTGTAGACGGAAAGATGCCATACATACAAACCTTCAAAGACATTAGCTGTGAAACCCGGACATACTTTTCGCTCCTTGCTTTAAAATGGAGCACTTCTCGGGCCGCAAATGAACTCGTGGCCCTTTGTTTCCGAACTTTACAGCAACTGTTTTATAACCACTTAGCTTCTTAATGTGAGACTCGCTTAGGCGATGTCAGATCCACTGAATGAGATCATCACCCCAGTGTCAGAATCACAGAGACTGAGACTCGCTGAAGCCATTCATCACACCGATGTGACAATCGCTGAACCAGGTCACATCTTAAATGGGAGACCCGCTCAAGCTGGTCATCTCTCCTAATATGAGAATCACTGAATCATATCCTTGTCTCCAATGTGAGAGCATTTGAACCAGGTACTCTACTTTCCAACGTCAGACTCGTTGAAGCAGATCACGTCTCCAATGTGAGAACCACTGAAGCGTATCATCTATCACGTGTCACACGAGTATCAACCGCTGGAACGCACTTCCGGTTTGACATTTTCCGTCCTTTTCCGAGGATCACCTGAGGGCCCCAAAGCCTCTGGCTCTGAACACATGACCAACATCTCGTCGTCACCGTCACTTCCGTTTCCTTCCTCTACGGCTCTCATTTCATTCGTCGTTCATTCTCTCTCAATAATACACCCACGTATGCATGGGCGTAACCAGAAGGAAAAAAATCACATCAGAGGTGCGCCAAAAAAGAGACGGTTATATCAAGGAAATACCCCATAGCGGAAAGTGTACTGGATTCTCCAACTTGATCCGCTCTTGCATCAGTCCATACATTTTATTATAAAGGACGGCGTTAATAATCGTGTTACAAAAAGGCTCAATAAAATACATACTCTTATTGCCATGCAGAAACTTTCAAATTGATAAGCACATTCATTTGCGTATATATATCTAAATGTCTGCTTCTTTAGAAAAAGAAAAAAAAAACAACTCGATGGATCTGCCTCTGAACGCACGTGCCTAAAAACCTCATCGCGAATCCGCCCTTGTATCTTTTCGTTGTTCCATCTCCGCTCCCTTCCCCTCTGTTATTAGTCTAACCGCCTCTGAGCACACCACAAGACCAACTTCCTAGGGTCTCGTCTGTCCATCCACGTTTAATCTCGTTTGATCGCCGCTCTGTCAACACATTTGACCGCAGCTCTTTCTCCCCACGCCCCCCCCCCACGGCTGCCTCACTTTCTCTCTTTTGGTCAGCCCCACTCCCCTTGCTGCCCAGCCGTCCCCATCTTGTTTATCTGCATACCCTTGCAATAAATTAAGCTCCACCCCCTCCGCAATGCCACTCCTAATGCCGTTCACCAAATCAACCTTCCATTATTTTCCTCGGACCTACTGCAGGCTCTTCTTTCATTCCACGTGTCTCATATATTACTCTATGCTCTACTCGCAATCTATTTGCATATCAAAGCACTAATTAAATAGTTTTTTTAAAATATATATATATTTTTTTCCGAATTCGCAAAAAATCATTCTGCATACCAATTCTCCTTTACATATTACTGGTATTTTTAAAATTCCTTTTGTACATTATACCATTCCTTCACAACTACATCTTCCTTTTTTTTTCTTAATTTTTTTATTTAATACAATCTTTTCCCCCTTCTTCCTTACCTTACAAATAGTCCGAAAAGACTTTTTTCTGTTAATTTTTTATCTTCTCTCTTCCTTTACAAATAGTAACCATATTCTCTCAACCTTCTCTTCTGTTCCAAATATTATCTTTATTCTCTACCATTGTCTTCCTTTACAAATAGTAACCATATTCTCTCAACCTTCTCTTCTGTTCCAAATATTATCTTTATTCTCTACCATTGTCTTCCTTTACAAATAATAACCATATTCTCTCAACCTTCTCTTCTGTTCCAAATATTATCTTTATTCTCTACCATTGTCTTCCTTTACAAATAGTAACCATATTCTCTCAACCTTCTCTCTTTTGCAAATATTATCTATATTCTCTAACCCTTCTCTTCTATTTCAAATATCATCTATTTTCTCTTCAACCTTTTACAAATATTTTCACTTTTCCGACGCACCCCACCCTCGGGGCCGTTTCTTCTGTCTTTGGAGACCCCATCCCACCCTCACCAAAAGTGCTGGATATCTCCAGATAACACCATCTTGAGACTGGATGCTATTCTTTAGACCCTGACCATCAAGATATTGGGGGAAGATTGGACGCTATTCTTTAGACCCTGACCATCAAGACATTGTGGGGAGATTGGACGCTATTCTTTAGCCCTGATCATCAAGACATTGGGGGAAGATTGGACGCTATTCTTTAGACCCCGACCATCAAGACACTGGGGAAGATTGGACGCTATTCTTTAGACCCTGACCATCAAGACTTTGGGGAAGATTGGACGCTATTCTTTAGACCCTGACCATCAAGACATTTGGGGAAGATTGGACGCTATCCTTTAGACCCTGACCATCAAGACATTGGGGAAGATTGGACGCTATTCTTTAGACCCTGACCATCAAGACATTGGGGAAGATTTGACGCTATTCTTTAGACCCTGACCATCAAGACTTTGGGGAAGATTGGACGCTATTCTTTAGAACCTGACCATCAAGACATTGGGGAAGATTGGGCCCTATTCTTAAGACCCTGACCATCAAGACATTGAGGGAAGATTGGACGCTATTCTTTAGACCCTGACCATCAAGACTTTGGGGAAGATTGGACGCTATTCTTTAGACCCTGACCATCAAGACATTTGAGGAAACAAATTTTAAAAAATGAAAGGAAAGCTATTTGTTTTTTGTAAACTTGAAAATATTATAAAAGTGGGATCTTGTTTGACACTGCAGCTGGAGAGAGTAAACACAGGAGCCTTCTCCACGTCTGCTCACTTCGGACATATAGGCTTGTTGACGATGAAGATCACTTTATGTTCTATGACACGACCTGTGTCTTTCTACTGGTGATGCATAACAATATAAAAAATGGTGTTGTTATATGTAAACGTGTAGAAGTTAGCGGGTATTGGGGAAACATTTTGTTTTTCGACTACTGTTGCAACAATCGGGTCTTACGGTTACAAAGCCAGAACTGCGCAGTTGCCTCGACTTGGCTTTTAGTAACCACTATAACAGTCCCACGGTTGCGGCCCCGAGACTAGTGTCTAATGATTAAGGTCCCACGAATAAAGTCCCACCATTTGATCACGAGATTTTGGTCCATTCCACGATTACGCGGTGAACCATGATTACTGTCTCATGAATACGGTTCCACGATTAAGTTCACATGATTACGACTCTGCAGCTGCAGCTCTGTATGCGCGTACCTGGTTTTTATGAGATTAGATGAACCAATCAGTGGGAGATTAGAAAAAAAATCCAATGAAAATACCTTACGCTCAGTGATCTGCCATCTATAATTCAGGTGAACATGAAAGCGGAAACGATTGGGACACCACACTGAGGCCGGTGTGATCATCTTAGCGCCACCATACAAGGATTGGTGTCATCATATTAGCGCCACCACACAGTTGTCGGTGTCATCATATTAGTGGCTATACACAGATGCCGGTGTCATCACATTAGCAATACGTCCATACGGAGTTACCCTCCTTTAGTTATTCAGTCAATCAATTTATTGAACCCGATGCAGTATGATGGTGTAAGGTTGTAGCCGATGCATAGTGACGGTGTAAGGTTGTAGCCGATGCAGATTGATGGTGTAAGGTTGTAGCTGAGTGATGGTGTAAGGTTGTAGCCGATGCAGAGTGATGGTGTAAGGTTGTAGCCGATGCAGAGTGATGGTGTAAGGTTGTAGCCGATGCAGAGTGATGGTGTAAGGTTGTAGCCGATGCAGAATGCTGGTGTAAGGTTGTGGCCGATGCGTAGTAATGGCGTAATGTTGTAATGGGCACTTGACACCAAACAACCTTTTACCAGTCTTATCATTACCATTCGCGTTACCGGCACATTTTTAAAAAAAATTATGCAAGAAGCATAAGAACGGTTGGGGTGGTAAAGGAGTTTCTAATTCTCCTGTAAACTTTTGATATGGAATATGCGATGGCTTTGTGTGTCACTGTTATGTTGTCTTCGATCGGTCATCTGATTATATCAAAGTGATTTTCACATTTTTTTCAACTTGAATATTTCATTAAATAACACAAAGTTGTTGCTTAATCCACTAGCGTTGGAAGGAGGGGAGGGGGAGAGGGAGGCGATCCGTCCCCAGATGGCACTTTTTCTATATTATTGAGTGGTGGCATCATCTGCCAACTGCAGATGAGTGGTGGCATCATCTGCCAACTGCATAGTTTTTACTTTGGCGAGGCGGGTTGGTGGGGTGGCAACATTCTTGACACACCCTGATGGGCACTAATCCTAGCTGCGTGACTGGTAAAGAACCTATATGCAAGGGTCATTCATGAGCATTCAAAATTTCGAGAGTTTGAAGTACCTTACGGATAGAAGGAGCCTTCTATTAAACCCGTAATGTCCCAAATTATTTTGTTTCAATTTTTTTTGTTTTAGTTGTAAACTTATTGGCATTTGGAGTCTCCGGAACAGAAAAAAACTATGTAACAATGTTACGTTTTGTTTACTTATGTAGATACAGCCTGTCTTCTAGATAGGACACTGGGTTGATTTGATTTTACAGAAGCTGTATGTACAGTATGAGAACCTATACATTTATTGTTCATAATTATGACCTTACAAGAAAGAACCATACATAACAAGAATCATAGTCCAAATGCCAACACTACGGCTTATGATATGGCTGAAAGCAAGTACGGCAAAGTGTTGTATTGCACTTGCTGCAATATGGTTTGGGCTTGCTTTTTGCATCCTTCACGCTGACAGCGACACCATTTATCCCTCTTCATAAAAAAAATGACCGCCCGTCGTGTCGCACCATGTCAGTTCCTGATGTTAGACTGGGCACCCTGGGTCTTCCTGCATATTTGCGTTGGATAGTGATATTCAAATGAACTGTAAAAATTGCTCGTCTGCAATCCTTAAGTGATATGGCATTTCCCCCATGGATGCTTTTGTGCAGAATCCAAGCATTCACTATTGCCATGTCAATTCTTCGAATAAACAGGGGCCAGTACCATTTCTTTCCGCGTATAGAACCACAGTATTTTGAAACAAGCCAGTCATGATGGTCAACACCGCCCATGTACGCATTGTAATTAGATATCAAGCCAGTTATGATGGTCAACACCGCCCATGTACGCATTGTAATTAGATATCAAGCCAGTTATGATGGTCAACACCGCCCATGTACGCATGGTAATTAGATATCAAGCCAGTCATGATGGTCAACACCGCCCATGTAAGCATGGTAATTAGATATCAAGCCAGTTATGGTGGTCAACACCGCCCATTTACGCATGGTAATTAGATATCAAGCCAGTTATGATGGTCAACACCGCCCATGTAAGCATGGTAATTAGATATCAAGCCAGTCATGATGGTCAACACCGCCCATGTACGCATGGTAATTAGATATCAAGCCAGTTATGATGGTCAACACCGCCCATGTACGCATGGTAATAAGATATCAAGCCAGTTATGATGGTCAACACCGCCCATGTACGCATGGTAATTAGATATCAAGCCAGTCATGATGGTCGACACCGCCCATGTACGCATGGTAATTAGATATCAAGCCAGTCATGATGGTCAACACCGCCCATGTAAGCATGGTAATTAGATATCAAGCCAGTCATAATGGTCGACACCGCCCATGTACGCATGGTAATTAGATATCAAGCCAGTTATGGTGGTCAACACCGCCCATTTACGCATGGTAATTAGATATCAAGCCAGTCATGATGGTCAACACCGCCCATGTACGCATGGTAATTAGATATCAAGCCAGTCATGATGGTCGACACCGCCCATGTACGCATTGTAATTAGATATCAAGCCAGTTATGATGGTCAACACCGCCCATGTACGCATGGTAATTAGATATCAAGCCAGTTATGATGGTCAACACCGCCCATGTACGCATGGTAATTAGATATCAAGCCAGTTATGATGGTCAACACCGCCCATGTACGCATGGTAATTAGATATCAAGCCAGTTATGATGGTCAACACCGCCCATGTACGCATGGTAATTAGATATCAAGCCAGTTATGATGGTCAACACCGCCCATGTACGCATGGTAATTAGATATCAAGCCAGTTATGATGGTCGACACCGCCCATGTACGCATGGTAATTAGATATCAAGCCAGTCATGATGGTCAACACCGCCCATGTACGCATGGTAATTAGATATCAAGTTAGGCATTTTGATTGTGCTTCTTTCCTTCTGGCCGTTTACACGTCGCTTGACATTATGAAGCGCCTCGAGACAGTCATGGTTAGTGGCAACTGTTACAATATTTTTGTCCTGCTACCGCACTCAGGAGAAGTACCCCCGATGTTCTGTCGTAGACGTACTCGCTGGCACCACGATCTGATTTCGTCATCTCTTTTGATGACTTCCTTGGACATGTTCTATTGATCCTGTTTTCTCTAATGGTAGCGGTTGCTCGAAATCCTGAATCTGCCAGTTGAGAGAGTAGATCCATGTTTATCAAGAAGTTATCGAAATACACAGAGTACAGCTGCTTGGATCATCAATATGTTGTACAGCATCCAATGACGAGAACCTAGTGGCATATCTTTTGCATTTCTTTCCTTTCCACAATACAATGAGACGGTGTAACAGTATCCTTCGCTAGAGCCTATGGCCCAATATCTGATGGGCTTTCCCTTTACAAATTATTTCAGGCTGTTTCTCCCATAATATGTCACGATCATGTAATCGGTGGCCTGTCCATTCAGAGCAGATGTCTTTGGGAAGGTTGGATTCTTCTGCTATATCCAGGACGGCGCAAGAAACAGGCATTTCTATGAGAGGGTATGCTAAAATAGATTAGTATGACTTTTGTTCCTTTTTGCTGATTCATTTATTCATATTGGTATGATTTTATTAATTTTCTTTCAATGAAGGGACATTTTGTAAACGTGTTGATGGTTGATTCTCTTCCGGTTCATCGTCATCCCCCTCATTTTCAAACAATATGTCGTCTTCCATTTCTTCCCCAACCATTTCAACTTCTAGCTCTCCATTAACATCAGCAACAGTTACATTTCATGCATAGGTAACGTCCTCACCCCCATTCGTCTTTGTCTGACAAATGTAGTGGTATTTAGCGGCACAAAACAGAAAGTAGCTTCCGATTATTCTTCCTCGCACTCTTCCAGAAGCTGTGACACTTCTTCCAGGGTGATACACTTCTTGGCATTTCTCACTACGCAAAAAATATAAATAAGGTGCACTTTAGATATATGCACTATATGCATGACATCATCCCAATGTCCTATTCAAGGGACAGTGCGAAATGTAGCAACATAAGGTCTATGTAAGTGTGATTAGAGTACAAGTTAGCAATACAGACATGTCCTAGTAAACTAGCACAACATGTCCTGACTCGCCGTCGCATGTAGGAAACGTCAGAAGCTGCCTCAAAAGACACAAAGCACAACCTGGTGTCCCCACTCTACATGGCACATGGCCGCCTTCGCTGAAGTGTTGTGACACACACCCTCAAGTCTGCTGTGAATGTAACCCGGATCACATGGTTGCTTCGGTGCGACAGATATATCCATATACGTAGCTGTCCTACAAATAGGACACTGATAGATAACGGGTTAAGCTGTGTGTAGTTCATCAGGACTGGCAACAAAAGACTTAAAGTTAACAGGACGAAAATCGCATGCTTCATAAGAGTAACAAAAAAATAAATGCATCAGCAAAACTAAGAGTACTTACAAAGATTTCAATGTTAAGCTCTTGCTGAATGGCTGAAGAAACCCCTTTAACATTATGCTTTAACCAATCAAACCTTGTCTAGTAACAGTGCGCGTTTTCCCCTTAATCGCTTCCGCTCTGTCGTTTAGAAAGTAGTTATCATCAGCTCAGCGGGATTTCCCTAAAACTCCACCACTAAACAAGCTTTGGACATTAAAAAAAATGAATTCCATCTACGCGGGGCTCACTGGTTCAAACCCAACTGTTGTTGTTTCTAGTGGCCATAGAGTTTTATTAACTTGAACCAATGGCGCTCACAATTTTTTTCTGAGGCGCCCAGTCTTGGCGAGCGGGAAAACGCGAACTCCACCAACTCACATGGTGATCACACAGTGAAAGACGACAAGGATTAAAGAGCAGATTTGGGCTGCGTGGTTTAAATGGGCTCCGTTGGATCAATGGGCTCCGCGAGGTCAATGGGCTCCGTGAGGTCAATGGGCTTCATGAGGTCAATGTGCACCGTGATGTCAATGGGCTCCATGAAGTCAATATGCACCGTTATGTCAATGTGCACCGTGAGGTTAATGGGCTCAGTGAGTTCAATGTGAACCGTGACGTCAAAGTGCACCGTGATTTCAATGGCACGGTTAGGTCAATATGCAGTGTGAGGTCAATGTGCACAGTGATGTCAATGTGCTCCGTGGTATCAAAGTGCACCGCGAGGTCAATGTGTACCATGATGTCAATGTGCACCGTGAGGTCAATGTGCTCCATCGAGTCAATGTGCACCGTGAGGTTAATGTGCACTGTGAGGTCAATGTGCACTGTGAGTCAATGTGTACCATGAGGTCAATGTGCACCGTGAGGACAAGGTGCATCGTGAGGGCAGTGTGTACCGCGAGGTCAGTGTGCACCATGAGGTCAATGTGTTCCATCGAGTCAATGTGCACCGTGAGGTTAATATGCTCCATGGGGTCAAAGTGCACCGTGAGGTCAATGTGGACCGTGAGGTGAATGTGCACTGTGAGGTCAAGTTGCACCGTGAGGTCAATGTGCACCGTGAGGTGAATGTGCAATGTGAGGTCAAGTTGCACCGTGAGGTAAATGTGCACCGTGAGGTCAATGTGCACCGTGAGGTCAATGTGCTCAGTTGGGTCAATGGGCTCTGTGAAAGGCTTCGTGGGGTCAAAGTTTTAAAAAAACACCTTTGTCCTGAATGACTTTTTTGGGTGTGGGAGGTGGTTTGCATGGGTATACATCGATGTTATCGCTGGATTTGTCTTTCCAGACACTAGATAAGAAGAGACGAGTTAAGCAACACCTGCACAGTCAGAGGTGAGGTTTTTTATGTCTAGAAAATGTCAATTCAGGCATGTTTGAGAAAGTGGAGGCAAAATGAGATGAAAATTAGACAGATAACTTAGAGAGAATTTATGGCATGAGGTAAGTACCTTTGGATATCAAATGCGTGGATTGTATCACATAAAGGTACATCATTGAGGATAAGACGGGATAAGTCAGATAGCGTCACAATGCTAGAAATTTTAGTAGACTTACTATAGCCAGACAAGGCTCAAAGCTGGACAATTTAAGAGATATTAGGGATATATGGGATGTGAGGGATACATGGAATAGTTGTGGAGTCAGTGAAAGAGGGAACAGACAGCAGACAGCAAAGTAGCAAGGAGCTCAGTTCGAGGCAGACGACCGAGAGAACGAAGTCCGGACAAGAGAATTGTTAGTTATAAGGAAAGTAGACTCACAAGACAGATAGGAGAGTCGAGGGCTGGTCTGTCAGTGCTGGTTGAAAGTGTTCGAACGATTCGCAGAACCCAGTAAGATACATAAGGAAACAGCTTGAGACGAGCATCGTGTTGATTGCCACATGCTGATTGTCGTAGTAGCCCAGTGCTGTAGACAAGCAGTAGACACACACACTCGAAGTAGCTCAGTGCTGTAGACAAGCAGTAGACACACATACGCGAAGTAGCCCAGTGCTGTAGACAAGCAGTAGACACACATGCGCGAAGTAGCCCAGTGCTGTAGACAAGCAGTAGACACACACACGCGAAGTAGCCCAGTGCTGTAGACAAGCTGTAGACACACATACGCGAAGTAGCCCAGTGCTATAGACAAGCTGTAGACACATACGCTCGAAGTAGCTCAGTGCTGTAGACAAACTGTAGACACACACGCTCGAAGTAGCTCAGTGCAGTAGACAAGCAGTAGACATACACACGCTCGAAGTAGCTCAGTGCTGTAGACAAGCAGTAGACATACACACCATCGCAAATTAGGCTCATTGCTGTAGACAAGCTGTAGACACACATACGCGAAGTAGCCCAGTGCTGTAGACAAGCTGTAGACACACACGCTCGAAGTAGCTCAGTGCTGTAGACAAACTGTAGACACACACGCGCGAAGTAGCTCAGTGCTGTAGACAAACTGTAGACACACACGCGCAAAGTAGCTCAGTGCTGTAGACAAGCTGGAGACACACGCGCGAAGTAGCCCAGTGCTGTAGACACACACACGCAAAGTAGCCCAGTGCTGTAGACAAGCTGTAGACACACACACACACGCGAAGTAGCCCAGTGCTGTAGACAAGCTGTAGACACACACACGCAAAGGAGATGACCGTAGTGATACCCAAATCGGAAGCATTAAACAAACATATCCTCTGTACGAATGAAGTCATAGGATTCTTTAAACAAACGAATGGCTCAACAGTGGGAACCAATTCGGTGAAAAAAGTTTAACTCTCTGTAATGGTAAATGTATGAGAGCATTGATAACCATACGTCGATTTCATTCGAGTTTTGTTAGCGATCCTTTCACTAGAAGGCAAAAAGTACTGTGTTATCACAAAAATATTGGCCGTATTTTAACGTTCCGAGTGCCCGATTTAATCCTTATAGTGCCCATTTTAACGATGTTTGTGCCACATTTAACGCTGTAGGTGCCACATTTAACGCTATTTATGCCATATTTAACGTTGTCGGTGCCAGGGGCAAAGCTCCTAGTGGGTTCCTACACCATCGTTAAAGGGAATTGGGTAAAGCATGCAAATCTCATTTGCTATTATCTCTCCATGTTCACGTCCCGTTTCTCTCGGTCGCCAGTCCGTCTCTCTTTCCCCCCTCTCACTCTCTCTCTCAGTCGCCCATCCGTCTCCATCTCTCTTTCTCTCTCTCCCAGTCGCCCATCCGTCTCTCTCTTTTAGTCGCCCATCCGTCTCTCTCTCTCTATCAGTCGCCCGTCCGTCTCTCTCTCTATCAGTCGCCCGTCCGTCTCTCTCTCTCTATCAGTCGCCCGTCCGTCTCTCTCTCTCTCTCCATCTCTCAGTAGCCCATCCGTCTCTCTCTCTCCATCAGTCGCCCGTCCGTCTCTCTCCCTCTATTTTCCAGTTGAATTCTTACGAATAATGGAAACAATATCAAGTTATTGAAAGGTCGCCCCGCGTCGCCACTTTGGTAATACAAAAATTATCCTAGGACACTGGGTCCTTAACTTCATATCCAGGGATTACTTAGGGGTGGTGGTGCATTTCAAGTAGAATATGGGACTTTGAATTTTTCAACACTTTAAAACCGTTGTGTGAGTTGACCTTGCCTCGTGTTGGCATTGCTGTGTGTAATTTACAAAGATATCCATAGAACTCCTAAGAAAGTATAGGTTCTCATATGATGGTTCTTCTTTTTCTTCTATATATTAAGGGCCCACGATCAATTTATTGATCATTATGGCTCCTATGAATGTAGATGGGATTTGCAATGTCTCTGTGCCTGGTGTTGATGAGGATATTGCACTGGTTACAAGAGTAACTGTTTGAGGGTATCATGCACTAGGGGTTGGAAGGCCTGAGGCAATAGACGCAAATGAGTCAAGCAGTGTTTCTTTCAGAAATTTTCCCCCGAGGGGGCACTTTTGACGTTTGGGGGGGCAGTGCCAGTTTTTCAGTTGCCAGAGGCGTAGCTAAGGGGTGGCAGATGGGACATATGTCCCCGGGCGCTAGACTAGCGGGGGCATCTAATGGGCTATAGTGTTAATGGATGAAAATAATAGGTTTCATAGTTTAGCGGGGGGGGGGGGTGTAAAAATGAATCTTGTCCCTGACGTAGAAGGGGGGGGGCGAACATTTCGTCTTCCCAGGTGTCATTTTTTCTTTAGATAGAGCGGCGGGATTTTCGGACATCTGCAGAGTTTCTATCGAGAAAGGTAGCGTGGCAAAAAAGTTAACCCACCTAGGGTGGCGCTAACACTAGGCACGCCACTGGACAGTGTATATATCAGCACCAAATTTGGCTGTCATGGCAATTAATTTTTATCGGGAAGTAGGGCAGCAGAAAATGTGTGATTGTATTACAATCAAAAGGTGCATTTTGGAGTATACATGATTCGAATGTTTTGATAAGACTTTCATTTGATCGGGGGAAATAATTTTTCAAGCGTCGGGGGAGGCATTATGGCGACCAGTGCCAGACACAAACTAAATTCATTCTGGTTGTGGTGTGCCGAAGAAAATCATTTGACACAAGATTAGATTCAACCCGGTAGTCACACTGATCGACGTCAAGGAAAAAAAAAGGGGGGTGGGGTGGGTAGCAGAAATTGAGGAATCCGAAGAGTTTGAGCAAAAGTGAGGCCAGGGGTCACCTTAATTTAAAAATAATAAATTTAAAATTCAGTGATGCATTGTGGTGAAAATTTGTCTTCTTCTTTTTCTGTCTATTAAGGGCCCACGATCAATTTATTGATCATTATGGCTCCTATGAATGTAGATGGGATTTGCAATGTTTCTGTGCCTGGTGTTGATGCGGATATTTCATTGGTAACAAGAGTTACCTAGTGAGGGTATCATGCACTGTATTCAATGTATCTTTAAGACAATGTGTGAAGGGGCATTTCAAACGTTCATATATTTACTGTTAGATGTCTCGTAGAAAAATGCTAAGAATACATCAACATACACCAACTATATGTGGACTACAAATCAGGTTATGATAGCATATACAGGAAATACATGAACGATGCTGTGCTGGAACTTGGAGTCCTTAACAAACTTACCCGACTCATACATATGACGATGGATAACTAAAAAAGTAGAATCAAAGTACAGATGTAGTACTTGAGGGAGTTCCCAATCAATCTGGGCCTCAGACAAGGAAATCTGTGTATCATTTTCAACATCACTTTAGAAAAAAGCATTAGAAACATACATGTGAGCACCTGAGAGGTGGTACAGAACAACCATAAGGAACTTTATAAAGCCAGCCACTGCAATACCTGGCCTACACAGACGATATAGCGCTACTTCGTAGACACAGCATTGATGATATAATTAAAACTTTCAGGGAACTTGAAGATGTGACGGTCAAAGCTGGTCTTGATGTAAATAAAGCGAAGGCAATATTTATGATAATGTCAGGAAATACGCACTGATGACTTCATCAATATGAACATCTACGCCTTTGAGAGGGTAGCTACTTTCAAATATCTAGGAGTGACTATAAATAAGCAAGAGGAAATACAATCGGAGGTGCAAGAAAGAATAACAGCTTGCAACCGTTCTTATTTCAATTTACAAAAGCTACTTCAAAGCAAAAATCTCGCTAAGGGAACAAAGAAAGCAGTATACACCACTATCACAAGACCAGTAGTGATACTTGGTTCCTACCAGAAAAGCAGAGAACCTGCTAAATATATGACCCGATGATAGACAATTTTGTTTTGGGAATCCGTACAAACTAAGAGCTATATCAATTGTACAAATACTCATCCATAGTCACAACAATATAAAAAAAAGGCAGACTGCCCTAGGCAGGACACATTGAAAGGATGCCGGATTCTGGAGCAACAAAAACGATCTACAGGCAGAAACCTAGGGGCAGACGGCTCACCGGTCGACCAAGACTTAGATGGATTGACGATGTAGAGAAGGGCTTACAAAGGTTGGGGTTCGCACATGGAGGTGTAAAGCGATGGATCGATCCCAATGGAAGAAGGGGGTGGAGCAGGCCAGGGCCCTAAATGAGATGAAGCACCACTGATGTAAACATTTCAGACATTTGGGTGGGATATAACGATAATAACAGGACATTACTAACTCTTCCATCAGCACAATATTAAATAAATTCAGTCCAATTGGGAGCCCTTAGGGTATGTTTTTTATCGAGAGATACTTCTTAGCTTAGACTCGCCCCTTAAAACTTTATAGGCCCCGGAAATTTTTTGATAAATTCAAAATGCAAGAATGCATTTTTTTTTAACATACCGTAGTTAAATTTAGTTTCGCATCATTAAACACTTAACTGTAGAGCAACGGGAGAGATGCTAGTTAAGATTTAATGTGTCATTTGACCTAAGAGCCATCGTGTGAGGTCTGCAACCCACATAGCTGCATGGGGCCTCGTATATTTTAGGGGCTTAAAGTTGGGCTGTAATTACATTAAATTATCAACTTTTACTGCTAAGTAGGGAAGAAAAAACCGAAAAGTAGCACGGGTGCCATAAAGAGTCAAGCGACGTCTCTGCTTGACTAAGTGTGGTATGCAAACATTTTTTTTACAAATTGAAAAGTAATGTATTTTTAAAGTTATTATTTTAAAATATTTTTGGGATCAACTACATAAAAATAATGAATTTACTACAAAATATTTTTAAACTTAAGAAAAAAAATTCCTTCCAAAAAAGGTATCCATCCCAAAAAAAGAAATTTTAAAATAGTTTTAAATTTTGAACGAAAAAGAAAATCCAAAACATACATTTATTTCAAAATATTTCCAAGTTTCACCAAAGTCAAAAAGAAAAAAAGCTTTTCTGTACAAAAGGCTAAAGACTATATCTTTATGGGTTTTCAAAATTGGTATTTATTTATAAATCATATGTAACCGACATGTTTGTTCAGAAGTCAAGAATTGTTTACAAAAGACTCATATATTTATTAATGTGTGATTTTACATCGTATAAATTATTAAAGTTTCAATTCTCAATATTCAGTTGATTGAAATGTTAATTAAGAAATGTAGACTACTATATAAATTTGCTTCAGATCATTACAACTTGCCTCTTCGATATTATACTTGAAAACAATTTTTTTACCAATTCCATATAATTTTTTTTTTAACTTCTACCAAAAATGAAATTTACAAGATAATCGAAATACTCTATTTTTTTTAATTCGTTGTTTAAATTTAAATATATATATTCTTTCTACTGGATTATCATCTTAAAATATTTTTTTTTTAAATCGTTCAAACAGCTGGGGAAGATTGTTTATTATTATTATATTAACAGAGAAAAGTCCTTGGGGATTTAATAAATAAAGACTATTTTTTTTAAAAATCATTTTACTCTGTCGATTTAATAATTATGATGAAATGTCCACTATTTGTTTGTAACCGGTAAATTCCTATTTTTTTGTTTTAAAATTATTATTATTATTATTATTAAATTTTCATTTTATCTATGTCAGCATACATCTATGGAATCTACTACATTAAAATGTTTGCTAAAATTGATTTTTTAAAGCATGATGCTATTATACAATATAATTTGAAAACAGATTGCACATGTTTATTTCGTAGCAAGAACTATATTTAATTTACAAAAAGTCTTTCAACTTTTGCAGCTGCAAAATGTAATTAAATAAAAGATACCGATATCTGCGAATCAGAAAAAGTAAGCTTTAGCTTATGATCAGGAGCGGCCAATTTTAAAAACAATACCATATTTATAATCGATTTCTGCGAGCCTGTAACAAGATTAAGCTGAACGCTATGGATCATCAATATATATCGAACAAAGCGATATTTTATTTGTTTCAATAATTGTAATCGATTAAAGGCACACATTTCAATAATTTTTAAAAATTTTATAAAATTTAAATTTAGAGTATTTTTTAAAATTATTTTTTCTTACATATTTTCCCCCGGGGGGGGCACTTGACTTGCTCCGGGGGAGCATTGCCCCCCCGGAGGTATGCCTGAAAGAAACACCGGAGTCAAGTGTTGTCGCCTCAACTGTTCCTTTTGGTTAAATTTAAGAATAAAAGCTCTTAGTTATAGAAAAAAAAGTTGTTGGGGGGGGGGGGGGGGGCACATTCCACAAAAAAAATTTCTTCGGAGTTATTCGAGTACTTGGGGCATGATTTTATTTCAATGTGTAAAAAAAAAAACACAAAACACATCAAAAAAAAAAAAAACCAACAAAAAACAAAGAAACAATAAAACAAAAAAACATGTAGCAATAGGTGACGACTATGTTAGAGCTCATTCAGAGGGGCTGAACTATAAGATAGTTATAACAATGTTCCAAGGAAGTTGAGGTGCACATAGTATATCTCATGTTTCTCTTGGTACAGCCGATAGTCTCGTACTGTACAGATTGATAAACCACAAAAACAGGAAAGAAACAATTTAATTTAAAAGGCTTTTAAATAAATAACGCAGCATGAAAATGAAGCTTCACTCTCCTTGACAGGTTTGCAACGCTTTACGACATTGATTTCGTTTACGACATTGATTTCGTTTACGACATTGATTTCGTTTACGACATTGATTTCGTTTACGACATTGATTTCGTTTACGACATTGATTTCGTTTACGACATTGATTTCGTTTACGACATTGATTTCGTTTACGACATTGATTTCGTTTACGACATTGATTTCGTTTACGGCATTGATTTCGTTTACGGCATTGATTTCGTTTACGGCATTGATTTCGTTTACGGCATTGATTTCGTTTACGGCATTGATTTCGTTTACGGCATTGATTTCGTTTACGGCATTGATTTAGTTTACGGCATTGATTTCGTTTACGACATTGATTTCGTTTACGGCATTGATTTCGTTTACGGCATTGATTTCGTTTACGGCATTGATTTCGTTTACGGCATTGATTTCGTTTACGGCATTGATTTCGTTTACGACATTGATTTCGTTTACGACATTGATTTCGTTTACGACATTGATTTCGTTTACGGCATTGATTTCGTTTACGGCATTGATTTCGTTTACGGCATTGATTTCGTTTACGACATTGATTTCGTTTACGACATTGATTTCGTTTACGACATTGATTTCGTTTACGACATCGATTTTATTCGCAGCCTTTATTATTATTATAATTAGTTGTTTTTCTGGCCACATCCGTTTTATTTGCGCCATTCTCGCAGCTGACCTCCTTTGGTTTACTAACATTTTATAACACTGGAATATATAAACTCTGTTTAACCCCTACCTCCAACGATTACTAGTAACCATGGAAACCAATTATTGCGATTGTAAACTAAAAATTCTTATATTTTTATATATAAAAAAAAAAGATTGCCTTCAAGTTAATTAAATTCCAATAATCCTTTTTTTATATATTTAATCTCATTCTGTGACTTGTAAATCCTAGACTTATTGCTGTTTTCATAAACCCCTGGATACAATATTTATAGAAATTTATTTTATTTTAATGACCTCGAGATTGCTAACATATTTTTAAATATAAACTAAAAACTTTTGTAAATAGCCGCTGGCCAGGTGAAATAGCAGTTAAATTGAGTTTTAAAAAAAATACAAATTGAAAAAAAAATATATCACCCACTCCTGTCGTGCAAAAACTATTGAATTATATATATTGAACACGTGTTAGTTGATTTATATTAAACACATGTTAGTTGATTTATATTAAACACATGTTCGTTGATTTATATTAAACACATGTTAGTTAATTTATATTAAACACATGTTAGTGGTACAAAACTAGTATTATATAACGGTGGTATGACGTCTAGCATGTATGGTGGAGGGGGAGAGAGCAGCATGATGGTATGAACCTGATGGGACGCATAATTTCTAGGAAAAGCTTACAAAGACCCTAAAATATCAGTGAAGGGACAGAATTTCCAAGAAGACGAAAAATTCACATATTTGGGCAGAACCCTCTCCAGGTCAGTGACAATAGATGATGGGATCAATAACCTAATTTTCCAAGTCAAGTGTTGCCTTTGGAAGGCTCCGCAAGTGTGTTTGGATAGCCAAGGGGTCTCAGTCTTGTCACTAGGCTGAAAGTATATAGTTCAATCGTGTTAACATCTCTCCTATATGATAGCCAGACGAGGACAGTGTACAATATACATGCTAGACAGACGTGGACAGTGTACAATAGACATGCTAGACAGACGTGGACAGTGTACAATAGACATGCTAGACAGATGTGGACAGTGTACAATAGACATGCTAGACAACTAAGCCATCTCAATCTACTCTGCCTACGTTAAGCATCTTGGCCTAAGGTGGCAGGAGAGAGTCCTTGATACAGAGGTCCTAAAATTGGCTGATTTAATCAGTATCCACACGGTCCTACAAAAAGGACAAGGCAGATGGGCAGGGCATGTCACAAGAATGTCAGACAGTAGAATTCCCAAACGACTAATGTTCGGTGAACTCTCTTCTCCAGTGGGAAACGCTCAGCTGGTGGGCAGAAAAAAATGCTTCAAGGACTGTCTGAAAAGCGTCACTAAAATCTATGGACATTGATTCGTGGAAGACATTTGCAATGCACCTTGCAAGCTGACGTGGCAGACTCACTGTGGGATCACAGTCCTCAGAGAATAAGTGCATCGTTCACGCCCAAAGAAAGCGCACTGCAAGGAGAAGCAGAATCGACTCAAGGCGTCCACTTCCTCGGTCCACTTGCTCAATCCACTTGCTCAATCCATTTGCTCGGTCCACTTGCTCCATACACTTGCTCGGTCCACTTGCTCAATCCACTTGCTCCATACACATGCTGGGCCCACTTGCTCGGCGCACTTATCTATGACACTCTTTACTATGAACACTTCTCCGTACATTGTTTTGGGAGCTTATGCTAGATCTCCTCGCGTGAGGTCGATACTCGCCTCGCCGGAAGCCATTATGTGACATTAATTATTGATGAAAATTATAATGACCTGTGAACCGGACCGTCAACCCGTCGCCCTTTTAAGTTTGGAAGATGGCGGGAGATTTGTATCGATACGTGCACAGTGTCAGGACTGCCACCTCCGTCAGTCCTGTATTTTGTACAATGCCCAGTCCTGTGAAATCAAATATGAAGTGATGGCATCCGGTTATGCGATACTTCCTGTTTTGTATTTATCCTGCGTCTGGTAGTGTGGTTTGAGGGTTGTTTCAAACAAGGAGGGAGTGGGGGGGGGGGGGGGTGTACAAGTGCTTCTGGAACATTTAAGTGTGACATGACCAGCAGGATTTGAACCACATTGCAGCTCATGGGACAGGATACCAATTTATTGATTATTGATCTTTTTAAAAAAAATATATATATTCTTACATTTATATATTTTTAGGCCCAATGACTGAGGGCACAACTTCGATTAAAAGTAAGCCATCATGCCCCGCAGCAAGCCACCATGTCCCCCAGCATGCCATCATGCCCCCCAGCATGCCATCATGTTTCCCAGCAATCGATCATGTCCCCCAGCATGTCATCATGCCCCCCAGCATGCCATCATGCCCCCCAGCAATCCATCATGTCACCCAGCATGCCATCATGTCCCCCAGCATGCCATCGTGTCCTTGTATCCCCCAGCATTTCAGACAACCAGCATGACACACCATCATCATTACACACCACAATCATGACACACCACAATCATGACGCACCACCAACATGACACACAAACAAGGTGGGACTGAGGAATTACCTTTACCAGACCTCACCCGTTATAAAACTGTTTTCAACATCGGATTTGTACCATCAAAAAAAATGACACCCTAACCACAGGAGGATCTTAAATAAATCACGGTAGAGGCTCGTTAAAGGCGGCGCCATCAAGACAGGTGAGGAGGGCTTGTCAACGTCAACCCCTTTGATTCCACACCGCCCATCGATTTACAAAGAGTTGCCACTATTTTGTCTATTGAATACATTGAATAGATTCAGTTTTTAAAAAAAAAGCTATTCTAACAACGTTGTTCTTAAACAACGTATTATACAAAGTAAGTCATCACTAGTTAAGATATAAATAGTTCTTTGCAGTGGCGTAGTGAGGGGGGGGGGGAAGGGGGGCATCATGCCCCGGGCGCTACTCACAAAGGGGCGCCATATGGTATATTTTACTATAATATTGTATGGTTTTCGAATGGGGGGGGGGCGCTAAAAAGGTATTGGGGCGCTAAAAAGGTATTGTGCCCCGGGCGTGAGTTAAGCTCGCTACGCCACTGGTTCTTTGGCGTTCTTTGCATTGTGTGAGTCCCGTTGGGTTTACGCAAAAATTGATATCAATGTAAATTGGAACACCGTTATAACGCGAACAGAAAGGTCCATAAACTTTGATCCTGTTTATAGTAGAGCCGCGATATTGCGTGTTCACAAATAATCCGCGCGAATATTTCCACTGGACATAATTTCGTTCTCCTAATACATGTATTTTTGGATTTGCTTATGCACCGCAAGGTAGCACTATGCTACGTGGACAAATGGAGGTGACATTAATTGATAATGTTTCCTCTTAGAATGCTCCTCCATTCTATGTCTCAACAAGTGAAGATATTAAATTTCTTGATGATTAGCTGTGGTTAAATTTGATGTGAATAGACGACCCCATTCAAAATGTGACCTTCAATATAAGCCCATATTTAATAGCCAACCATCGCAAGTGCGATTATTACAGCGTCCTCGAGGTAAGCTTGTCCGTCATCGCAAAATTTGGCTGCCAGTTTTATCATACAGATCTCGTAATAATTTCCAACGTCTTGATGAGCCAGCGATGAGCCAGTGATGAGCCAGTGATGAGCCAGTGATGAGCCAGTGATGAGCCAGCGATGAGCCAGCGATGAGCCAGCGATGAGCCAGTGATGAGCCAGCGATGAGCCAGCGATGAGCTAGTGATGAGCCAGCGATGAGCCAGCGATGAGCCAGCGATGAGCCAGCGATGAGCCAGGGATGAGCCAGTGATGAGCCAGTGATGAGCTAGCGATGAGCCAGGGAGGAGCCAGCGATGAGCCAGGGATGAGCCAGTGATGAGCCAGTGATGAGCTAGCGATGAGCCAGGGAGGAGCCAGCGATGAGCCATTGATGAGCCAGTGATGAGCCAGCGATGAGCCATTGATGAGCCAGTGATGAGCTAGCGATGAGCCAGGGAGGAGCCAGCGATGAGCCATTGATAAGCCAGCGATGAGCCATTGATGAGCCAGTGATGAGCCAGCGATGAGCTAGCTATGAGCCAGTGATGAGCTGGCTGAATGTCTGCCAAGGCCACGGATATTGTGTTACACCATTTTTCGTCACGATTTCTCGTCATTAAAAATATAAGATTGTGGTTTGAGATATTGCGAAACAAATTGAAACGTCCAATCCCTAACACACGTGTACCCCCCAATCCCTAACACACGTGTACCCCCCAACCCCCGGCTGTCGTTACGACCAAGCTCCTATAATCGTGTGAATTAATTAGGGGATAGCAAAGACATCCAACAGGATCCAAATAATCGAGATTGATTGTACATAGATGAATGATGTTTGTTGTCAATCACTTATAACGTGGATATTAACTTTAAGAATCTGAAGGCAACAGGATGTAATACCTTTTGAAAATAGCTAGTATTGATTTATCCATGGCCTGGCTTGCTTTCAGCCTCCACATAAGCCATGAATACTTTTCTTGACATATCTATATGGAGCTGTGGCAAATTCCTTCTTTTACCCTCACTTCGATTGCACCACTGATCATTCGCTCCTATTTCAATTATAATATTCTCTCAGATGTAAAGTATATTTATTTTCTCCTGACATATAAACAGATGACTTCGTTTGCCGTGTGAAACAGAATTAGGTGTGAATATCTTTTTTTTTCTTTTATGACCCTAAAATACAATTTTATTTGGTCCATTCCATCCTTCCCTCCCAGAATTTAAATGATATATATAAAAATGCACATGATTTTCTATACGTAAAAAGAGAAAAGAGAAAACTCTTTCTTCCATTGTCCTTCGGTACGCAATTAGGCGTTTTTTAAACGAGGTAAATATGTTTACGAACAAACAGTTTCGATTTGGAGATTATTTATTCCCACAATGACGTTAAATTGCGTCATCCGTTTTATACATTAAAATGTCTGGGGAAATCCAAGGCTCATCAATCTTGATATCAATTAGCACGGGGAAAAAATCCATTTTAAGATCTCATGTAAGGGGTTGCAGTTTTTTTGGCTTTAATCGATTAAATTTTTTTTAAAATAACCAATAACATTCAACCAATATTCGCATCAAAATAATTCAGTGTTACACCCTCTGGAAGCGGGCATTGTAGCGAGACATCACCCTCTGGAAGCGGGCCTTGTAGTGAGACAGCACCCTCTGGACGCGGGCCTTGTAACGAGACATCACCCTCTGGAAGCGGGCCTTGTAATGAGACATCACCCTCTGGAAGCGGGCATTATACTGAGACAGCACCCTCTGGAAGCGGGCCTTGTAGTGAGACAGCACCCTCTGGAAGCGGGCCTTGTAGTGAGACATCACCCTCTGGAAGCGGGCCTTGTAGTGAGACAGCATCCTCTGGAAGCGGGCCTTGTAGTGAGACATCACCCTCTGGAAGCGGGCCTTGTAGTGAGACATCACTCTCTGGAAGCGGGCCTTGTAGTGAGACATATCCCTCTGGAAGCGGGCCTTGTAGTGAGACAGCACCCTCTGGAAGCAGGCCTTGTAGTGAGTCAGCACCCCCTGGAAGCGGGCCTTGTATTGAGACAGCACCTTCTGGAAGCTGGCCTTGTAGCGAGACAGCACCCTCTAGAAACGGGCCGTTGTATTGAGACAGCACCTTCTGGAAGCGAGACTCATAGTGAGACAGCGCCCTTTGGAAGCGGGCCTTGTAATGAAACAACACCTTCTGGAAGCGTGCCTTGTAATGAGACAACACCCTCTGGAAGCGGGCTTTGTAATGAGACAACAACTTCTGGAAGCGGGCCTTGTAATGAGACAGCACCTTCTAGAAGCGGGCCTTGTAATGAGACAACACCCTCTGGAAGCGGGCCTTGTAATGAGACAACACCTTCTGGAAGCTGGCCTTGTAATGAGACAGCACCCCCTGGAAGCGGGCCTTGTATTAAGACAGCACCTTCTGGAAGCTGGCCTTGTAGCGAGACAGCACCCTCTGGAAACGGGCCTTGTAGTGAGACAGCACCCTCTGGAAGCAGGCCTTGTAGTGAGACAGCACGTTCTGGAAGCGGGACTTGTATTGAGACAGCACCTTCTGGAAGCGGGACTTGTATAGAGACATCACCCTCTGGAATATGGCCTTGTAGTGAGACAGCACCATCTCGAAACGGGCCTTGTAGTGAGACAACACCCTCTGAGACAGCGCCTATTGGAAGTTGTCCTTTTAGCGAGACTGCCTGATAACGTCATTTATCTTAAAACTTTAATGTGTCTATTATGTCAAGTCTTATATATATATATAATGTCAAGTTTCGTTTCATATTCACTCAAATATTAAATTTTAATAACTAGACAACAAATATCGTCTTTTAAAACAGTAAAAAATTATCCCGTATACCAATTCTTTTTAATGTGTTTAACATCTTCAAAACTGTTCATATATTTAGAGATTTTATTTTTTTAAATCCAGACAACATCAATCACCATTTCCCCATTAAGGGAAACTGTCATCTTAGTATTCTTAGATCCTCGTCACTTCACTAAAGATGCCCTGCGTCTGATCAAAGATATTTCATTGAACAATAATTACAAAAAGCCAATGATTTGATGACACCATAGCGCAGTGAGCATGCTAAAGTAGCATGGATACCAGTGCTATAGAAGTATCCAATCAATCAATCAATCAATATTTAATCCTTTTTCAAAAAAGTTTGATCTATGCGGCTTTAAAAATAATAATAATAATATAAAAGAGTGTCTTATAGCTGTAGAGTTTAATCCATAAACCCACATTAATGCAATCAAAATACTCTACAAGCCCCGTTAAAGATTTTATATCCAAATCTAAACCGGTATATCCAGTAATCCACGTTTTATCCATTAAATCAGACTTTGTCCGCTCTGTTCGAGTTTCTAGAACCGGCATCCAGCCAAGTTTTGTCAAGTTCTATGTGGGCGCACTGGCTGACACTAAAACTACTCAAATCCGGGCATTCTGAGCCCAGTCACACGCGATATGGCAATAAGCAGCTTATCAGCGCACAACACTGTCGGCAAATACCTTCACAGTTATCCCTGACAACAGGCGGCCCTAGAGCAACCAGGGGTGGGGGAGCTATAGGGTTTGGGAGTGCATGTTAAAATGGTGACTGTCAATTCCTGGTGTGCGTCACCACGGACTCCACTTCGATGTCATACTGTCAGTGATAGTGGTCTTCTGTTGCAGGATAGGTCTCTTGGTGACGTAAGGTCAAGGTCATTTATCTTGATCCCCATTAAATAATTTTTTTTGGGGGGGTGGGTTGTTATACGAGGTTCTGGGGTCATAGCTGCAATTCAGTCAGACCCACCAAACCTGTCATGGCTGCCATTCAGGCAGACCCACCAAACTTGTCATAGCTGCCAATCAGTCAGACCCAC
Organism: Omphiscola glabra; assembly: GCA_964017045.1. NCBI lineage: Eukaryota > Metazoa > Mollusca > Gastropoda > Lymnaeidae > Omphiscola > Omphiscola glabra. The sequence continues at coordinate 5,576,268 of OZ024803.1, read as the reverse complement.
CAAACCTGCCATGGCTGACATTCAGTCAGACCCACCAAACTTGTCATAGCTGCCATTCAGGCAGACCCACCAAAGCAGTTATAGTTCCATTGGCTTCTGCCTTAACTCTCTATCCGTGTATTCGTACAAACCCAGATATCCTAGAATAACACTTTCTTAAGACTTCAAAGTTCGTGTTTATTTTTACACTTGGGCAATGAATTTTTTTTTTAAAGATTGTTTCAACAATCAAATATCACCACAATTATCGCAAGTATTCAGACAATTTCAGCAAAAGTATCCACAAACATCTTATCGCAGTGCTCCTTATAATTCTGAGCTTGGGTTCGGGAGTTGTTTCTAGAATGCAGCGGCGTAGCTAGGGTTGGTGCCGCCCTCAATATATAAAAAAGAAATTCTGTCTGGGACGAACCGCCGTCTCCACGAACCCCACCCACACCCCCTTTCTTTTCCACCCACACATCTTACGCCACTGCTAGACAGCTCTCTTGAGAGTAACCAATGACCTCTTGCTCGCATTGGACAGCGGTGATGTCTCCATCCTAATCCTCTTGGACCTCAGTGCGGCCTTTGCCACTGTTGACCATGAAACCCTTTACAAAACCCTTGAAAAATACTTTGGCATTTCTGGTTCAGTTTTGGCTTGGTTTAGGTCCTACCTCTCAAATAGAACACAGGTGGTCGCTGTCGATGGTTGTCTCTCCGGCAGTGCTGATTTGGTGTACGGTGTGCCACAAGGGTCCGCTTTGGGTCTGGTTCTATTTACAATGTATACCAGGCCACTGCTCCTCTTGCTTGGGAGGCATGCTGTTGAGAGCCAGTCATTCGCGGATGACACGCAGCTATACAAGCATACCCATCCCTCTCTTGTCGTTTCCGCTGTCCGGACTTTGCGCGAGAGCATTGGTGATGTCAAGTGAATGGATGACACCCAGCAAGTTGAAGCTTAACGATGACAAAACGGAAGCACGCCTTAATCACGATCACAAATTATCCTCTCACTCAGCTCTCCCCACCTCATTTCAAGTAGGTAACTCCGACATACAGTTTACATCATCCGCTAGGAATCTTGGTTATATTCTGTCTAACAACAGGTCTCTCGATAATCATATCTCTCACATTTGTCGCTCTGCATACACCTCTATCCGTCAGATCAGCTCCATCCACCACTACCTCACAATTAGTGCAATAAAAACCCTAGTCTGTGCTCTTGTTCTCTCTCGTCTTGACTATTGCAACTCTCTTCTGTCAGGTTCACCAAAACATTTCTTAGAATAATAACAAAAGGTTCAAAACTCAGCTGCTAGGCTAGTTTTAAAGGCAAAAAAACGTGATCACGTCAAACCACTACTTCATTCACTTCATTGGCTCCCTGTACAAGCACGGATATGACTATACAGTCTCTGTTCTCTGTCACGACTTTTTCTCAGATTCCTGCCCTTCCCATCTAACCGAACTTCTTTCTGTATATTAACCCCTTCGACAGCTTCACTCCTCCGCAGACACGCGTATTCTGTCCGTTCCTAGGACACGCACTAAAACATATGGTGAACGATCTTTCTCTTTCTGCGCCCCCAAACAATGGAATTCTCTGCCACTACACATCCGCAATATACCAACCAAACAGGCCTTCAAAACTGCGCTCAAGACACAGCTCTTTAAACTCTACTATCCTGACTGATTCCCCTCTCTGACCGATAAACGATACTGCTGCGTGCCGTCCATGGCTTGACATTTAAAAAGTTATGGAATGGTTGGAGTGAATATACATTTGTTTTGTTTTATTTAATTAATGTATGTTCATTTTTTAAGTTCATGATTATATTTGATAAATTGTATTTACAGCGTGGTGAGCCCAGAAAACGTCTAAAAATAAAAAATAATAAAATAAAAATAACTATTTTTAAATTAAAAAGTACTTCTGGCGATATTTTTATGTCAACTCCTAATTATATCGAATTGTAATTCCGGCATAACGTAAAAATGTCGGAGATCTATACCTAAAAGTCCATGACACATGAGTGAAAAGTTCCGATAGTGGGTTTTAAAATACTGGAATAGTAGAACTTGCACTTGTCACATTCCGCTAGCCTCGCACCCAGTTTCTCTTGATTATTGCTTTGCGTGAGTGTCGGCAGTACGGACAGTCACCATTAGGAATGCCAAACTGGGCGATGCCAGCTAGTACTGTGATGAGCGGTGTACGGTCAGATAATCACCACGTGGCGGTATACCATCAGACAATCACCCCACATGGATTATTGGCAAGCCCAGAACGGCATTGATTCGTGGCGGCCGGGGAAACGGGTGGGGGGGGGCGCAATACATCGAGTCCCTTGAGACAGGCGGATGTCCAACAGACCAGAGACTTAAGGATAATTGGAATGAAATCGCACATTAGCGGGGTGGGGTGGAGGAAGTTTGGCAATAGGGCGTCGTTTAAGCAGCCTTGTTATGTCGTATATTGTGTTTAGGGCTCATCATCTACTGCAGACAAAAGAACGCCAAATGAAAATGAACTCTTCTGTCACTAAAATTTGTTTTATTATTCCAATTATTTTTTTTGCATTGTCTTACGCTTAGTCCAAAATGGTATTGTTGTGTTGGAACAATGGTAAAATAGCTGCATTATTATTGGAACAATGGTAAAAAAAGCTACATTAGTGTTGGAACGATGGTAAAATAGTTGTATTCTTGTTGGAACAATGGTAAAATAGCTAGATTATTGTTTGAACAATGGTAAAATAGCTACATTAGTGTTGGAACAATGGTAAAATAGCTAGATTATTGTTTGAACAATGGTAAAATAGCTACATTAGTGTTGGAACAATGGTAAAATAGCTACATTAGTGTTGGAACAAAGGTAAAATAGCTGCATTAGTGTTGGAACAATGATAAAATAGCTGCATTAGTATTTGGAACAATGGTAAAATAGTTTTATTACTGTTGGAACAACATTAAAATAGTTGCATTCTTGTTTGAATAACCGTAAAAAAGTTGCATTATTGTTGGAAGAATCGTAAAATAGTTGCATTACTGTTGGAAGGATCGTAAGATAGTTGCATTATTGTTGGAAGGATCGTAAGATAGTTGCATTATTGTTGGAACAACCAACAGTTGCAATACTGTCAGAACTGCTTGTTTTTTTTTATTAAAGACATTTCACGTCAGCAGTGTTTCTTTCAGATATTTCCTTTGTTTGGGGGGGGGGGGGGAAGGTGCATTTTAGATGGAAAAACTTTTCACTCGCCCAGGGCGGCATTACACTAGCAACGGCACTGGGCGCCAAAATTGGCCACCAAACCCAAATATACTGTCATTTTTATCGGGAAGGGAGGAAGAAATCGAGGGTGCCGATGGACCCTTGATGAAATGGGGGAGGGGTTCTCTCGGCTCATATTCAAACGTCTGAGAAGTTTATAATCCCAATAAAATTTGAAGGAATTTCAAAGATGGCCGCCGTAGTTTCAAAATGTTGCCATTGACATGTTAGACCCTGCTTGGGTCATATCCTTCAAAAACTCTGAAATAGTTACTTCCAAAATTATGATTTTTAATGATTGGATCAACATGGATATGTGAATCAATTTATAAAGGGCAAAATGGATATATGAATCCAAATTGTCTAGCTGTGGATTGATTAGATAATAAAACAAAACACCAGCTCCAGATTTCTGGATACCTATCTGGAGCCAGAGATAAATTGTAGAAATAGTTAATAAAATCCAGCAACAATTGACAGCAATCTGCTGAGAGCAATAGATGCCACAATTGACAGCAATCTGTTGAGAGCAATGGATGCCACAATTGACAGCAATCTGTTGAGAGTAATAGATACCACAATTGACAGCAATCTGCTGAGAGTAATAGATGCCACAATTGACAGCAATCTGTTGAGAGAAATGGATGCCACAATTGACAGCAATCTGCTGATAGCAATGGATGCCACAATTGACAGTAATCTGCTGAGAGTAATAGATGCCACAATTGACAGCAATCTGCTGAGAGTAATAGATGCCACAATTGACAGCAATCTGCTGAGAGAAATAGATGCCACAATTGACAGCAATCTGTTGAGAGCAATGGATGCCACAATTGACAGCAATCTGCTGAGAGTAATAGATGCCACAATTGACAGCAATCTGCTGAGATAAATGGATGCCACAATTGACAGCAATCTGCTGATAGCAATAGATGCCACAATTGACAGCAATCTGCTGATAGCAATAGATGCCACAATTGACAGCAATCTGCTGATAGCAATGGATGCCACAATTGACAGCAATCTGCTGATAGCAATGGATGCCACAATTGACAGCAATCTGCTGAGAGTAATGGATGCCACAATTGACAGCAATCTGCTGAGAGAAATGGATGCCACAATTGACAGCAATCTGCTGATAGCAATGGATGCCACAATTGACAGCAATCTGCTGATAGCAATGGGTGCCACAATTGACAGCAATCTGCTGAGAGAAATGGATGCCACAATTGACAGCAATCTGCTGAGAGAAATGGATGCCACAATTGACAGCAATCTGCTGAGAGAAATGGATGCCACAATTGACAGCAATCTGCTGAGAGAAATGGATGCCACAATTGACAGCAATCTGCTGATAGCAATGGATGCCACAATTGACAGCAATCAATTTTTTCCCGAATATATATTTCCTTATTTAAAATTGTTTCTCTGTTTCTTGTCATGATGTACACAGAGACGAGATGGACACAGAGACGAGATGTACACAGAGACGAGATGCACACAGAGACGAGATGTACACAGAGACGAGATGTACACAGAGACGAGATGCACACAGAGACGAGATGTACACAGAGACTAGATGCACACAGAGACGAGATGTACACAGAGACGAGATGTACACAGAGACGAGATGTACACAGAGACGAGATGTACACAGAGACGAGATGTACACAGAGACGAGATGTACACAGAGACGAATTTTAACTTTCATTTACCGCAACTGGTGGCTACTTTAAAATTCACTTGGTCTTTGAGTCATCCATTGTCACCTGATGACGTACTCATCAATTAAATATTTGTGTCCATATTTATTTTACAATTTATTTGGGCTCACGTTTCGATCATAAACTGCAAGTTACGCCATCGCCCCCCCCCCCAAAACCGAACTCCCCTATCTCCCCACCACCCCCACCCCCACCCCCAGCATAAAACCAGTTACTCATTCTGCGGCGAGTCAACATTCAGTGCCAGCTTGCCACTTGCTTGCATGCGGTTTAGTGGCAGGCGGGCGGAGATCTCGGAGGCAAGTTCGCGCCAAACTCTCGTCCGTCCGTCTGCTATATTTCAGTTTTTTTTTCAGTGGTGTTTTGGTTTTGTTTTGTTTTCAATGGATTTTTCTCCGTTCCCGGTTTGTCCATCACTCCATTCGGCAGCCCTCTTTGCGCTAGATTTATGAGTTCTGTACTTACAGTAGTTGTGGTAGTGAGCACAAGCTAATAACCAGTTTATAATTATTCAGGAGCACACAACTCGAACAATCTAACCGGATGATAGCCGCCCCTGTATTTTTCATACCAGCAGACCCCACAACTCCTTCCCTATTAACCCTAACCACTTATTTCCCCCCTTCAGTCTAAATGTGTGGCTTTCCGCCCCTCCCCCTCCCCCCACCAGGGTATTTTCTTTAAATGTTCTCTGCTTCCTGCAATCAGGATCGTCTGCTCGGGACTACTCTTTGGAAATGTTTAAGTCTTACAAAGGTAAGTCAGTTTGAGTTTGTTTTGGTGGTTTCTTTGGCAAGTCACTTTTTAAAAATAGATCTGTCTTACAAATTGCGAGGTTAGTTTCGTACGACTTCGGCAACCGCGAGATTTGTTTACGGGGGAAACATGTCATCCGCTCCGAGGAGGAGGCGGGTGAAATTAACTGACATCTTTACGTGCAATGAATTCTTGATTATATCAATTATTATTTTCATTGAGAACACATTTAACCAAAAAAAAAAATTTTGTTTTGTTTGTCAAAGATATAACAACTTTTTAACATCGTTTTGTTTCACGATGAAGATGGAGATATTGTATGCTCTAAATCTTTACCAACGATGCATGTGTGTGTCAGTTGTTGAATTCGGTATTTAGATGAGCCGGCGCAGAATGGTAGCTCTAACGTATGCAGGCACACATCATTAATGTCTCCAGCAATGTTCCAAGCAGGTATTTTTAAATGATATAGCACCGAGCAAAAGTCTGGCAGTGAGATGAGATCATGGAGGGGGGTATACAACTTTATACGCGTTGGGTCTTTTGCCAGAGGACTTACATACTTCGAGTGAGTCCTATAAAGACAGATGTTTCATGGTGGTTACATACTTCGAGAGAGTCCCATAACGACAGATGGTCCAGAGTGGCTACACACTTTGAGTGAGTCCCATAAAGACAGATGGGTTGTCCTTCATCAAAACCCTCGTTACAACTGACAAAAGAAGAGGGGTGTCGTTAGTGAAAAGGAATGGGTTTTGTTATATTGGCACTAATACATAATGTGATTTTAAAAAAAAAAAAATATATATATAATTTCTATGACGATTTGAAATGTTAATTGTACAGCATCGGATCTTGAGGGTTCGGGAGAAATCCACCCGGCACATATCTTCAGTTGTTATTTGCGTCAAACATATGTTTGTACTGCTAAAAAGAAGTAAGTGAAAAATGACACTTTATACTTATATCCATCGGTGCATTGCCAAATTCGTAACAAAGGGTTCGAGGTTAGTATAAATTTTGATTTTAAAAAAAAATTAGTACTTGATTTTAGGCATATTTATTATTTTGAACTAACGGTTCGCACGAACCTGACCGAACCGGCTCCAAACCACCGCTGCTTATATCCAGGGCCGTACGGAGGAAGCTAAAGGGGTCATCATCCCAGGAAATCGCCTTCGTCATTTTTCATACAAAATGTGTATTAATACATATGCTTTTTGGAGGATGAAGGCGCTAATTCAAAGATTCGCCCCGGGTCGCCGCATTTGGTGGACACGGCCCTTCTTAAACTAGTAGTAGGAAACCGCTGTTTTTTTCCAATGGTGCATTCATTTTATATTTCGTACACTAATTTTGTTTACCTGCTGTTCCTGGTGTTTTTTTGGTACAAACTCTTTACACTTTGCTCTGTACTCTTTTGACTTTATCTTTATACTTTACTCTTTATTCTTTATGGGTCTCTCTTTATACTGTACTCCTCCTAAGCTTGGAAACGAAATATTTCGCCTACATTAAAATCTTTTTTCAGCCCTTTTTCTGGTTGGTCACAATCATGAAGCTATAATAATCAGTGTTTTGATTTCACTCCAAAACGGATCTCCTTATTTGCTGTGCCCCGGCCCATTTGTGTGCAGCGGAACGATGCTAGCTGTGCCCCGGCCCATTTGTGTGCAGCGGCACGATGCTGGCTGTGCCCCGGCCCATTTGTGTGCAGCGGTACGATGCTGGCTGTGCCCCGGCCCATTTGTGTGCAGCGGCACGATGCTGGCTGTGCCCCGGCCCATTTGTGTGCAGCGGCACGATGCTGGCTGTGCCCCGGCCCATTTGTGTGCAGCGGTACGATGCTAGCTGTGGCGCGGCTAAATTCCTCCAAGAGGACGAAAAATTATTAAGACGATATAAATTTTTGGAAACAAAATGTGAAAAAGACTGGCCATTGAAAAACCCCAAAAAAAAAAAAAAAAGTTTGACGTCACATAGGACAGCACGTCTGTATTATTTTAAATTTTGGCGGCCACGTGACAAGTTGCCATAACATTCTTTAAGACAATGTACCTGAATCCACCAGTGAACTATCTCCCTGTCGCCTTGGCCTTCGAACACACGCTTTTCACGTATGTACCGTGTCGTATTGGGAAAAGTTTTGTTCGCTGGTTCCTTACAATTTGTCTCAGCTGCCCAAGTCACATTTCTTCTCGGATAAATGAAAACAAACTCGAGATAAACCCCATCCGGTCCAGACTGATGGAGCCGATCATCGTTGGCAAGATTTCTTGATACAGTCAATAGCGTGTTGATACAATCAATATAGTGCTGATACAGTCTATATAGTTTTGATACAGTCAGTAACTTGGTTGATACAGTCAACATAGTTTTGATACAGCAAGTGACGTGGTTATTGCAGTCAACATAGTTTTGATACAGTCAGTAACGTGGTTGATACAGTCATCAATATACGCATTGATCGCGCCACGGACACTTTGGCATTGATATAAATAGGATAACTTTGCACATCAATGCTATAAGTAGTTAGTGGTCGCCGCTGTTATTTTTATCCAAAAGAATAGTGTGTGTGTTTGAGTGCTGCTGTTCCCACTGCGCACCAGACTTTAATAAACAGTTTGAATTAGCTGCAGTAGATGTCAGCGATGTTGGCATTTGTGCAGTTTTGTTTCAAGAAGATCACAGGGTAGATAATCCGATCTGAAATTTAGCCACCATCGGAAGAATTACTCCACAGTTTAAAAAGAATGTCTAGGTTTAATTCTTGATGTGCAACCATTTTAGATTTTAATGTCATAGTGGATAATTACATCGAATAATATGTTTTACTGACCACAATCCCTTGGCCTTTTTGAACAAGATGGTTTCCAAAAGTCAGAGACTAAGAGGGAAAGTAGTTCTACAAGAATCTAAATTAGTCGCCGTCCATTTACTACGTCAAAAAATTTTACGCAATTTTGCGGAACTGATTTACCAGACAAGTCAACATCATCCTCATCTAACCATTCAACACTTAAAATAGAAGCATTGTCAGTGTGAGCAATAATTGCCATAAAGCTCTCGCTATCTCCTTGCAGCCACTCACATCCTTCGAATCCTTTTTTGTTGAGGAGCAGGTGCTAATTTTTTATGCGCCAGAGGGAATTGTCATTGCTGTTGAACATGCTTTTTCAATATGACTTGTTATGCAAAAAAGATTTTACAGATTTTGTAAATCCGTTCAAGCAGCGATGTTATTATTATCATTATTATTAGTTGTCTTATATAGCGCGGTTCCCCAGCCTAGGGCTGGACTCATCGCGCTGTACATAAAAATATTAGCAAAAAAATATTAGCAAAAGAGACATAATCGTGACATTAAAATAAAATACATTTATGTAACAAAGAACAGATGTATAACAAAAAAACAAAAAAAAAACAAATGCATATTCACCCCACCCACCCCAGAACTTTTACATGTCAAGCCATGGACGGCGGCCAGCAGCATCGTTTATAGGTTTTAGAGTGGGGAATCAGTCGGGGTAGTAGAGTTTGAAGAGATATGTTTTGAGTGCAGTTTTGAAGGCCTGGGTGGTTAATATATTGCGGATGTGTAATGGCAGAGAATTCCATTGTTTGGGGGCGCAGAAAGAGAAAGATCGTTCACCATATGTTTTAGTACGTGTCTTAGCAACGGACAGAATACGCGTGTCTGCGGAAGAGCGAAAATGTCGAAGGGGTGAATAGACATAAAGAAGGTCGGTTAGATAGGAAGGGCAGGAATCTGAGAAAAAGTTGTGACAGAGGACAGACAGCTTGTAATAAATGCACGCCTGTGAAGTGAATGAAGTAGTGGTGTGACGTGATCACGTTTTTTTGCCTTTAGAACTAGCCTAGCAGCTGAATTTTGAACCTTTTGTACTTTTTCTATGAAGTGTTTTGGTGAACCTGACAGAAGAGAGTTGCAATAGTCAAGACGAGGGAGAACAAGAGCATAGACTAGGGTTTTTGTTGCACTAACTATGAGGTAGTGGCGGATGGAGCTGATCTGACGGATAGCGGTGTATGCAGAACGACAAATGTGAGAGATATATATCTTAAAACAGATAAAGTTTGCAAAATCATGTAACGGTACGGAACACTCGGATATCTCATGTGCGTCAATGTCGTATTTGACCTTAGATAGCTCATGTGCGTCAATGTCGTATTTGACCTTAGATAGCTCATGTGCGTCAATGTCGTATTTGACCTTAGATAGCTCATGTGCGTCAATGTCGTATTTGACCTTAGATAGCTCATGTGCGTCAATTTCGTATTTGACCTTAGATATCTCATGTGCGTCAATGTCGTATTTGACCTTAGATAGCTCATGTGCGTCAATGTCGTATTTGACCTTAGATAGCTCATGTGCGTCAATGTCGTATTTGACCTTAGATAGCTCATGTGCGTCAATGTCGTATTTGACCTTAGATAGCTCATGTGCGTCAATGTCGTATTAGACCTTAGATAGCTCATGTGTGTCAATGTCGTATTTGACCTTAGATAGCTCATGTGCGTCAATGTCGTATTTGACCTTAGATAGCTCATGTGCGTCAATGTCTTATTTGACCTTAGATAGCTCATGTGCGTCAATGTCGTATTTGACCTTAGATAGCTCATGTGCGTCAATGTCTTATTTGACCTTAGATAGCTCATGTGTGTCAATTTCGTATTTGACTTTAGACCTCTCATCTGTTAAACATTATGTACATACATAAATTAATATTTAAATGTGTTGTGGAATATTAGGCCGAACATTAGGCCGAATATTCGGCCTAATAGTAGGCCGAATATTAGGCTATTCAAAAAACAAGAAAATTCAAGACCAGGAAATGGGATAATTTGAATAACAACGCAAGACTCTTAAAAGAACGTATCGGCAGAATGCCCTCATGAGCAGACACAACAATAAATAAAAGAGCTTAAGACGATAAGTGCTTATCTTTCTCCTGTAGAAAAGCTTGACAGGAAGTGGTCGTAAATCCAACACAAAGAACGTTACCAAGGAAATGTTGCAATTCAGTCTAAATATGTTCTTTAAGAAACACGAAAAAGTTAGTAGGCTTTTGTTTTTTCCATCGTAAAACCTGGGACGGTATACAACAGTGGTTCTCAACCTTCCTAATGCCACGACCTTTTAATACCTCGTTTTGCGGTGATCCCCTAACCACAAAATTTATTTCGTTGCTACAAAATTATTTTCGTTGCTACTTCATAACTGTAGTGATGTGTGTTTTAAGATGGTCTTGGGCACCTCTGGGAAAGGGTCGTTCGATCCCCCGCTTGTATAAAACATCTTTTGTAAAAAAAACATCTAATCTAGGCATTGCATTTGCGGGAATTTCTAACTTCGTTTCACAGCGGCGTCTGTGTTCAGGGCCGGCCCTAAAAATTGCGGGGCCCTATGCGAAACGGATTGCGCGGGGCCCAGTCTGGGTAGGGATAAGAATAATAAGTGAAAATTAAGATTTTGGATTAGAAAATAAATTCGTATTTGCATTTTATTCATTCTTTACTAAGTACAAACTCACAATCAAATTAATTAGATAAAGAACCTTCATTTAAAATGGAGTTATTTTTTTTAAGAACGGTGTCTGTTTCATCTTTCCCCCAGTTCCCCTAAATGACGAGTTTAGAGATAAAGCACCCGAGCAGCTACAATTTTTTTTCAATTTTATTTACTTGTCGTAATCACTTGAAACAACGACGTAATAGATTAAAAAACACTGTAAAAACATCAAAACAGAATAAACACGCCTATACATGATTATAAGTTATAATGGTTTAATTTAATAATTTACACCTAGAATTAGCGCGGGGCCTATGAAAGTGCGGGGCCCACTGCGGTCACATAGGTTGCAGTGGCTTAAGGCCGGCCCTGTCTGTGTTATAGATGTGTGCATCTATTAATGTGGGTAACAGGAATAGCTCAGACGCTTCTCCACTCTGTTGGCAAACTAGTTCTTAAATATGACTCCAGATACGCGAAACTCCGTTTGACTTTCATATGACTCCAGATACACAACACTCCGGTTGACTTTTATCCAGGAGTGTCATCGGAAGTATACGTTAACCATTGTTTCGTTTACACCGAACACAGCCATGGGCTTAAGAAAAAGGAGTCGGGAGGGGGGGGGGATATTTTGGGGCAGAGAGTTTGGTTCACCTTATATGGCTTATGTTGTATGCTTATGTTGTATGCTTATGCTGTATACATACTTATTTTGTTAATTAGGAGCGGACAGACCAAATTGCGCCCCGGTGTAGCAGGCCAGAGTACACCCCCTGTCAAGATTAAGCCTGGGGTAATTTTGTCTAGGCCTAACTAACCCCCGGGTCTAAGAAAGCCTAGGCAAAACAATACCCCATCAAGCTAGATTATACCCCTCCCCCCTTTTATTTATATCAGTAGAGTACAGTGATGAATACCTCAATACTAACTGTAATAATGTGATGTTGTTTGTTATAAGTGGTGAGATGTCAGTAATTGTGAAGGATTTTAGAAAGGTTTTTGTGATAGATCTGTTTCTAAGTTTCTGGCCTGGGTGGGGGGGGGGCATTAGAAATGCCTGGATCCGGAGATCCGGGTGGTCCAAGGAAAGTGTTTGGTATGTGAAAAGGTTTAATGAGATGGGGGTGTTGTTTGTGTTCCGTCAGGAATTCGCCGAGACAAAAACTTACACATCATTAGTCAAGAGAGGGACGCACCACGTGATATGGCCCAGGATGCCAATTTTCCTAGACTGCTCTCAAAGGTTTTTATCTTGGCCAAAAGTTACTCCCCGTGAGAGTAACTGGATCATCGACAACCTGGTGGAGCATTACCACGCTGATCGCCGTATCGCATCAGCCCAACATCCACAAGCAAACGGTCAAGGAGGACACACTCGGAGAAACACTTTGTTAGCGCGTCATTGACCAAGGAATCGACTAGGGCTAATTCATCCTTGTAGCTCTGTTCGTCCATCACATATCTTCACACGCCTCAGCCAAGTGTACTCCCTTTGAGGTCATCTATGGACGGATGGCCAAGCTTCCTAAGGATCTCAAACCTTTGGGCAGGCGACAATGTGAACCGAGTGCCCCTTTCAGATGAGGCAAAAACCGATGTCCTTTAAACGTTGACAGCAAATCATAAAAAGATCCCCTACACCGTCAGTACCAACTCCCCCCTTAACCGTCAGTACCAACATCCACTTAACCGTCAGTACCAACATCCACTCAACCGTCAGTACCAACATCCACTCAACTGTCAGTACCAACATCCACTCAACTGTCAGTACAACATCCACTCAAGAGTCAGTACCAACATCCACTCAACTGTCAGTATAACATCCACTCAAGCGTCAGTACCAACATCCACTCAACTGTCAGTACCAACATCCACTCAACTGTCAGTACCAACATTCACTCAACCTTTATTACCAACATCCACTCAACTGTCAGTACCAACATCCACTCAACTTTCAGTAACAACATCCACTCAACCTTCAGTACCAACATCCGCTCAACCGTCAGTACCAACATCCACTCAATCTTCAATACCAACATCCACTCAACCGTCAGTACCAACATCAACTCAACTTTCAGTAACTACATCCACTCAACCGTCAGAACCAACATCCACTCAACCTTCAGTACCAACATCCACTCAAACGTCAGTACCAACATCACCTACTTAGCCGTCAGTTCCAACATCACCTACTCAACCATCAGTACCATCATCACCAACTACTCTAGCATTTTACACCAGGCTTAATCTCGACAGGGTTGTACACTGGCCTGCTCCGCCGGGTGTCACAAAATCTGGCCTGCTCCACCGGGCGTCATAAACTCTGGCCTGCTCTACCGGGTGTCACACAAACTCTGGTCTGCTCCACCGGGCGTCACAAACTCTGGTCTGCTCCAACTGGCGTCACAAACTCTGGCCTGCTCCACCGGCCGTCACAAACTGTGGCCTGCTCCACCGGGCGTCAAAAACTCTGGCCACTCCACCATAAGAATCTTTTTAAAGAAAATTTTAAAAAATCATAATGGCAATGTTCCCACGCCTCTGTAAAAAATATTTAATCTTTCTTTTGACAAATGTGAATTTGAGTATACAGCCATCAATTTGAACTTGTTCGTCTAACTAAATTTTGTTATTTTGAGATCTGAGAATACCACCCCACCCCCCAACTCCCCACAATAAATTCATGTCCTCTCCTTAATACACAATTCCAAGGTTCATTTAGAGGGCCTAGGGGTGGGTGGCGGGAGGGTTTGGGGTGGGGGGCGCTCACGTCGACATGAGAGAATTGCACCGTTCATAACTGATAGTTAGGATGGGCAACTTCAGGGCACGGCGAGGGCATTGACCTCTTAATCCAGTTCCTTTTTAGATTACAGGATGGTAGACAAAATTGATGTATTTTAAAAAACCTTTACATCGCGTTCTCGACACCCCCACCTCACCCTTCCCCTCCCCAATACCACCCAACATATCCACCCAAATGAAACAAAACTGCCACCCCACCTATCAACCCAAATGAAACCAGACTGCCACCCCACCTATCAACCCAAATGAAACCAGACTGCCACCCCACCTATCAACCCTAATGAAACCAGACTGCCACCCCACCTACCAACCCAAATGAAACCAGACTGCCACCCCACCTACCAACCCAAATGAAACCAGACTGCCACCATTCTCAGAGTCCATAACTTGAAAACTATCGTGGCGTCTTGGTATTGAAATATTCCCACTATTTATTTGACGCATAAGAAGGTCATTGAAGAGTTTTAATAGAATTTCAAAAAACCACATTTAAAAAAAACAGGTTTTCTTTCGAATGTTTTGTTAGTTTCGTGTGAATTATGTTTGAAAAGCTTTTGTTTAGAGGATTTAAGTCAAAGGATTTTGGGGAGATAGGTAAGGGGTAGCTGTGGTGGAGATGGGTAAGGGGTAGCTGTGGTGGAGATTATAATCTTAATCGTTGTCGGAGTTTGAAGCGTTTGGTCGGAGTCTCGGTCGTATTTTAGTCGATATTATCCTACTCAAACTGACTATTTTTGAAAGAGTTATCTTACTAAAAGTGGCTATTATAGTCGGGGCTATCTATTTTCAAATTAACTATGTTAGTCAGTGTTCTGTTAGTCAAATTGACTATTCTAGTCAGTGTCATTTTACTCAAGCTGTCTATTTGAGTCACAAATCGTTTGCTGCCCTCTTGGACACTACTTCTAAGCTAAGTGCTACATTTTAATTTTTTGATACATTTTTTTTTATTTAATTCGTTTTTCTGTTTGTTCGCTGATGAAGGCTTCCTGTCCACACGTTCGTTGTTTTGTTGCGTTCCTGTTATCAGGTTTAACCTTACTGTGTTTTACTAATTTCCTATTGTGCTAACCTGATTGCAGTATCCCCCATTATTACCTTATTTTAGTCAGCTTTTTCGCACACAGTGTGACAATTTTAGTCATTGTAATCTTTCTCAATATGACTATTTTTAGTCGTGGTTATCTATTTTAAACTGACTATTCTAGACAGAGTTATCTTACTCAAAACAACGTGCCGACGACCAGGTACAACCGTCTAAAAGTGCTCTCCCCCCACCCCCCCCCACCCATCTTTCATATTACTTACTTACTTCCCGCCCTCTGTACTCAAACTTGGCCAAGTGATATCCGCCGGTGTTATAAATAACCCCAAACCGCGGATAGGAGGCACATTGTTGTCCCCCCTCCAACCACAACTCCAACCACAACTCTCGCTCTGATTTAACAGGTAAGTGCTGGCTGGCCTACACATGAAGCACTAATTACATCAGCTGGAGAAACGTAGGACTTTCTTTTTTTTCCTTTCCTGGTAGTTCTTTCATTTTTTTATTTTTACGCGAATTTATTTTGCCGCTTCAAGTCACGTGTTGTTTTTTTGTTTGTGTGTGTGTTTTTTCACTCCCATTCCAGGTTACTGTCTTTGGGAAGAGCTGCTAATTTTCGGATAAACCTGGATTGATGAGGTCGACAAACTCATTGGTCAAAAAGGGTCAGAGATCAGCAGCAGGACGATTAACATTTTGTTGAGAGCCAAATTTCTTTTCAAGAACCTGTCAAGAACCATGTTTTTCGGAGTCAAAACTGATTTCTGGCCGAGCCGCACTCAGGTCGCTAAAGAGCCGCGCTTTGCCGACCACTGGTTTATACCAATGCTTTATTTGGAGTTTATGACAGTTTCCCCGCATTTTATCATAAAGACTTGCAAACCGTTAAGGTTGGATAGCAGACGATCATACATCTTTCACCCTGACTGTCACGATCATACATCTTTCACCCTGACTGTCACGATCAAAATTCTTTCACTCTGACTGTCACGATCATACATCTTTCACTCTGACTGTCACGATCAAACATCTTTCACTCTGACTGTCACGATCATACCTCTTTCCCCCCGGCTCTCACGATCATGCATCTATCAGTCTGATTGTCACGATCATAAAAATCTCTCCCGGCTGGGAAAGCTGACGGCTTATTTATAGGGAGGGAGTAAGAACCCTCCAGAAAAGAAATGCTGGAAACTGCATCACCCAACAGCATTCTTTAGAGCAAATATAACGAAAAACTACCTTTTCCCAATCAAGGGACGGGTAGGGCTGGAACATATCTACAGATTTAATCTCTAACGTCAATATCTAAATACTGTGATGAAGTAAAGTAGGTCATTATAGACCTATATTTTAATAGATATTGGACCATTGCAACTCTCATCTGTCAGGTTCACCAAAACACTTCTTAGAATAATTACAAAAAGTTCAAAACTCAGCTGCTAGGCTAGTTTTAAAGGCAAAAAACGTGATCACGTCACACCACTACTTCATTCACTTCATTGGCTCCATGTACAAGCACGGATTGATTACAAACTCTCTGTTCTCTGCCTCAACTTTTTCTCGAATTCCTGCCCTTCCTTTCTAACCGAACTTCTCTCTGTCTATTCACCCCTTCGACAGCTTCGCTCCTCCGCAGACGGGCATATTCTTTCTGTCCCCAAGACTCGCACATAAACATACGGTGAAAGATCTTTCTCTTACTGTGCCCCCAAAAAATGGAATTCTCTTCCACTACACATCCGAAATATATCAACGTTCACAGCCTTCAAAACTGCACTCAAAACATATCTCTTTAAACTCCACTACCCCGACTGATTCCCCACATCTGACCGATAAACGCTGCTGCTGGCCGCCGTCCATGGCTTGTCATGTAAAAGTTCTGGGGTGGATGGGTTGAATATGCAATTGTTTTTGTTTTGTCTCTATACAGCTGTTCTTTATTACATATATGTATTTTATTTTATTGTCCCGATTATGTCTCTTTTTCTAATATTTTTATTTTTATGTACAGCACCGCTGGGGTACCGCGCTATATAAGACAACAAATAATAATAATAATGGCGATTTAAATAACTAATGGACAGCACTCAGGAGTTTTAGAACAGTGTCCCGCGACCATTTTGTTTTTCACTCACGGCACTCCTAGACCCTTTCCATATTCCCGCGGCCCACCACATCCAATACATGGGCCTGGGGTTGGGGGGGGGGGGATATTTCCTTTTGTTTACACGTACCAAAACTTTACTGTTTTTTTTTAATTTTCCCAATTTACTTGATATTAACACGTGACAGTAGATTTGTCAAAACTTATCATGTGACGTCGTTTGTTGTGGAAGCAAGAAAACCCTGCGCAAAGTTGGATGCGCATGACGAGCTTCTGGGGAAAGAGCTATAATATTTGTATAAAATTATATAAATTTATGACACATGGAAGTTTTTGCGAGAGATTAAGTAATTTGAACAACTATTAGATTATATAAGATTGAAAGAGGGGGGGGGGGCGCATCTTAACAATTTCCCTTGTAGTGATGCGACCGCACGTCACAATCGTCCGATGAACATATTTTTACAATGTGTAATAGTTGTCAGTGACTGTGTGATAGAGCTGAAAGTAAACCAATAGAGCTGAAAGTAAACCAATAGAGCTGAAGATAAACCAATAGAGCTGAAGATAAACCAATAGAGCTGAAAGTACACCAATAGAGCTGAAGATAAACCAACAGAGCTGAAGGTAAAGCAATAGAGCTGAAAGTAAACCAATAGAGCTGAAGATAAACCAATAGAGCTGAAGGTAAAGCAATAGAGCTGAAAGTAAACCAATAGAGCTGAAGGTAAAGCAATAGAGCTGAAAGTAAACCAATAGAGCTGAAGATAAACCAACAGAGCTGAAGGTAAAGCAATAGAGCTGAAAGTAAACCAATAGAGCTGAAGATAAACCAATAGAGCTGAAGGTAAAGCAACAGAGCTGAAAGTAAACCAATAGAGCTGAAGGTAAAGCAATAGAGCTGAAAGTAAACCAATAGAGCTGAAGATAAACCAATAGAGCTGAAGGTAAAGCAATAGAGCTGAAAGTAAACCAATAGAGCTGAAAGTAAACCAATAGAGCTGAAGGTAAACAAATAGAGCAGAATGTAAACCAATAGAGCTTAATGTAAACATACAGAGCTTAATGTAAAAATACAGAGCTTAATGTAAACCAATAGAGCTGAGTGCATATGAAATAATATGCCTTTCTAAGGACGAGACCCAGACTTACACCGCTGTTATGGGTCTTGCCAAAAAGCTTACAGATAAGATTTGATTTACATGACAACCCAGAAAGCGTGTCTCTCATTTGTAGTACTTGACAACCCAAACATGATGTTTCTCATTTGGAGTACATAACAACCCAAACAGGATGTGTCTCATAATTGTAGTACATGACAACCCAATTATGGTATCTCTCATTTGTAGTACATGACACCCCTAAAACGATGTCTCTTAAAGATAACATACACCCGGCTCAAAATACCTGAGAACCCCTGAACATGGATATGTTGTCATATTCAGTAAAAATAAACCTCTCCAACACCGTTATCCATAGGCACCACCCTCCTCCTTGGCACCATCCTCCTCAATGGGCACCACCTCTCTCCATGGGCACCACCTCCCTCCATGGCACCACCCTCATCAATGGGCACCACCTGTCTCCATGGGCATAACAGCCCTCCATGGGCACCACCTGTCTATCAATGGGCACCACTTCCCTTCATGGGCACCACCCTCCTCCATGGGCAGCACCTCTCTACATGGGCACCACCTCCCTCCATGGGCACCACCCACCTCAATGGGCACCACATCCCTCCATGGGCACCACCTCTCTCTCTCAAAGGGCACCACCTCTCTCCATGGGCACCACCCACCTTCATGGGCACCACATCCCTCCATGGGCACCACCTCTCTCCATGGGCACCACCCACCTCCGTGGGCACCACATCCCTCCATGGGCACCACCTCTCTCCATGGGCACCACTTCCCTCCATGGGCACCACCCTCCTCCATGGGCACCACATCTCTACATGGGCACCACCTCCCTCCATGGGCACCACCCACCTCCATGGGCACCACATCCCTCCATGGGCACCACCTCTCTCTCAAAGGGCACCACCTCTCTCCATGGGCAACACCCACCTCCATGGGCACTACATCC
Source organism: Omphiscola glabra (assembly GCA_964017045.1). Lineage (NCBI taxonomy): Eukaryota > Metazoa > Mollusca > Gastropoda > Lymnaeidae > Omphiscola > Omphiscola glabra. Next base: position 5,556,948 of record OZ024803.1, on the reverse strand, counting down.
CTCCGTGGGCACCACCTCTCTCCATTGGGACCACCTCCCTCTATGGGCACCACCTCCTCCATGGGTACCACATCCCTCCATGGGCAACACCTCTCTCTCAAAGGGCACCACCCACCTCCATGGGCACCACATCCCTCCATGGGCACCACCTCTCTCTCAAAGGGCACCCCCTCTCTCCATGGGCAACACCCACCTCCATGGGCACCACATCCCTCCATGGGCACCACCTCTCTCCATGGGCACCACCTCTCTCCATGGGCACCACCTCTCTCCATGGGCACAACCTCTCTCCATGGGCACCACCTCTCTCCATGGGCACCACCTCTCTCCATGGGCACCACCTCTCTCCATGGGCACCACATCCCTCCATGGGCACCACCTATCTCCATGGGCACCACCTCTCTCCATGGGCACCACCTCTCTCCATGGGCACCACCTCTCTCCATGGGCACCACCTCTCTCCATGGGCACCACCTCTCTCCATGGGCACCACCTCTCTCCATGGGCACAACCTCTCTCCATGGGCACCACCTCTCTCCATGGGCACCACCTCTCTCCATGGGCACCACCTCTCTCCATGGGCACCACATCCCTCCATGGGCACCACCTATCTCCATGGGCACCACCTCTCTCCATGGGCACCACCTCTCTCCATGGGCACCACCTCTCTCCATGGGCACCACCTCTCTCCATGGGCACCACCTCTCTCCATGGGCACCACCTCTCCATGGGCACCACCTCTCTCCATGGGCACCACATCCCTCCATGGCACCACCTCTCTCCATGGGCACCACCTCTCTCCATGGGCACCACCTCCTCCATGGGTACCACATCCCTCCATGGGCACCACCTCTCTCTCTCAAAGGGCACCACCTCTCTCCATGGGCACCACCCACCTTCATGGGCACCACATCCCTCCATGGGCACCACCTCTCTCCATGGGCACCACCCACCTCCGTGGGCACCACATCCCTCCATGGGCACCACCTCTCTCCATGGGCACCACTTCCCTCCATGGGCACCACCCTCCTCCATGGGCACCACATCTCTACATGGGCACCACCTCCCTCCATGGGCACCACCCACCTCCATGGGCACCACATCCCTCCATGGGCACCACCTCTCTCTCAAAGGGCACCACCTCTCTCCATGGGCAACACCCACCTCCATGGGCACTACATCCCTCCGTGGGCACCACCTCTCTCCATTGGGACCACCTCCCTCTATGGGCACCACCTCCTCCATGGGTACCACATCCCTCCATGGGCAACACCTCTCTCTCAAAGGGCACCACCCACCTCCATGGGCACCACATCCCTCCATGGGCACCACCCCTCTCTCAAAGGGCACCCCCTCTCTCCATGGGCAACACTCACCTCCATGGGCACCACATCCCTCCATGGGCACCACCTCTCTCCATGGGCACCACCTCTCTCCATGGGCACCACCTCTCTCCATGGGCACAACCTCTCTCCATGGGCACCACCTCTCTCCATGGGCACCACCTCTCTCCATGGGCACCACCTCTCTCCATGGGCACCACATCCCTCCATGGGCACCACCTCTCTCCATGGGCACCACCTCTCTCCATGGGCACCACCTCTCTCCATGGGCACCACCTCTCTCCATGGGCACCACCTCTCTCCATGGGCACCACCTCTCTCCATGGGCACCACATCCCTCCATGGGCACCACCTCTCTCCATGGGCACCACCTCTCTCCATGGGCACCACCTCTCTCCATGGGCACCACCTCCTCCATGGGTACCACATCCCTCCATGGGCACCACCTCTCTTTCAAAGGGCACCACCCTCCTCCATGGGCACCACCCGCCTCCATGGCACCACCACCCCTCTCAACGGGCACCACAGCTAGCTCGACAGTAACAGCTCTGACAAATGAAGAAGGCCTCGCCACAAAAAAAGCGACACACGCCTGCCGCAGCCGCAATCTCCCCACGCTCACAATACACTCCCACTCACACGCACTCACACGCACTCACCCGCTCGTGGACTCACGCACGAACGGACGCACTGGTGACACTGTGCTTTGGAAAAGTGAGAGAATTGTGAGGCTCCTGCCATCATCTGAACGGCCAGCGATCGCGGGTTTTGGGAGCTGGTGGATGGTTGCTGGAAAGGTTTTGGGGGGCGGGGGGGGGGGGCATGCTCTCAATTTTATTCATCCTTGATTGTTATCAAATCTTCGCCGCCCCACAATATTGATCACATGGCCGTACCACGCTCCCACGCACAGTCCGGCAAAAGGAGTTGGGTTTGGGGTAATGGGGGGGAGGGGCTCGCTACAACAATCCTTTTACAAAAAGTATTATTAAGAGTGGCAGAAGCAGGGGTCAAAGGTTCAGGAAGGCGATTTCCGTGTTACGCCCTGAAAGGGGGGGGGGCAGAGTAAATGTGTCGCCAGTCGCAACATTTTGACCGGAATCGGTTTAAGTAAGACATTTTTCTGACATGCATGTCATGATTTCTCCGACATGTATATCATGATTTCTCTTATATGTATGTCAGCATTTCTCCGACACGTGTGTCAGCATTTCTCTGGCGTGTATGTCATCAGTTCCATTATATGTATGTCAAAATATTCTCTGGCATTCATGTCATCAGTTCCACAACATGTATGCCAATAATTTCTCTGGCATGTATGTCATCATTTCTGTGACATGTATTTCAGCACCGATTATTTTTAATAAAAAAAGGTTTAGTTACGTCTTCTTCTTTTTTTTGAGGGGTAGGTGGGTGGGGGTTAATTGGTGTATCCCAGTGGTCTTGAGCCCGATCTCAGCAACACTTCTAAGAGCTATGCCCCTGACATGCCCGTGTCCGTCTGAGGTGAAAATTTGAGGACCAACAAGATACAACGCGTAAACCACAAGTAGCAACTTATCGCCATAAGCTAAACATTAGGGGCTTAGGAAAGGGGGGGCACTTTTCCTTTATATGGAAGGGCGGAGTTTTCGGCCATGGCAGGCAGTTCCGGCTCATACCAGCGAGAAGCCAGTATAGGAAATGCTCATTCCTGCCAAAGACAATCAGGGACTGGAACAAGCTTTCAAAAAGAACAGTTGAGGCGACAACACTTGATTCATTTGCGTTTATTGCCTCAGGCCTTCCAACCCCCAGTGCATTATACCCTCACGCAGTTACTCTTGTAACCAGTGAAATATCCTCATCAACACCAGGCACAGAAACATTGCAAATCCCATCTACATTCATAGGAGCCATAATGATCAATAAATTGATCGTCGGCCCTTAATATATAGAAGAAGAAGAAGAAGTCCGACTCCGGGTTTTAAATATCTACTATTAGAATGTTTTAGTACATCCATTTGCCGTCCTGCGCAAGCGGGAGCGTCTCCGAGGAAACTTAGGGGCGCCCACATGGGGTTTGCCTCTTCGTGGCGAGGCGGACTAGTAGGGTGGACTCGTCCACACGAAGCCGAAAATCCCTGGCCGACCGCATAGCTCCCAACGCAACGGGTGTAGTAGTGTCTAACATGATTACTTGTTTCCGTTAATGGATATGAGGCTCGGGTGGTGGTAAACCCTTGCCGATGACTTTAGCTACGCAGCCGTGAGAACGCTGCTCCAAGGCAACCGTTTCGTCCGAGTCTACCGTCCCGACCGAAAGACTCCCTGAGCGGTGGGGGGGGGGGGGGTAACGCCACACCATTTCCCCGGGAGTGGAAGCAAACCCGCCCAAATCCTCTGGGAGAGTTGGTTGCGAACGCTTTAAACACAGCGTTTTCGGCTGAACGAGCGACCCCCAGGCCAGGGGGTAGGTTTCTGGCGAGCCGCCGCACGGTCTGGCTGTGGGGAGGTGTACCTGGGGGGGGGGGTGGTTATGAGATCACGCTCGACGGCTCACCGACACCATTTCCCTATGTGACATATTTAGTACATTCATTGGCCCTGTAACGGACTTGCCGGGTACATTAATGAGCAATAGCTCGGCCCCAAACGTCAATGAAATATTTCAGTACCTTCATTGAAAGTTAACCATCATTAGAGTGTGAAGTTATAGGATTGAGTCAAAACAGTAATTTTTATTGAATCGAAAATATCACATGTGGCTCTAAACACCGTAAGATCGATACCCGGAGTAGGCGAATAAAAATAACCGAATACCAAGCACATTTAAGACGTGAATGTTACCTACAAATAAAATTAAAACACGGGTCATTTAGCGATACCGATTCCAACAATGATAAGTAGGGCAGTAGGGTGTTCGAAAATAACCCCACTCTCACCCCAGAGGCGTAGCTAAGGGGGTGGGGGACAGATGTCCCCGAGTGCCAGCTAGTTAGGGGCGCCAAAATGTGCTTTGATTTATTTTATTGGTGAAAATTATGGGTTTGAGAGTTGAAAAAAGAAAGGGAGGCGTTTTAAAATGAATCTTGTCCCCGGGCGCCAAACACACTAGCTACGCCTCTTCCTCACCCACCCCCACCCCACCCATTCCCTTAATATTTTGTAAACAAAGTTTCCAACCGCAGTTGTTGTCAAGGAAACATTGTTGGACTGGATCAAGCAGTCGTCAGAATTGCTTGCACCAATTAGGCAAATTGCGATGATTAAAAGTGCACTCCTAAAATTTTAATTTCATCCCCAGTATAACAGGGTATTGGCCCCTTAAAATAAGCCACCTTAATTAACCGGTGTCCCTATTAACCAGACTGGACTTGAGCGGCTAGCTACAGAACAGTGTCGATCAGGGGTTTAGACGTCACATCAAAGAGATGACGTCACATCAAAGTGATTACTGTCTGTTAGAGTTTAACTCGATATGGTGAGATAGTTTGGACAATGTTAGAGTCTTTGATACAGAAGGTGTTTGGGGCGTACAAAAGGGCGTCTAAATAAATGGCACCAAAAAAATGTCATTATTCATGGGAAATATTTTTAATATATATATATAGATTTTTTGTAAAAGGTGTCTGATGTTCATAATTCACTCTAAACTTCAGACTATAATTTGGTCTATAATTCAGTCTATAATTCAGTTTATAATTCAGTCTATAATTAGGTCTATAATTCAGTCTATAATTTGGTCTATTATTCAGCCCATAATTCAGTCTATAATTCAGTCCATAATTCAGTCCATAATTCAGTCCATAATTCAGCGCATAATTCAGCCCATAATTCAGTCTATAATTCAGTCCATAATTCAGCCCATAATTCAGCCAATAGTTCAGTCTATAATTCAGTCTTTGCGTAGATTTTTCTTGACACAGCCCCGCTCTATAAATTTCCCCATTCCGAGAGTAGGATGCTGTCCTCAATAGTTTGACTTCGCCCCTGGATTTTGAAGCCTTGCACTGCATTAACTTCCTGCCAACTTCAGACGGGAACGACAACTCTCAAGTCTTCTTTCTTTATCTCATCCTTAAAGAACATGGTGAAAATAAAAAAATTTACAAGTGCCTCTCAACTTTAAAAAAAAGTAATTGATAAGACTAACAGAAGTGTTTTGACATTATACCAGCAACATTTGGCTAACAAACAGACCCCCTCCCCAGAGCCCCATCTTTTAAACTTTAAAATTAAGCTAACATATTTTTTGTGGGGGGAGGGTGGCTAGGGGTAGAGGCTAATAGCTTGATATTTGATGATCATTGTCTGTCACCACCCCCCCCCCCTTTCCCCAAACCAAGACTACCACTTTGAGCAGAACTGGCATAAAAGACAACTGCTAGGGCGGCCATACCGTGATGCCGATTTGACATCATTGGGTTGTATGATTGGACATCATTTGATTGTAAGATTGGACATCATGGTATTGTAAATTCGGACGTCATTGGATTGTAAGATCGGACATCAATGGATTGTATGATCGGACATCATTTGATGGTATGATCGGACATAATTGGATTGTGAGATCGGATATCATTGGGTTGTAAAATCGAATATCATTGGAATATAAGATTTAAAAGTGTCTTACTGGAAATCGCTGACAGTGCGTGCAGCTGTGGGTTCCTACTCGCATACTCGATGATAAATAGTTTTGATCCCCGCTAAGAGTCCAACATCCGTTTATGACATCCTTTTTGTGAGTGTTTGGGGAGTGGGGAGGTGTTCAGAGCCATCGCTAAAAAGCGCAGAGTGGGGCAGATGTCCCGGAGCGCCAAACACATTAGCTGCTCCGCTGTGTGGGGTGTCCTCGTACATATAGCATGCCCAAACAGTTTGGTGAGCTAGGAGGTCAAATTTTCAAATTACAAATATTTACAAATGTGTTCGATTTGCGTGTAACGTGTTATGTTTGTATATGTTGACCACACTATTTCTTAAGTTGCCTACATTTATAACTGTCTATCTGCATCCAACGGTTCTAATAATTCTTAAGATAATTATATTTTATGGACACACTCTCGTATATTCCAGCCTCTAGATCAAGAATCCATCACTTCCTGTTCCCCACTTCTTGTACCCCTGCGCATGACATTTTAATATATAACTTCCTGTTCATACTAAATTACGAAACAATTTATTCGAGCTGTAATAACTGAGATGTTAAATTTCGTTTGTTTGTTTGTTTGGTTTGTTGTTTTCAGACAGAGTCACGCCATCTTTCCCACTCCATGTAAGCTTCACGTTGTTGTGCGGTAAGCAAGCACTTTGAGAATTCAAATGCCTCCGATATCTACTACAGCAAGTCCTTCTGATAATGCGAATGTCCTTGGTTCAATCACTCATTCTGCCATCCCCAACTGGTACAAAAAAAATATGTAGAAAAGAATTACTGTTAATTATTATTATGATAACGATGGGCAGGTCATGGAGATTTGCGTAATAAAGCAGGTAAAGTCTATATATGTTTCAACATGGCGGTGATCAGGAAGGATAATCCGTAAGTTATACACACTTGTTAATACATGTCTCAGAGTACTTACCTGCAAAGACTAAGTGACGTCATATTTTAATTCCATGCATTCAATGACGGCACTTACTTCGAAACATCAGTCGGCTAACACCGATACGTTGTTATGAGTATTTACTATACACAATACACTATACATAATACACCAGACCTGTTTATCCTCAAACTCTTAAAATCGTACAACATCATCACAAAGTAGTTTTATACATTATCTTAATATTAAAAAAAAAAAAACATACAGTATATATAATGCACTCACCTAAAAATCGTACATTGTACGCCAAAATCGGAAGAGTAAACAGGTCTGATACACCGTCCGTAATACTTTGTACATAATACTTTGTGCATAATACTTCGTACATAATACACCTTACATAACACAGTAAACATTATACATTGTATATAATACACTGTAAAATAAAGTCGCAAACTTGTATACAGTAACGATATAGTTTATTTTGTGGACTAACTTCTTTGACGCATACATTTTGAATTTCAAATTTTGTTTGGTTATCAGAAAAGTATGTTACCCGAATGCCCCCCCCCCTTAAACCCCCCTACTCCCCCCCCCCCCCCGGGCCCCAATGAGTTCGATAAATCGAATCTCTGTTGTATTTGTTATTTTAAAGTTGTGTTTTGAAGTGTTCGTCCCCCCAAACCTCCCCCCCACTCCCCCCCCCCGGGCCCCAATGTGTTCGATAAATCGAATCTCTGTTGTATTTGTTATTTTAAAGTTGTGTTTTGAAGTGTTCGTCCCCCCAACCCCCTCCCCCCCACCTCCCATCTCGACCCACATCTTTTTTATTTAATATTTATAACTTGTACAGACATTACCCGTGAATGGTGGCAATTTTCACGCTACGGCTTCAGGCCCTTACTCTTCGGACAGAGTTGTCTGTGACTACAGGCCTGGGGCATGGAGACATCCGTACCAGAGCCGTGTCACGTGTGTGTTAGCTCTGATGTAATATTATGTATCCGAGTCCCGTCGGGTGAATGTTTTATTAATCAGTCCCCCCCCCCCAACATTTCGTATCGTAATCAACATAATCTTGCGTAAGATGACCTTTACGCCAGGTCTGGCTGAGTGGGGCCCCGGAGGGGAGTAGTGGGGTGTTCAACACTGACATTTGGTGGTGCCCCCCTCCCCCAGTGTTATAGTGATGGATATTAGATGGGTTCTGTGGGAGGAGATAAGAAAAGGGGAGGTCGTCTTTATATTTTGGCGTTTCAAAGGTTTGTATCATGTGTGTCAGTAGGTTGTCAGCTTTGTCAGTGTCGTTTACACTGTGTCGTCCTGTGACACGCGTGGTCCAAGTGAGTGTGTTGTCCTGTGTAACACCGGGGGGGGGGGGGTTTGTGGCATCACTAGCGAAAACCGGGGCTGCCCAGCCTCAGCCAGAAGTACCAACAACTTATTTGGGGTTAAAAAACTGGCTGGCAGACCATTTCAGGACGAAGTGGTACAGGCAATGGGCAGACAATACGACCACCAGAGGCGTCTTTTCAAATTTACCCACTCCTACAAAATAAGACCCATGCTGGGGGTTACGCCGCAAACAGCAGAGGTCAGTGACGCAGATGCGCACCGAGCATTACCTCATATGCACATACTTCTGCCGGCTAGACCGCAACAGAGATCCTACCTGCCGGCATTGCAGCCTGGTCCCGGAGACACTAGCGCATCTGTTGACCGAATGTTCCTCACTAGATGTCCCTGGGAAGGCCAGTGGGGTTAGGGAACCCTACACATGGAAAATTTTGTATGGCTCAGCCCAGAAGATGGAGCTGGTAGCCAATTTACTAAAGAATAATCTCAGACCTTCACCAGAATATGTGTATTAGTTAGTAGTGTGATTGCTCGTGTTTGACCACAGAGTGACGGACATGTTCACTGCTGTGTTATCCAAAGTCATGTTGCGTGTCACTCTATCATATGCTGTCACGGCTTATCATCTCTCAGTACTGTGTCATCTTGTGTCGATTGGAACACGATGTGTCATGAACACACTTCCCGTCAACCTATTTCATCATCATCATCATCATCAGGTCCCGTAGTCCTTCGACCGTTGGGGCGCCACAGATGACATGTACACTATTCTTCTCCATTCCTCTCGGTCTTCTGCCCTACGCATAGCATCGCCTAGTTTTAATCCCGTCCATTCTTTGATATTATCTTCCCATCTTTTTCTTTGTCTTCCTCTTCTTCTCCCTCCTCTAGTAGTGTCCTGCAAGATCTCTTTGGCGAGCCCTTGTTTTCTGGTCACGTGGCCATACCACTCAAGTTTGCGCTTTTTAACAGACGTCAGGAGGTCATCGTATTGCCCAATTGCCTGACGAATGCTTTCTTTTATTTGCTCATTGGTGATGTGGTCTCTATAGCAGATGCCAAGAATGCCTCTGAAACATCTCATCTCCATCGCCTTTATTTTCCTTTCAAGTTCTGCTGTTAATGTCCAGGACTCACAGGCATATAAGAAAATGGAGAGGATTAATGAGCGCATCAGCCTGATTTTGGTGCTGGGGGCTATATTTTTGTCGTTCCATATTTTCTTGACCCTCTTTAGTGCTGTCGTGGTCTGCCTATTAAGATTTTTATAAATGGTACATAGACACGTTG